>PVJO010000925.1:0-198590 GCA_004026905.1 Hystrix cristata | reverse complement strand
AAACAGATGCTTGGACGAGCCCACGTGCACACATGTTCACAGCGTGGTGTTCATAACACCGAAGGTTTCCAAATGTCTGTCAGTGGTGAGCAGACAAAGTGTGGTCTACACACATTGTGCAACATTGATCGTAAGAAGGAAAGAAGTACTGATACACCTCGACACACATACTAAGGGAAAGAAGTCACTCACAAAAGGTTACATATTGTATGATCCCATTTAATCGCAATATCCATAACAGGTAAGTCCTTGTTATGGTTTGGATGATGTTCCCCAGATGCCTCATTCACTCACAGGCGGAGCTTTTGGAAGGCGAGTGACCAAGAAGACCATCTAGCTGTTGTGCAGTCAGGTGGTGGGGCCTTGTCGGAGGAGGTGGTCACTGGGGGCCGGCCTGGAGGGTTATGTTCCTCCGAGCTGCTTCCCTTCTATTTCCTGTCCACCATGATGTGAGCAGTTGTCCTCTACTAGCTGATTCTTCGTCATGGATTCAAATATCCTCACTGACCAGCGACCTTCCAATCTGCACGTCCGACCTGCGCCTCTCCACTGGGCTCCAGGAGCTCCAGGAGCTGGCGCCTAACTGCTTCTCTGATTTTTCAAGGAGGCTCTGGAATTCTGAGCTCCCCTCCTCTAAAATCTGCCCTTCTCAGCCTCCCCTTCATCAGTAAATGGCGACTCTATTCCTTTAATAATGTTTAAATTTAAAAAATTTTAATGGTGAGAGACAGATTGCCATGAATCCCCTCAAAATCCTTCCTCACGTCCCATCATTCTTGCCACTTTTTTTTTTTTTTTTTGAGACAGGTTCTCACTATGTAGCCCAGGCTGGCCTCGAATTTATGGTGATCCTCCTGCCTCAGCCTCCTGAGTGCTGGGATTACAAGCACCACACCTGGCTCTTGCCACTTTCTGAAGCAGTTCTGTAAGTCTCTTTCATGAGTGTCTTTTTATGAAATGTGATAATAAAAATGTGGTGAATGCTGCTGCCGAGCATCATCCAGTGGAAAGGAAGGCAGCTCCTGAAAACATGGCAGTGTGTCCTCATCCGCTTTGTTCACTGGATCTGGCCCTGTATAACTTCCGGCTCTTTTGCACAGTCAAAGTGACCATGACAGAGAAGCATTTTGAGTGGATTCAGGACATTGAGGCAAGACAGCCATGGCAGCCTGGCCAAGACACTCAGAAGGCGGCCTTGCAAAGCTGCCGCGCAGTGAGGCCAAGACGATGAGAGGAGCGTGCTGAAGCCGGGAGAGGACCCTGAGGGGTGCTCATGGTAACGTGTCTTTTGCGCAATAAATGTGTAAATCATTTAAACATTCACGTGTATTTCAGGCTTGCCTTGCACTTCCTTTTGCTCTTGCTCTGTTCTGGGTTGCTGGTCTCCAGGATCTCAGCCGCTGCCAGGGAGGTTTCCGGCTGTGCGGAGGGAGCAGAGCAAGCCCTTCGATCCAGCTGAGGATGGGCTGATGGCCTGCTGGCCCGCCTGCCTGTGAGACTGGGGGGTTCCGTCAGAGGGATGAGAAAGCCCCAAGGCCGGGCAGCCCCAGGGGCATCACCGTGTTCCCCCAGGGTGCTTACTGCCTGCCTTCAGGCAGGAGTCTGAAATGACAAGAAAAGACCATCTGCCAAAGGAGTGGAGCAAGATGGCAGAATGGCACCCCTAGCTCTCACGCCGCTGCGGATGGAGGGAAGGAAACCCTCATTCAGGGTGGTAGGACGTAGTGGTACAGCCTTATGGAAAATGATTTGGGGGTTCCTCAGACACGGAAAATGGAGTTACCATGTGATCCAGCAACCTCACCACTGGACACATATCTGAGCAGTTGCAATCCGCATGAGGAAGAGGTGTCTGCACCCCATATTCACTGTAGCATTGTTCACAACAGGCAAAGTACAGAGACACCCGAAGTGCTCACCAAGGGATGAAGGTATATATACCCAGTGGAATATAGTCAGCCTTCAAAAAGAATGAACATCTATCATTTGTGACAGCATGGGTGAGTCTACAGGACCCATGCTAAGTGACTTAAACCAAGCAAAAAAGGACAAACACTGTGTGATGTCACTTATATGTGGACTGTACAATAGTGGATCTCATAGAAGTTGAAAGCAGGACCGTGGTTACCAGAGCCTGGGGCAAGGTGGTGGTGAGGATGGGGAGGGGAGATATCGATCAGAGCACCCACATTTCAATCTGACAGGAAGAATAAGCTCTGATGATTTGTTCCACAGCATGGTGATTACAGTTGATGATAATGTATTTTGTATTTCAAAACTGCTACAAGAGTGCATTTCAAATACTCTCATCACACAGAAATGGTACATACGTGAAGTAATGGGTATATTTACTACCTAATTTGATCATTGCACGGTAGCTGCATGCATGGAAACAACACATTGTAGTCTATAAATATATGCAATTGTTACCAGTCAATGAAAAATAAAATATTATTTATTTATTTATTTTGAGACAGGGTCTCACTATGTAGTTTGTGCTGTCCTTAAACTATGTAGTCCGGGCTGGCCTCAAACTTGCAGAGATCCTCTTGCCTCAGCCTCCTGAGTGCTGGGATTACAGGTGTGTGCCACCTCGCCTGGCTGAAAAATAAAATTTTAGAGAGGAGAAAATATTAACCTCAACTTGGAAACAGACAAAAGAGATCAGGAGGCTCCCTTTCTAGGCATGCCTGGTGTTGTGAGGCCAACCCTTCAGAGGTCACCTGGAGGTCACCTGGCCCTGCGACGGCACTGTTTGCCGAGTGCGCCGACCTGGCCGCTGGACAGCTCTGTGCGGGCATTGGTGACCCTGCGGCAGACTAACAGTGACTTGAGTGGTTTCAGTCTGAGCGAGGTTTAGGATTCCTGTTCACAGGAATGCAAATTGAGTTTGTTAAGAGATACAGCTGATTTCTCTCTGGAAGAAAAAAAGATAACTTCAAAGCAGAAACCGTAACTTTGAACATTAGAGTTTATTACACTTAGGGTATTAGCCGGGCTTGCATGTCTTGGCATCCTCCTCGCAGCATTTATCTGGCTGGATGCTTATTTAAAAAATCTCCTCAAATTCTCCTTTGCATTGGCTGTGTCTCTGGCCGCCTGGCTCTTCTGAGCCTCTCTTTAGCTAGGCGTGGACTGTCTTTGGCTTGTCCTGCCTAAGGGTAGCGGAGTCTTAGAATTCCCTTGCCCTGCATCTTGCCCTTTATCTCTGATGTGTAAATCCCTGGCCTGATTTTAGCAAGACTCCTGCGAGGCCAGTTTAGCAAGAATTCCCTTCATAGTCCCCTCTTAGTAATTTTCCACCCACTGACCCGGGCTTTGCTCCATCCATGGCCATAGACCCCCAACCGTCTTTGCTGAATTGGAGCTGAGCCTAGTTTCTCTCCCCTGTTGCAAGACCCTATTGCAATATTTCAAATCATCTTCTTTCCTTTTTAACGAGTGTCAGAATTACTTTATTTTTTAACATCATTAATTGAATAAAACATCGACACATGTGCATGTTACGTTTGCATGAGCCATATATTTTGGTTAGTGAAATATAATTTTTCGAGTCACCTTAGTGAGGCTTTACTTAGCAGCCCACTCTAAAGTAGAACTCCTACACTGTTTTACTACTTTGCTTTTGCTTTCTTGGCATAGCTGGTGTCTTTGTGCTGATTATCTCTTTCACTAGCCAGTCAGCGGACCAGGACAAGATCTTGGCTCTTTAAAGCAGTGTTTGCTGTAGACGAAGTTGCCATGGATGGATGGGAGGGTGGGCGGGTGGATGGATGGATGGCGGAACGGCTGGCTGGCCGGATGATAAATGGATGGGTGGGTGGGTGGGTGGTGGATAGACGGATTGTACTGTTCTGGTTCAGGAAGCCGGTTTAGCGCTGTTCTGCGGCGCAGACCCCCGGCCTGCCCGGACGCTAACTCCAACTGCTATGCAAAGTGCCTGGAGTCCCACCCCGAAATCCCGGCCCCCTTGCCGGCCCGGGGGCACCCGGAAGGCCGCCTACGCCCGGAACAGCAGCGCGGCAGTGCACACAGGTCTCCCGCTGCTCTGCGGGGCTAACGCGCCTGCAGGTCCAGTTCCGGCCGGCGGGGAGGTGGAGCCAGGCCCGGGCGGCGCAGGCACCCGGAAGCCGGCGTCCGACTGCGGTCCCTAAGGCCTGGCCCTTCGGGTTTGCGGCACCGAGGGTCGAACCCAGGGCGTGCTCGGTGACCTACACCCCCCGCCCTATTTCTTTATTTTCCAGACCGAGTCGTTAGACTGCCCAGAAGGGGCTCGAACCCGAGATCCTTCCGTCTCAGCCTCCCGCAGTGCGGGGATCGCAGGCCGCCGGTCTTGGAGCCACTCCGGCCTGCGACCCGGGAGGGTGCCGGTCCACCCTGCGCGGTCCACCCTGCGCGGTCCGCCCTACACGGTCCGCCCTACACGGTCCACACTACGGCGCGGGCACAGCCAGGCGCGTGTCAGGATGGCCGAGTGGTCTAAGGCGCCAGACTCAAGGTCGCACCTTCCCGCGGGCGTTCTGGTCTCCGCATGGAGGCGTGGGTTCGAATCCCACTTCTGACACGTTGGTTTTTTTTTTTTCCTCCTGCTCCCGAAACCCTCCGCGGGCAGGCTCCTCCCCTGCTGTGGGCGGCCCCGCCGTCCCCCACGTCCCCCTCGCCCTCACCCCGTCCCCTTGTCCCCCGTCCCCACTTCCCGTCCTCTCCGCCCTCCCCGCCGGTCTCAGCGCCTCCTTCAGCACGCGCCGGAGCCGTGCTCCCAGCGCCTCCCTGGTGGTCTAGTGGTTAGGATTCGGCGCTCTCACCGCCGCGGCCCGGGTTCGATTCCCGGTCAGGGAAGGTTGTTTTGCTTTTGTCCTGCGCGCGAGGATCCTACCGGGGACTCGGAGGACGCCGCGCTCTCCCTGCCGCAGAGCCGCCTGCGCCGCCGGCGCCGCCTCCGCCCCCAGTTCCCAGCCAAGGCAAACAGAGCCATCCCTGAAGCTCGCCTCTCTGATCCTGAAAACCGGGCGAAGGATGGAGAAGAGCCAGCCGTGGTGGGGCAGCTGGTAATCCCAGCCCCCCGGAGGCCGAGGCAGCAGGATCTCCTTTCAGCCCCGTTTGGTCATTTTAGCAGCAGGGTGTGACCCAAAAAGATACAAACTAAGGTCGGGGATGTAGCCCAAGGCGAAGATCCTGAGAAGGAGGGGAAGGGGAGGGGAGGAGGAGGGCAAGGGCGAAATTCTAGCTACCCTTCAAATTTGGGTTATATCTTCCCTAATCTTCCAGTTGAATTGAAAGGAATCTACAAATCGGAAAGAACAAAAGGAGAAGGAAGAAACAGCCAGAAGGACAAACACCTGCAGGTGACTGATTTCTCACGGTGCTTGCATTAGAAGTTTTATAATTCTCTTCGTTATAGTTTTATGCATATGCTGAATTTTCTCCCACAAGCATATAAAATTTATTAGTAGAAAAATACTGTATTTTATTTGAAAAATTCTTTCCATCTTGTACAAAAATTAACTCAAAAGAATTCTAGATTTAAATGTAACATATGAAACTATAAAACTTGTAGAAGGAAACTGCAGGGACTCTTCAGGACCGAGGGCCTAGCGAAGAGTGAGACATGGTGTTCAACCGGAGCTCGCCAGGGTTTAAACACTGCACCGTGGCAGGCCTCGTGGAAGGGTGGAACATGAGCCAAGAGAAAGTGGCCAGACCGCGTTTCCAGCGAAGGCCTCTTCCCTGGGGCGTGCAGAGAACACCCAAAATCCAACGGTAGAAAAGCAGACATCCAACTGGAAAATGAACACTGACATGAGAACATGTTTCACCAGAGAAATACAGAAGACGCTCAAGATTTTGAACCACAAATTAAAGCCACCAGGAGACGTGATCAGAGTGGCCCAGATAAAAAATACGGCGCCTGATGCTGGGCAGGGCGCAGATGCACTCGGCAGCTGCTGGTGGGAGTGTGAAATGGTACAGCCTGTCTGGAGATGGTGGTGAGGTTTCCACAATCACTGCGTGCCCCAGTAATTACACTCCTAGGCACTTGTCCCTCAGAAATACAGACTTACATCTGCACAAAAACTAATATGTCAATGTTCATTGCATTATTTGTAGCAGCCCCAAAGTGGATATAACCTAGAGTCACTGCATGGGTGAAGTTTAAGCAGATGGTAGTGCCACACACTACAGAAACACCAGTGAGGTGGTGGGGCCTGGAATCCTGGGAGGCTGAGGCAGGAGGATCACAAATATGAGCCCAGTTTGAGCAACTTAGCCACTCAGTGAGACCTGTCTCAAAATAAAAACATAAAAGTCCTGTGAAAGCCCTGGGTTTAATCTTCAGTACTGCTACAAAAAAAAAAGGTACTTAGCAATAAATACATCTATCGATACACAAGACACTCTGTTAGACCTTAAAATTATACCGAGGAAAAATTCACGTACAGCTGGGCATGGTGGCGCACACCTGTGATCCCAGCATTTGAGAGGCTGAGGCAGGAGGATGGCGGAGAGTTTGAGGCCAGCCTGGGGTACATAGTGAGTTCAAAGCCAGCCAGAGTTACAGAGTGAGACTTTGTCTCAGAAAAAACAACAACAACAACAAAACCAAAACAAAAAACAAATGATAGCTCATGTATGACTTTCTAGAAATGACAAAATTATAGTCACTGTAAGCAGATTTGTGGTTGCCAGAGTTAGGAATGCTGGGGCCGGGACATGGGATGAGTATACTTATAAAGAGGTAGCCAAGAGAGATGTTTGTGTTGATGGGATCGTTCTGTATCTTCATTGTGCTGGGCTTGAATTTGTGATTGAAATGACATCCTAATTCATCTCTAATTCGAGAAGCGTTCATTAGAAACAAAAGCCCACTTCATTTTTTCTTCCAACCTCGGCATAGGAAATTCAAGGTCAGCCCAGCTTTACAACCCCGTCTGTGTGCCTTTTGTTTACTGTAACCTAAACATGTGCAAGATTGCAGGAAGAACGTTACACTCTCCTATCTCTACCTTACCCTCCGTTGCTCCCTTCCCTGCCAGCACCACGGCCCTGGCCCTTTTGCCTCCTTCATTCCTCTGCATATCAAAGATCCCTCACAAAGGAGTCCCACCAAGCCTTATAGTTACATAATTCCTTTTACCTCCTCCTAGTGCCTAGCATCCTTAAAATCTGCTTTGAGTCACATCCTCCTGAACTCAGGCAGAGAGGCACAAGCAGAGATAAGTTTAAACGGAGGCCAACACCTGGTATAAACAACTGCTTGTTGTATTGCTCAAAGGAATTCCAATTGGAAAATGTAACCACCTGTATAAAAGCTTTGGTCAAACTGCAGAAAGGCGTCGAGAGCCTTTTTTTGCACGTGAGTGCCCTCTCGATCGCTGGCTATTAATAAAGTGGATTCATCGGACTCAAATTTGGCTCTTTGTATCTGGGTGGCATCTCCCTCCGGTGACCAAGTGGGGTGAGAGCAGCCCAACCCGTGGGCTGGTCCGGCCTTCCACTTCAGTGATCCTCCTGCTTCAGCATGCCAGAGGGCTGGGATTACAGGTGGGCGTCTCAACACCCGCTTTATGATACTTATTTTTTAACTGCTGCTCCCTCCCTAATAGGTGGCCCGAGACTGGGGGAAAGGTGGGGCTGGAGGGGAGGCGCTGAGGGAGGAACGCGGTGCCCTGTGGTCTGAGCGCCCTCTGTGTGCCTTCTGGGGTTCTCTGAACGTGAGGCCCCCTGCTCTTTCCCAGTCATTTCCGTGAGTGACCTCCACCCCAGCCCACGCCCAAGAGCAGGCCAGCTCCTAAGTGCCCTGAGCTCAGTGCTCCCAGCCTGAGGGAGGCCATTGGACCCTTCCCGGGGCCCTCACTTCGTAGCTGGCTGGCCTCTTGCCGTGGCCCTTGGGCGGCCAACTCATGGTCCAAGAGGTGCCTTAAGGACAAAATTCAGGGCAAGGCACTGTAAATGATGGGCTTCCCGGACCTGTCTGTCTGTGAGCATGGTCATCTTGTGTCTCTCTGCTTGAAAGTTCTGATCTGCATCAACTCCGTCTGTCTGTCTGTCTGTCTGTCTGTCTGCCTCTTCGCTTCCCAGGGCTGCCAGGACGGGAAGACCCGGGACGTGGACAAAGTGATAGCCCTGGGCACCCAGGAACTTTGATTCATTCACACTCGTAACATATTCATTACCTGTGTCTCCAAAGTGAATTGCTAATTGTCTCAGGAGCAAAGAAAGAATAAGACAGAGTGGCAGAGCCTAGAAGAAGCAAGAGGATTTGGAGTTATAGCTGGAGTTAGGTTCAAGTTTGAGTCGCTTTGGGCAGCATTTGTGACCAGCATTAATCTCTTGCCAGAGCCAGTTTTCCTCATCTGAATACAGCGATACAGATCATGCACATTGGGGCTTGGCATAATAACACGGACTGCTACTGAGTGTGTTGTTAGCCATGCAGCTGCCTGCAGGTCACCAACTCCCAACTTCGAAGATTCATGATGGTGGTGTTACAGCAAAAGTGTTACAACTTGTGTTTCAACCCAGACCATCGAGAAGCCAAGCGCCACACTCGGAGGATTGGAGAACTCAGTTTATTATGCCGGCATCCCAGACAGACTATCTGCCCAAAGCCATCTGGGCCCCAAGATTAGAGCGGCCTCTCCTTTCCTACAGTCGGTGGCTGCACTACCAGCTGCTGCTGATTGGGTCACAGGTTGTGGGTAGCTGTACAAAGCGGGAGTTGCTAGGGAGACATACAGAGTACAGGGGTCTCTAGGAGGGTTACACAGCAGGGGGCTGCTAGGAAAGTTACACAGCACAGTACAGGGCACTGGGCCTCGGGAGGGAAACTTACAAGAACATAACAAGTTATACTTCATCAGAACATTTGTCAGCCCTTACAGCCCCTAGCTGACCTTTGGGTAGGCTGATCAACAATACATTTCACATCCAGGCAGGAACTTACAAAAACATTTTACATCTCCAAAGGAATTTCTAATTTTGATGGATTACAAATTCCCTTATGTACAGAAACAGAATAAAGCTCCTGGGTTTTGTTAAAGGGGTGTCTGGGGTCCCCTTGAAGAGGACATGGGGAGAGGAACTAGGGCTAGACTTGAATAAAAGAAGTGAGAGAAGAGTAGGGACCCCAGATGAGGGCCTGGAAAAGTGAGGAGCTGGCCTTCAGCACTGGACTCTTAAGATTCTTTGGTGACTAGAGTGGAGTCGACCTGACTGGCTTTGGGATCCAGCCGGGAGATTGGTGGAGCACACTGTGTCTGGGTGGGTCTTGGGCTGTGGTCTTGGGGACTGTGTCTGGTCCCTCACCCCTTCCTTGTTGGCAGTCCAGTTCCCCTGCTCTGCTTCCCAGCTGCCAGGAATAAGAGCTTTGGTCTACTACACCCTTCTGCCATGATGGTTTTGCTGTGGAATCAGCCGATCTTTAAATTGTGGGCGTTGAGTATCAGGGACGAGAAGGCTAATGTAGATGCCACCCAGAATGTAGATAAAACACTTGATGGAGGTCTCACATTCTGCAAATGCTTCACTGTTTTAATGACTACATTGGTGGTTTTTGTGGTGAGACTGTCCGGGGCGTGGGTGGCTAGATGTTCCAGGGAGTCCATTCCTTGGTCCTAGGGGGCACTCTGGGTCTGGCAGAGGTGGGGATGCAATGAGGTCCTGAGACTTTTCCTGGTGAACCAAGGTGACTGGACTCACTTCTGAGTGCCGGGAAGCTGGCTATAGCTCACTTTTGGGGTGGGGTTCCTGTGCGTTCCTCGGGTGCCCCTTCGCAGCCAGGTCCACAACTGCCTGGATGCGCTTTGCCGTCTGGAGCCCAGAATTGATGGCTGAGTCTATCCAGCCATGGGGCATGACGGTGTGCTCGCCTGCAAAGTAGACCCTCCCTTCCGGCCGGCTGAGCTCCGTGGCGTAGTCCACATATTGGTAGGGAGTGAAGGAGGTAAAGCCACCCAAGGAGTAGGGGTCCAGGTCCCAGCGTTTGACAGAGGAGTGGGGACACAGGGCCCGGAGCTCGTCTTTGGGGCGGTCATGGACAGCAGCCAGGTCATCCAGGACGATATCCACCATCTGGGCGTGGTCCATGCCAGAGAAGAACCTGGCATCATCATCCACGGTGTAGGAGGCCAGAAGGACCCCTGTGCTGTTGGGGGAGATGTAGCTGGGGTAGTAGATGAAGCGGGAGGGCCGGTCTGTGGTGGACTTGCCGCAGTCGATGCCGTCGCGCTCCCAGAAGCGCTGGGTGCAGGCCAGGATCACTTTGGCGGCACTTTTGTAGTGGACCAAACGCAGTGCGTCCTCCTTGCTGAGGGACAGGGGTGGCCAGAAACGGAGGAGTCGGGTGGCCTTGGTGGTGGTGGCCACCACCACGAAGTCGGCGCTCACACGTGCCCTGGGCCGGAGAGGGTCGGGCGTCCGGTAGGTGACATGGACACGGTCCCTGGACGTCTCCACCTCCTCTGCTGGTGAGTAAAGCTTCACTGTGCCTGGCTGGAGGGCAGCATGCAGGGCCTGGGGCAGCTGGTCAAAGCCCCCGCTGATCTGGTAGAACCTGAGGTGGGAGGGAGGCAAAGGGAGGTCGATTGGTGGAGGAGCCCGGTCACCAGTGGGCGAGGGGACCGGTGCACGGTGGCGACCGCCGGCTCTAGGGAACACGGAACGGTGATGTTTGGGGCTGAACCAGCAGAGAAATGCTGCCCTGCTGAGCTTGCCCAACCCTCCTCCCCGAGTCGAGGCTGGCAGAGACCCAGGACTCTTCTGGAGGCCGGCACGGGGCCCCGAGGCGTGCAGTTTGAACACCACGGAGACCCCGGTTCTGTCTCAGGACCTCCTGTTCCTTCTCCCCTGTGGCAGCGCCTGGCTTGAAGTGATTCATCCTGAAATCCCAAGGCATGTGAGCGGGGACGCGGAGTTGATCGGCTCCACTGTACAGCTCCAGATCTGTGCATAGCCAGCGACCATGGCGGGGTGGGCTCCGGGTTTGGCACCCCTGATACATTGTCTCAAGCCGAAAGCTGGCACGAGCTCCCTGCATGGACGGCTGAGCCAAGCCGAGGCCACAGTCTGCGACACAGGAGGACACACTCACAGGCTCCTGGCTGGCGCCTCGCCAGGGGTTCTCAAGGCGGCCACTGGGACACATCAGAGGGCGTGTCCTCAGGTCCTGGCTCCGGGGTGACGACCCCGGTCTGTGTGTAAGGGGCTCCCTCTCCCCAGCTCACCAGTTCGGAAAGCTCGGCTTGCCCCTTCCCTGGCTCCCATTTCTTTAGAGACATCCACCTGGCTTATTTCTTCCTTCTTTGAAGTAGAATAGAAGAAATAAAGATAGGTAGAAAGGAGACAAGAAAATTGGAATTTTGGTTGTTTTTTGATGCAAGGTCTTGCTATGTAGTTCAGGCTGGCCTTGAACTCACTGTGTAGCACAGGTTGGCCTTGGACTCACAGAAATCCTCCTGCCTCAGCCTCCTGAGTGCTGGAGATGACGAGTGTACGCCACCATGCCCAGTGGAAACTGGAATTTTAAAACTGTACTTTTAAGAAAAACTGGGAGTTCAGGGCAAAAAAGTTACTCAAACCCTTTTCCCTTCCAGGAAACTCTCCTGGGAAAAAAAAATTCCTAAGGTCCCTGAAGACACAATGAGGCTATAAACTAGGCTCTAGGTGTGTGCTTTTCACCTGCAAATGACACTTCCTGCCACAGTCTCTAACCTGAGGACGCAGCAATATGAGTGGGCAGCAGATCTCAGCCTGAAACTCAGGTCAGTGGCCTGCACTGTGACACAGTCCCAGACAGGCCCAGTGGACAGCAGGACACGCACCCTGCGTCACCACCCCGAAGTCACCCCAGGCCCATACTTTAGGGGTCACACCCAGCTCCAGACTTTAGGGCCTCTCTGTCCTGAGAGCCCACACTCTATTGCTGGGGCACTTTTCAGCCTCTGCCCAGTCAACCCCTCTATGTCCCTCAGCGATGCTTCCTGAGGACCCTGTTCCACGATGGCAGTCGGGAGTCTGCCGCTGAACTCTACCGTGGCGGGTCTAGCAGCCTCCCGGGCCCTCCGTCCCCATCCTCCCAGCATCCACCCAACCCGTGCCACCCTCCCCGCCGTATTTCCCACCGAGGCTCCTCGAAGAAGACGAAGAAGCCGCGCAACGTTTCTATGAAGGCCTCGTAGTAGCCCGAGTCTGTGTTCAGCAGGTCCCCGATCATCTGCACGGCCCCGCGGCTCAGGTTCCCCACCTTGATCAGGAACTCCTGGGACGCGGGAGAGAAGGCAGGCGTCAGGCGTCCAGGTAGCCAGGAGAGACCCCGCTGCCCTCCTGGGCGAGGAGGGGAACCGGATGTGTGCTCCAGAGCTGCCTGCATGAGGGCTCGTCCTGACGAGAGGGAGAGCAGCTACATGGGACGAGGATGGCTTTCACTCTGCAGGCTGTTACACGCCTCCCTTGTATAACTTCCTACAGGAAAACGGGTGCACCTGGAGGCCATAACGCTGACCCTAAATCAGACACACAAGCTCCAGTATCTCACAGTGAAGGAAACCCGAGGTGTAAATGAATGAAAGAGCAAAATAAAAGATAATAGGAAACAGGGAGATATACCTTTTGCAAGCAGGGAGGGGACCAAGAGGTGGAGGGAGGCAGAGGGAGGGAAAGGATAAGAAAGAATGACGGTGTGTTATGCACGTGCAGCAGCCCCACACGATGAATGTAGCCATTATGTACCGCAAATATCGACTAAGAAAAAACTATTTCAAAAAGATGGGAACGCTAAGGCCCAGTCTTTGTGCTCATCTGCATGGATAGCTTGGCCTCTCCGTCTGTGACACAGAGCTGGGAGGAGTCTGAGAAAGAAGTTTCTTCTCCTCCCTCCTGGCCTTGCTCCTGCCCACCGCCCGCCGTCCTGGCCTCTCTCTCCACGTGGGACTCGGAGGCTCTGTGTACCCCATGCTCGGCCCCGACCCCTTTCCCCAGGCAAGACCAGAGTGGCTGTGGCAAGGCCGGCCCGAGAGCTGCGTGGTCAGGGTGGCTGCTGTCCTGTATGAAGCACTGCTATGAAGGAGCATCAGGGTGGCCGGGTGCCGCCAGCTGGGGCTAAGCTGGATTCTAGCTTCCGTCACACAAGTTCGATTCAACAGTGATGAACCTGCAGGGCACCACCGTCCTAGGCAGAGCAGCGTCAAGAAGTGCTAGGAAGCTGGGCTTGGAGGTGCATGGCTGCGGTGCGGCACTCTGGGAGGCTGAGGCAGGAGGATCATGAATTCGAGCCCAGCCAGTGCAATTTAACAATTTAGTGAGATCCCATCTCAAATAAAAAGTAAAAAAAGAGAAGAAGGGATATAGCTCAGTGCAAAGGCCCTGGGTCCACTCCCCAGCACTACCTGAAAGAAAAGTTCCTTGGGACAGGCCGTATCTATAGACCTTGACACAGAGAAGTCAGTCAGCTCAGGTGTTCCAGGGATTCGGGGACCCAGGGCACTGGGACCCCCAGGCCGTTTCAATTCCCAGTCCCTGCATCCTTTCTCCCGTCTTCGCTTCTGGCTGCCGAGCCCACGACGACGGCCTCGCACACGTGACAAGAGGACTCGGACCCACCAGCTCTCTGATGCAACAGCCCAGAGGGGAAGCCTCGACTTCTGCTGGTCTGGATTTGTTCAAGCACCGACTGTCCCCTTCCGCTTTCCACATCCGCCGCCCCACCCTCCTCCATCTCAGGACCACAGAGGAGCCAGACATGCTCCCTGGCTGACTGCACGGCGCCTTTCTAGCGCCAGCCGCCTCCAGGGAGGATGCCTTGCCCGGCCGAGCCGTGTACTGGTTTGTTTGTTGTGGTGCTGGGTGGAACCTGGGCCAGCGCTATGCCACGGAGGTCCCCCTGCAGCCCCGCCTCCCATTTTTCACGACAGTGGGGTGTGAGTAAGGATGTTTCCATCAGCGATGGGCCACACGTACATGGCAGTGGTCTCCAGACAGCACAGAGCCAAAGGACCCTCAGCCGGTATAAGAGATGACATTTGTGCAGCTGTGAGTCACAGAGGGATGTGCTTCCTGGATGCAACCCCCATTCCCATCCCATTTTGCAGGGCTGCGTAAGGCCTTCTTCTCACACCCCCGCCTGCCTTGGCCCCTCTGTGAGACACAGGCCGGTTCCCAGGGGACTGCACTGAGCAAGCAAGGTCCCGGTTAGGGTCAGCGTTAGACCTTTCACTTAGCAAGCAGGCAGAGTGCAGACGATCACTAAGTATGGGGGGCACAGTCCTGCTGGGGCGGTCACCGGGCGCTGCAGCGGGGCGGGCACTAGGTGAGGCGTCCCAGGACTGACCTTGGTGGAGAAGGAGTCGTACTTCTCCAGCACCTGACGGCAGCTGCTTCTCTTCAGCTCCTCCTGGACCTGGGCACAGGAGAAGGAGGAGGGGCCAGCTGGTGAGGCTTAGGCCGGCGCCCTGCCCGTCCAGCCCCACCGTCGGCCCGGGGCAGGCTCTGGTGAGACGGTGCCCTGGGACATGGTGCGCTCGGATGGCAGAGACACCACCAGGCTTTCCTGCAGCCCGGAGGGCTCCCAGAGAAAGTCGGTGCCTGTTCCTGCATCGAGGACATTCTTTTTGAACCAGGAATCTTTAGGTTAAATGAGTACTTTGCATCTTATTTATAATGAACAGGAAATACAGAGTGTGGGGAAACAATAGAAAATCACAAAATGCAGCATCTTTTCACTAAATAGGTATCACGAAGCAATACAATATTTAGGTAAAAATAATAAAATTTCTAGACAAGCTACCACTGCTTGAATTAAATGCTGTTCTGGAAAGTTATTACGAAGAACAGTTTGGAGGAAAATGGGACATGGAACGAATCAGGCAATATAAATTACATCGCTAATTATTGTTATGTGCAATCATATTTCTTACTGGTAGAGTTGTTTCTTGTTTTATAAATATGAACCACAATATCCTGATCTCTGTCACTTGCATTTCTGTGTTGGATGAGGACATTCTTGTGGCCCCCAAGGCTGTCATGAATGGTGTGGGTGACAGGGGCTGGCAGAGGGAGGCAAAACGGGGTGCATGATGATCTGCCCTGCCTGCAGCAGGTGACACTGCACGGAGATTCCTGCGAGAGCGCCCTGTCCCGCAGGGCTCAGCCGTCACCCTGAGGTCCCTCTGGGACACAGCTCAGGGGAGGCGGAGACGCTGTCTGTGCCGGGCAAATGCTGGGCACACAGACCCAGACTGGGCCAGCTGCGGCCACAGATCTCAAATCAGGACAGCTCTGCCTCAAGTGCTGGCTGTGTGCCTCACACTTTGTCTTCCCAAGCAGCTGGGAGAGGGACTCTGGCAGTGGGATTGCTCTGTGAAAGCTGGGCACAGAGATGGCAGGCATCTTGCCAGGGTCACCCAGCGCATTCGAGTGTCCCTCTGCCTTAAGCCTGGACCTGCTGTGATGATTTCAGCGGCACGGGGTTTGGGCACGTCTGCCTGGGCGCAGACATCTGAGGTCCCAGAATGCACAGTGGCACAGAATCAGGGGAGACGAGTCCCGGGGTCCATGGAAGGCTCTCTGCCCCATGTCACAGAGAACCATAGAGCCCCTCGGGGATGTATGTCTGCCTTGGCTTACCTTCCTCAGGGATTCCTCGAAGAGCTGCTCAGCCGTCTTCCCGGCCTCATTGGCTCTGAGTGCGTAGCCCAGCAGGGCGGGGTTGGCCTGCACGGCCCCCAGGCGCTGCCGCACCCTGTTCACCAGCACCCAGGTCTGGTTGTTGCTGGAGCAGAACTCCGTGAGGGTCAGCCCAGACTTCCGGACGAACTCACGAGTCAGCCTGCACAGGGCAACCGAGACGGTGGGGCCGGGCTGGGAAACCACTGGCGTTCCTGCTCCCTGGAGTCACTGGGGCCACGCTTGGACTCCATGGAGGGACGCTAGGGTCCTGGGCTCTGTTCTTGTGGAGACACTACATCTGCTGACCCTCCATGCTGGCCAAGGTCTCTCTCACTTTATCAGGGACCTGAAGACTTGAGACCTCTGGGCATGACCACTCCAGGTCCTGAAAGTCCCACGAAGGGCACCCAGCGGTGGCCCCTGTGCTCACCCTTTCCAATGGCTCTGCTGACCCCAGGGCTCCCCATGGGCCACACTTTCTCACCCTCCTCATCAGCAGACCCTACAGACTGCCCATGACTTTCCTGGGGCTCTCCTGTCCCCATGAGCTCTGGTGACCCTCAGCACAGTGTCCCCAACAGGCTGGGCAAATGTGGCCTGGCCATTATGTAAATTAAAGCATCCAGACCGGGAGGTTTCCTAGGAGCCCTGGAGCTGGGAAATCAGCTGGGACAGGTCCTGGCCCCTTGGCTTCTAGGGAGGGACTCCACCCCTTGCTGTCCGCTTGACCTTGGTACCAGCAGCCTGAACCCTGGGCTTCCTCGTCCTTCCCCACTTTTTGTCACTGTACCTGTGGCTCTCGGGGATCCTCATGGCGCCCAGCTCTATGTACAGGTCTGTTCCAGGAATCCGGTAGGTCTCTATTCTGCCACCCACATGCCCTTGGGCCTCCAGTACTGTCACCTGGAAAGAGATCATTGACTGGACGTGGCCACTGCACACCTGTGCCCCACACCCCCTTGTCCCACCAGGCAGTGCAGGCCGTTCCTGCCTTCATGCCTTTCTGAGGTGTCCCTCGGCTATGGGGCTAGCCACCTGCTCTCCTACCCCTTCTGCCCCCACCAAGAGTCCCAGCCTGGCCTCTCTCCTCAGTGCTGTGGGGCTGTCCACTGTCAGTCCCCACCTCCCTCTCAAGCCTGAGCCCCTTGCGAGACTCCCCAAGACCATGTGTACCTGGTGGCCAGCATCCTGCAGCGTCTTGGCCACAGTGAGCCCAGTTATGCCTGCCCCAATGACCACCACCTCTTTGCTGTTGGCCGTCGGCTCCAGCCCATCACGGGCCAGCTGCAGCAGCTCTTCATACTGGGGGTCCTCAAAACACTTCATCAGCCGGGAGTTGAAGGCCTGGGTCCATGGGCCCAGCATGCTCAGGAGGGTGAGAGCCAGCCACCCTGGGGACATAGCTGTGGAGACAGCAGTCAGGCGAGCGGCTGGCGACAGACAGCCTGTCTGAACCCTTGATCTGAGCAGGATTTATCACTGGACCTGTGATGCAACACCCGACACTCCTGCTTCCTTCCTTCCTTCTCTGTCACAGCGTGCATTAGTCATGGGCTTCCCCAGCCAGCCTCCGTGGCCTCCACGGCCTCCACTGGCCAGTGATGCCCCTCAGGGACCAGGACCCCCAATCAGGTGGATCTGTCCCAGAGGTCTGCCCTCCTCCTGGCCAGCTGGACTGCCATGCAAAGAGGCCCAGCTCTTGGATGGCAGAAGATGTTAGGGTTTATATCTAGATGTCCCCCCAAGCCTCACGCACTTACAGGCAGGGCTGTGGCAGGTGACTGGATTATGGTGTTAAAGTGACTTGCTGTTAGGAAGTGGGGTCTGGTTGGAAGAGGAGGATCCGTGTGAGTGAGGCCTGGATGGGTCTGCTTCCCTAGCTCCTCTTTTTGACTCCCTCTGCTTCCTGTCTGCCATGCTGTGAGCAGCTCTCTTCCACCAGGCCCCTCTGCCGTGCCTTGGAGCCAGCAGACCATGGACCAAAACCTCTAGAAACTGTGAGCCAAAACAAACCTCTCTTCTGCAAGCAGTGTCACGTATGTGTATCAGCGATGGGGAAAGTGACTAACAGAACAGGTGAGGCTCTTCTGCCCACCATGCTGGGTTTGTTTGTGAGGAGACTGTGATTCATGGCAGTTGGAGCAGGCCCAGGTGGGAGCAGAGAGCCCAAAGACATGGTTTAATAAACCGGCCAGCTGAACTGTGCCTGGTGGGCTCTGGCTTCCCAGGCTGCAAGGGTTATCACGGGGCCATCGGAGATGTGCAGGATTGTGCATAGGAAGAGCTCGCCGGGGCTGAGGCTTCGTCCTCGCACCTCGTGTCTCTTGATGACTTCCCTTCTGGCTGAGCCTGGGGCGGATGTGTCCCAGCTGCCCTGTCTGAGCCTATCAAACCTGTGTTTTACGATTGCTCTGTTTGTGCTGTTTTTATTAAGCTATCATCTGTGTTGTGGGCTGAAATGCATCTTCTTCTCAACATTCACTCTGGTAGCTCCTAGTGAGGCTCTATCGAGAGATGGCGGCCTTTGAAAAGGTGATTTAAAATGGAACAGTTTGGGTGGATCCTCCTGCACTCCGACTAATGTCCCTGTAAGGGGAGAAAATGCAGATGCACTGAGACTCGCGGAATGTACATACTCTGAGGACATGCCATGCGAGGGCAGGGTGAGGAGGAAACGATCTACAAGCCAAAGAGAGGCCTCACAAGGAACCAAACCTACCAACCATGCTGTGATCCAGACGTCCAGCCTCAGACTGTGAGCAGATTACTTTCTGTTGTTGAAATTGCACAGACTATGGGATTTTGTTATGGAGCCTGAGCTGACTAATACAGTCTGTTCTCCTGTCTCTTACCTGTGGTGGAGAAGAAGAGGGGTTGGCTCTTGCCTGACTCTTTCAGGCTGGACTCATTCCCACAAATCTTTGAAAAACATGTGGATTCATTTCTAAGTTTGGGGTCTTACTATGTAGTTCAGGTTGGTCTTGAACTCAGTGTGTAGCCCAGGCTGGCTTCAAACTCGCAGCAATCCTTCTGCCTCAGCCTCTCAAATGCTGGGATTATAGGTGTGCAGCATCATGCCTGGCTCATTTTCCTTGTAAATTCACATGGTTGAGTAAATTCACATGGTTGAGTGGATGGACAGAGGTTGGCTCCAGCCTCGAGATTCATACAGTATTTCATTGGGGCCACCTTTCTCCCTTGGCTTATCCTAGAAATTGCACACCCCTGGCATCCTGAGACAGGACCCAGCCAGGCGCGGGGCCTCCCTCCTGACATCTGGCTCTGTGGCTGCCTGTTCTGCATATTGCTGGGTTTGGGCTCCAGCTCGAGCACGGTCCGGTAGCCTGGACCCTCCGCCATCTCCTCTTGATGGTAGGGGTGTCCCCAGCACCCACACCTGGCAGGTTTATCCCAAGCGTGTTTGATTGTTTGTCTCCCTGCACTGGGCTGGATGAGCTGAGCCTGGAGCTGAGCCTCACAGTGGCTGTGGCCTTACGTGGCTCTTTCTTTTTTGCTCAGTCACATTGCTCTTTAACAGATGACAGTATTCATACCGATCTCTGGGGTGCATTAGGGCAACCCTGGGCTCACCTGGAACATCCATAACAGTTGCCACCCCTCTGGGGCCCAGCTGTCCCCTGGGCAGGCATCTCGGTAGCGGATCTTACCACCCAAAGCAGGGGCTGCCGGTATTGGCTACGGCCCCTCCGCACTCCGTCCCTTACGGACTTTAGGGACTGCAGTATATTTGCTACTCTGCTGGGCGTTTTCAGGGTGTCCCTGTGCTCAGGCAGACCTGTGTCATCAAGGAAGTACGCCGCCCGTCCCTGGGGAGGACGACGGTCTCCCAGGGTTTCCCCTGCACACTCTGTTCCCTGACTCATGCTTGGATCTCTTGGTTCCCTGTCCAGGCACCAGATGTTTCATATACTTCCTGGAGAGACACGAGGGAATTATCTGTCTCTGAGAGGAGAGGGCCCGCCCGGATGGTCCAGCCTGGCAAGTGACCAAGTTTACTAGGCGTCCCGACCGTGGCTCGTGGGCCACAGCAGCACCCACCGAAGGTGCCAGTCTCACCTTGTTAAGCCACTGGTGTGGCGGGACTCTGCTTAAGACAGCAAAAGCAGCATCAGAAGCAGAAGGGTGCTTGGGGACGTTCTGTGGCCTCCGTGCCTTCCTGTCCTTACCGGGGCTCTGTGGGCCGGACAGGGACTGTCCGTCGAGGGTAAACGGCCTGACGGTGGTGCCATCTGGCACACAGCTGCAGATAGGTACAGAGCAGGCCGCTACCAAATGGTGCCGCTGTGTCTAGGTTCAGAGGACACCACATCTGTGTTCTCAGCTTTGCCAGAAATCATAGAACTCGGCACCTAGGAGCATGCAGGCCAGCTGTGGGATGCAGGGGTGGAGGGACAGATGGACAGACCGATGGATGGGTGGGCAGATGAGTGAGCCTGCAAGCGGGGTGGAAAAGGTGAACACAGACGACTTGGGCCTCCCACAATGCATTCGTGTAGCCTCCGGCTCGCCATAGATTCCAGGGCTGCTGGTGGGGCCGCGCCTGGACCTGGCCTCTCTCAGTGTCCTTCCGTCCTCCCTCGCTGTGCCTCTGCGGTCTTCCTGGGGGCCTGCCTGTTCCCTGCTCTCTGGGAACTCTAGAAACTCGTGTGTCTGTCTTTCTAGTTTGTCTCAGCACGCATGCACACACACACACACACACACACACACACACACACACACAGAGCAGAATCCAGCCTTTCTGCACCCTTAGAATTCATCCATTTCTTCTTTCTTCAAAGGATGGAGGTGGGGCTTCTCCGTTTTTTCTTTTTTTGAATCTAGGAAATAGAATCTGACTCATTTTGAAATCCTGTCTTGGCCCTTTTCCCTCCACTGTCTTGAAATGTTTGTGTTGACTGATTAATTAGCATGTATTGACTGCACATATTCGTAGTATTCAGCATGCTGTTTCAACACACACAGGGTACACTGACCATTTTAATGGCATTACTACATAGCTGGAAAATGATGGCTGAAACTGTTGGTGATTCCATCCCTCAAAGAAACTGGAGGCTGGGTGGGGGGCCTCTGGGAAATGCAGGTCTGAGCTGTTTTTCCAAGGCTGGGTGGACATCTGTGTGGAGCTCCTCCCTCCGCTGGCACCTGCCTATCAGGGTAGAGGGCTGCTCTGTGCCCTGGGAGGAGAGAACAAGACATCTGTGCGTGCCAAGAGCTACCAAGCAACCCAGGGCAGAGGAAACCAGATCCAGGAAGCCTGTGGTGGCCCTGGTGACACACAGGTATCTACTACTTGCAAAATAAGGAAGCCAGCAGCAGCCCAGTGTCCCTGGTACCCCTCTGCCCATCTTCTTCCTCCTGAGCCAGTCACCTGCTGCCCTGAAGAGTTCCATGTCCTGTCCAGGAAGAGGCAATCATGGAGCGGTTCCCATGCCTGCTAAGAGTTGAGAACTCGCTCTCCCTGCCTCCCCTGGCTGGACACCAGGCCTGGGAGGGCCACAGTACGTTGTGGACCATGCGATTGAGGAACAGCTGTGGGAACCACACACCCTACATCTTTAGCTGTAAGAAATGCCCACTCATCGAAGGCAAGTGAAAAAAGAGAAGCTAAAAAGCTAACCTTAGAGCAGAAGGGAGGAGAATAGTGATTCCTAGAGGACCGGGGTGGGGGTATAGAGAAGGAGGAGGGCAGAAGAGGGGGCACCACAGGTTCGAAAGTACAGTGCTTGGGAGATAAGCTCAGAAAGACAGCTACAGCTTACAGCAGTCTGTTACCACGTGCGACACCAAAACTATGGTGAATGCTTAAATTTTCAAAATATATTACAGGAAAAGTTGCATTACTGTTTATCCTCCTCAGAATCTGCGCCTCGCTTTGAGCACCTTTATCCCATGTCCCTGCCGCTTTCCGGAGCAGCTCTGGAATCCTCTTTCCTGAGTGTTTTTACTTGCACTGTTGCAGCTGTGCTGATGTCCTGCTAGAGTCAAAATATTTCCCTGTCACAGTCATTTTGATTTTGGGTAAGAGCCGGAAGTCACACAGTGCCAGATACAGTGAAAACTGTGGATGGGGACGGAGGGTCACATTTTATGAGGCTGTTATTTTGTTAGATGGCTCACGGTAGCAGCATTCACCATAGTTTTGATCACACTTTGTAAAGACACTCAGGAAAGAGGACTCCAGGGCTGCTGCAGATAGCGGCCAGAAGGATAGTATGACTGTGTTTGAAGTGAGGGAGGATCTCGAGAGGGATTCATGGCAATATTTCTTTTACCATTATGAGTTAAAAACTTTTTTTAAATGCCACGTTTTCCAGTCACACCTCCCATCTCCAGTGCTGGCCTGGAAAGCAGGGCATGGGAGTGGAGACAGAAAGACTGGAGAGGAAGCTCCAGAGTCCTGACCTGGCTCCTCCCACATCAGCGGGCTCTCAGGTCTCAGGGGAGCAGTGGTTGGGAGGGCTGAGGGAAGGGGAAGGAGGACCCCTGTCCTAAGGAGCTAGGGACAAGAGGTAAAGCATGCTAAAAAGGAGAAAAGGAAAAATGAAAAAATTTAAATTGTACTTTCTTTTTTCAACAAAAAATTGCAGCCTCAGGACACAGAATTACCCAAAGTCACAGTGCTCTTATTCCATTCTAGGAAACCCACTCAAAGCAATTCCTGAGGGTCTTAAAGATGTAACAAACCTATAAATTGGGGCCTGTGCTTCTCAGCCATAAATCATGCTTTGGGCCACGGACCTGAATCTTCAAGACAGCAGCACGGTCAGTGGGCAGCACAGCTCTGGACTTCAGACACATCTATGTGGCTGGCATCAACTTGGCCCACCAGATGGTAGCCAGACAGACTGCAGGAACATGCATTTTGGGCCCCACCTCAAGGATACCTCCAGACCCCACCGAGCCCCCGCCTAACATGCCTCTCTGGAGCCCGCACTCCCTCAATGCATGGCCTTCTTTCTGCCTAACAGACCTCTTTGTGCAGTGTGGGAAGGAAGTCAGGAGCCTCCAGCCTGCCCTGTGGCTGAGTGAGTTGGGTCTCCGTCTCCTCTGGGGACCTCCATGGACTCTACCCAGTGGCATGGGAGATGGCAGCACTACCTGGTGCCCTTCTGCGTCCACCCGCCAGGCTGCCCGCCTGGCTGCCCCTGCCCTGACTCGCCTGTTCTCTGGCCAGAGGTAGACTGAGCCTTCCCTCCCCTGAGCCTTTCTGTCCCAGA
Organism: Hystrix cristata; assembly: GCA_004026905.1. NCBI lineage: Eukaryota > Metazoa > Chordata > Mammalia > Rodentia > Hystricidae > Hystrix > Hystrix cristata. The sequence continues at coordinate 175,692 of PVJO010000925.1, read as the reverse complement.
GTGCCTCCTCCTGGCTCTGCTTCCCCAGCACCCAGCCTCCTTCACTGGGTGGGCTCCCCACACCGGCCTGGGGTGAACCCCAGCCCCTTTCCTGCTTTCTCTCCTTGACTACTGAGGGAGTGATGGCTTCAAATGCAACTTGGTTTTGGCAGCCTCTCCCTCTCTTCTTCTGTGCCTCCCTCTGTCTGTCTCTGTCTCTATCTCTGTCTCTGCCTCTCTCCCTCTCTCTCCTGAGCATGAGCTGTACCCCTGAGTTATACCCTCCGCCCCTAGATGGGTCTCCCCAGGTCCCCTGTCCCTCTTCCTAGAGCCCACGTGTACGCTCTCGTGCCCTTGTCAGGGCACTGGGTGCTGCAGGGAGGGTGCCTAGTGGAGTGGGGATAGTGGTGCTGAGGAGGGCAGGAGGTCACACACATGGTCCTCACACCTTCGCCTTGTTCTGTAGGCTCTTGCTTTCCCTGCCCTCTTTCTGTCCCGGACTCCGACTTGAGGGCCCAGCTCCTCTGCCCTCTATTGCTTTGGGGGTCGGGAACTGTGACTTCTCAGCCTGGAGTGTGATGGCTGAGTCCCAGGCTTCTTCCCTCTCTCTCTCCAGGCACCCCCTTCTCCCCACACCCAGCTCCCAGGACCCGGCGTGCTGCTCCTGTGGCCTTCTGGGAGCCTGCTCTGCTGCGCCCTCTGCAGGGTGGCAAAGGTTTGGTGCCGGGTGTGGTGGGGAGTGCAGAGGCAGGGGAGGGTGGGGCTGACCTGCTGGAGTAGTCAGTGCCGGGTGGGCGCACAGTCCTGCCCCACCCCAGCCTGGGCCACGAGGGGTCCCTGAGCTCGCAGGAAGCTGGGGTGGCGCTTACGGCCTTCGCCATTCCTCGGCCTAGTGCCCAGCCGCACCCGCACCATGCACAGCATCTGCCAGTGCCAGCCAGGAGGTCACCCTCCCCTGGTCACACCCATGACTGTGCCCATCTCGATGCCCCTGGGCACAGTGCTGAATGACAGAAAGCAGGCGCACAGTTCCGCCTGATATTCCTCTGACACCCTGCTGACAGGCAGCAGAGCCACCAGCCTGGGAGGAGCAGGAGGACTCAAGGCCTGAAGTACTTCCGTGAAGGGGGCGACGGATGCCGTGCGCACCTCTCTGGGTGGTGGCCACGCAGTGTTTCGCCAGCTAGGAGGCTCCTGCTATACTCCAAATTATTCCTCTGTAAAAATGCAAAAATTCTACACCACAAAAGTGAACCCATGGGCTAGAATTAAAATTTTTCTAGGTTTTAAAAAGATGGGAAGGGAGAGCGATTAAACAGAGGAGAGAGAAAACAAAATAACTACAGTATGTGGAGAGCTGAGGGGGCACCAGGGAGAGGGACAAGGGGCCGGTGCTGGTGTCTGGTGACAGCCTGCTGGGTTGTCTTTCCTGCCCTGCTTCCCGGACCGACCTGGAATTCTAAGTAAAACATCGCCACACTCCGACAGATGAAAATACTGCAGAGTTCTGGTTTTGTTCATTTTTAAAAGTCCGATATTGAGCTGTTGGCGAATGGCAGCCTTTCTGGGAGGCGCCTCTGCATTCCTCGTGCTGGGTTGGAGCTGACTAACTCTGGCTCTTCCAGCTCTGACTGTGTCACTCTTTCCCTTCCCGGGCCTGGACCCAAGTCCTCTCTGATGGCCACTTTGCCAGGAGGAGACCGAGGCTCCCCAGATCAGGGACTTCGAAGACGTCACAGCTGCAGGTCAGACCTGAGGGTGGGCGCATCTTCCTGGCTTCTGAGATGTGCCAAGCTGTGCCCGGGGCAGTGTGCTTCCCCAGAAGAAGAGCCGAGACTGGTGCCTGGCCCAGCCTCCGACCCACAGGGATGAGCCGGGTTGTGCTGGAGGCCAGGTGCGCTGCAGGGACCGCAGGCCTAAGGGCGGTCGCCTCAGCCAGGTGGGGCCCAGGCTGCTTCCAGTGTGGCCCCGGAGTGTGAGATTGACAAAGCCACTGCCTATGTATGCTGAGGCTGTGGGTACCCCAGTTCCGAGTGCCCTGGTGGTACTGAGGTCTCCGCCCAGTTATGCCCCATCTCCAATCTACTCAGTCCTGTCGGGGGTCCTTAGGTTGCCTTGGAGGGGGACATTGGCTGAAGGGTCCTGGCATGACCACTGGCCCATGGCTGGGACCTGTCGTGGCCCTATCCTAGGAGGTCCTGTCCTGGGGCCCTGCCCTATGGCCTGCTCCAAGAAGCCTGTCTTGGCTGCCGTGTCCTGGAGCAGTGGTGGCGAAGCCATGGCACACATGTGGCAGCAGGCGCAAACACCACATCGGGCACACAGAGCCCTCTCTGTCAGCACGCCAGTCAAGTTGCCCCTGCGCCACCCCAGTGGCTGAGCACTGGATAACAGCACACATAGGGGCCGGGTTGGCACTTGGAGAGAAATAAATTGGGTTTTGGGTTGCAGTTTGGGCACTCAGTTTCTAAAAGGTTCGTGATCACTGTCCTGGAGTGCCCGACCTGTGGAGGCCTGTCCTAGGCCAGCGCTCAGGCTAGGAGCCCTCTGCTGACCTGGGGCTCGTGATCATTATCCCAGTCTTCCTGAGGTTGTGTCTGCTTACTGTTGGGGGAGCTCGGGTTGGGGGAAGAGGATGAGAACAGGACAAGAGAATCCAAGAGCTGGAAGGAGCAAGACAGAGTCTGGAGAGGGTGGACTCTGAGCAGAGCCTGCCCAGGATCCCCGGTGGCCGATCCGACTCCCTTGCCCCTGGGCTGCTAATTCTGCAGTCTCTGAGTGTGTAAGAACTGTCCCGCAGCCATCTTCCTATTCGCCCGAGATCCGGGCTGAGCCAGGAGCCCTCCTTGCTGGCACTGCTGCCTTCGCTGCCTGTGATAGCTGCGCCGTGGCGTCTCCTGGCATGGCACACGTGCTCGGGCGAGGCCCAACCAGATGGGCCAGGTGGAGCTGTCCTTGCTCTACGCAGCACAGCATGGAAACTGGAAAACTTCACAGGGCAGGCACGAGGCAGGCAGGGCAGGGAAGGAGAGAGGACAGGGACCAGGGGAGCTGACAGCCAGCCACCTATAAAACACTCAGCAACATCCTTGCTTTGTGCAGCCCAGAGCCTGCGTGATGTGCGCGCACACACGCACACCCACACACCCTTCTCCCTGGGGCTACCTCAGGCCAGTCACCATCATACCCTTAAGAGAAGACAAAATGACAGGAAGGGGCCTTCTTGGGTCACAGGAGTGGGGGTCTCACCCCACCTCCATCCTTACACCATCATTTCCTGCTGGCTCCTTGCTTGGCTGCTCACCGTGAAACCAGCCATCGAGATGGCACGGCCAGGGGAGGGTCCCTGTCCAGTGGAAGAGAGCCAGGCCGTAAGCAAGGAGGACACAGACACCGCTGTCCTCAGGGCTGACAGGCCAGCTGGAGAACAGGCCGCCTCCAGCCTCTGTCATGCTCAGCCTGACAGCGACACATACCTGGGAGTTGGTCTGCGGCCTGGAGCACCCATGTCCCTGTGGCCACGGCTTGAGCAGAGTGGTCAGTGTCCAGGAGGGTGGGTGGGAGGCAGAGTCCTGGACAGCGACGGCCCCATGGTGCTCCCTGTTGTAAGCCCACATCCATCGCCCAGCTGCCTGCTGATATCTGCTGATAGGCCCTGCCAGAAAGGCCTGGGGAGGGGAAGGGAAGAGGGTGGGAAGGAGATGGGGCCTCTGCCTGCTATCCACGGAGCTGTCCTCATCCTGATGCAGTGGCTGGTGTGGTGCAAGAGCCTGTGCCAGTCAGGCCATCTGCGCAGTTTCTGCTGAAGAGGAGAACCCAAGACACCCCTTTAACAAAAGCCAGAACTTTATTCTCTTTATTCCCGTCCATAAGGGAATTTGTAATCCATCAAAACTCTGAACCCCTTTGGAGATGTAAAATATCTCTGTAAGTTCCCACCTTGAATGTGGAATGTTTTGTTGATCGGCCTGTCCAAAGGTCAGCTAGGGGTTCTGAGAGCTGACCATGTTCTGATGAAGTATAACTTGTTATGTTCTTGTAAGTTTCCCTCCCGAGGCCCAGTGCCCTGTACTGTGCTGTGTAACTTTCCTAGCAGCCCCCTGCTGTGTAACCCTCCTAGAGACCCCTGTACTCTGTATGTCTCCCTAGCAACTCCCGCCTTGTACAGATACCCACAACCTGTGACCCAATCAGCAGCAGCCGGTAGTGCAGCCACCAACTGTAGGAAAGGAGAGGCCGCTCTAATCTTGGGGCCCAGATGGCTTTGGGCAGATAGTCCGTCTGGGATGCTGGCATAATAAACTGAGTTCTCCAACCCTCCGAGTGTGGCGCTTGGCTTCTTCATGGTCTGGGCTGTAACACAAGCTGTAACACAAAGCTGTTAACACTTTTGCTGTAACATTTCCTCCCACCATTTGTGACCCAGCTGCCCTGTGCGGACAGACCTGAGTGACGTGGGCAGCCCAGCGTGGTGCCTGTCCCCACCTTTAGACCTGCTTGTCCTCCTCCTTCCAGGAGCTGTGTGTAGAGGGACAGCTCCAGCGGGACTGGCAGTCCGTGTGTGTGACAGGTGGCTGGCAGGCCGAGGCCTGTAGCCAGAGTCTGCCATGCCCAGCATCGTGTCCCCATCGTGTCTTCCCCCGTCACCCTGCTGCACATCTGGGGCACAGCTGTCCTCCTGAGGGGGATGAAGGGGCAGCAGTGACCACCACCCTACGATGCTGCCTCTGTCTTCGGCTCTGAACACAGCTCTTGTCAAAGATAAAAAGCATTTGTTCCACTTATTAAAGGCAGCAAAGCAGATTTAATGCAGGGAACTACTGCCTGCACTTTTATAGGAAGTAGGGAGAGAGACCTTTCTCAGATGAGAAGGGGACCGAGAGATGGAGGGAGAGGAGAGGAAGGGAAAGAAAGAAAAGGGGGTGAAGGAAGAAACTACGATGTGTTATGTACATGTACCAACTCCACACAAGGAATGTAAACATTATGTACTGCAAACATGTACTCATAAAGAAAAAATAATTGCTGTGTGTGGTTTAAAACATGATGTTACAGGACACTTACAGATAGTCAGTGTTTATAGGAGTGAAGCAGATTACCACATCTGTCGTCTCACCTGGGTTTTTTTGTGATGACAACAGCTAAATTCTACTTATTTAACAAAATCTCTAGTGTATTGTTATTCACCAGCCCTTGGGTTGTACCTGCAATCTCTTCACCTGTTTTTCCCACCTGCCATTTTGTATCTTTGACCTACATCTCATTTCCTCCTCCTACCCGCACCCCCACACATGGTTTCCTTTTCTTATCTCCATGTATTTGTACTTTTAAAAACTTTAAATGTACTCCACATAGCAGTGACATCATGCAGTATTTTTCTTTCTATTGTCTGGCTTACTTCACTTAGCACAATATCCATGTTGTGGTAAAGATGGAAACTGACTCATCGATCCTGTTCTCGGCCGCCTGGACTGGTGCAGGGCCCCCGACCTCTCCACACTCCCTCAGAGTGACTGGAGCTGCAGCAGAGTCCTGCCCTTCCGTGTTTCATAAATCACCACAGACAGCTCTGCGAGGAACTCAGAGTAAGATTTAACCCACGCCTTGTGTGCTGTCTGCTTCTGTAACCTTGCGTGCTTACTTTTTAAAAACCAGGTCATGCAATTCCTGAAACTTCAACCCTCTGTATAAACCTGGAATTTCTTTGTTCGAGGGCCAGGCTCTCAGACTATTAGCTCCCCTGGGTCCGTCAATGTAAATAGACCTGAGTTCTCCAACTCTCTGAGTGGCCCTTGGTTTTCTTGCTGAGCTGAAAAACAAAAACAAAGAAAACTTTTCTGCAACAGTGGCCGATGGCAAATATTCCTCAGTGAGGCTGAATAGTCATAAGCTATGTGGTGGATGGATATCGCCGTGTGTGCATCGCGTCTTCTTTACCTGTTTATCCGCCAGTGGACATTCATGTTGTTTCCATGTCTTTGCTATTGTGAAGAATACTGCAATGAACACAGGAGTGCAGGGATCTTTAAGAGGTGACGATTTCGTCTCCTTTGGGTGTATACCCAGAACGAGGACTGCTGGCTCAAATGGTTGCTTTATTTTTAACAACTTGCATGTTGTTTTCCGTAAGAGCTGTATCAAATCTACACTCCTAGCAAGAGGGTAGCAGGGCTCCTTTTTCCCCGCATCCCTGCCAGTATTTATCTCCTGTCTTTTTGAAGGCGTCCTCGGGCTTGTGAAGTGATACCACATAGCTGCCTAATTTGCATCTCTTTGATGATTAGTGATGTCGAACACCTTTTACAGTACTTACCGGCATTTTAAATGTCTTCTTTGAGGAAATGTCTTTTCAGTCCATGTGTCAATTTTTTTTTTTTTTTTTGGTGGTGCCGGGGATCGAACTCAGGGCCTTGTGCTTGCAAGGCAAGCACTCTAATCGCTGAGCTAAATCCCCAGCCCCTCCATGTGTCAATTTTAACAGGTTATTTATTTATTTTGCAACTGAGTTATACGAGTTCGCTATAAATTTTGGATATTAACCCATGATCAGTTATGTAGTCTGCAATTATAATTTCCCAATGTGTTGTGGCCTTTTCATTTTGTTGATTGTTTCCTCCGCTGTGCAGAAGATTTTTAGTGTCATTTTGTTTCATTTGTTGATTAATTTATTGGTCTTTGTAGCCTGAGCTTTTGGTATGAAACTATCGCCAAGTCCAATGTCAAGGAGCTTCTCTCATATGTTCTTCCCTGGAAGTTTTATGGTTTTAGGGCTCACGTTTAGATCTTTTATCCATTTGACGTTGCTTTTGCGTGTGGTGTACAATAGGGCTCAGTTTTATTGCTCTGCACATGGGAATCCAGTTTTCCCCACACCGTGTGGTTAAGAGACCACCCTTTCCTCTTCGTGTCTTCATGGCGCCCTACAAGGGGCTTGACGGCGGGGAGAGAGATTGTACTTCAGGTACCAGCTCGAGTGGAGACTCCTCGGGAGGGACTGAGAACGGGGTCCGGGGTGGGAAGTTACGAAGAGGAAGCATGGAAGGGAGGGGTTCTTGCTAGATTTGCCAACAAGATTTTTGCTAAAGGCAGGCCAGGCAGAAAAGATACTGACAGCTGAGGATGAGAAGTCTGGTCAGAGATCAGAGGTGGGGTATTTTAGGTAGACCTGCTTTAGCAAGATTCCTGCTAAACCAGACTAAGTGGGCTAAGGACAGAGCCCCACATCGGGGGCTAATCAGAAAGATGACTCAGCGCAACCTGACTTAAAGCAGCTCAGAGTAGAGGGCCCTAGAGTCAGTCTGTCTCTTGTTCAAGGAGAGATATCTGTCTTTCCTTAACACTGTGCATCCCTTGCTCAGTTTGTGGAGCACATCTGCTGGGCCATGCGTGCAGATCTCCAAATGTTAGGGCTGAAAGCATCTTTAGAGGTGCCAGAGGGTGGGCAGAGCAGGCGGCCGGCGGATTCTCCAGTTTGCAGATGGAGTATCTTTGGTGAGGAGTTGGGTGTTCTGATGACTGCCTGGTGGTCCACACAGTTGCCACAAAGGATCGCTGTGAAAATTAAAGTTTAAATCAGGTTATCCAGCTTCAGCTTTCAGGGCTTCAGAAAAAGGACAGTTTTAGTTCCCGTGGAATCCAGTTCAGAAGGGTGGGAGAAAAACAGAAAACGGTTTGGAGATACTGCAGCAGACACTGTGGGGTGTTGTTTCCTGAACCGAGAACCTGGGAGGGAAGCTGGGCATGGTGCTGCATGCCTATGATCTAGCATTTGGCAGCCTGAGGCAGGAGGACTGAGTGCTCAAGGCCAGCCTGCATTATGCAGTGTGTTACCAGGTGGCTCCTTCTCAAAGTGGCTTGCCAAATAAATGTCACCAGGTTTTGTGGTGCTCACCTCTCCTTCTGGAGTTGGACTCCAGGTTCTTCTTGTTTCAAACGAGGAATTGAGCAAAACAAGCAAAAAAAAAAAAAGTGCCAAAGTTTATTTGAAAAAGTAAAAGTGAAGAGTGAGGGAGAAACTGGCTCTAACACAGCAAGGTTTGGTTGAGAAGAAGAGAAAAAGTACACCCTGGAGGACACAGGGCAGGCCGTCGTGAGGAAAGCCGCAATAGCAAGCTCCTCATGGCGTCAGTGTCCTCCGTGCTGTCCAAATCTTGAGGAAACCCCTGAGAACTTCTGCACCCAAGTCCTGACGCCGTGAGGGGCTGGGACGGCACATCTCAGGCTGACATCAGGTCTAGGCTGTCCTACTGAGAACCTGCTCGAGTTCCTGGGAGACGTGCAGGCTTTGGGACGTGCTCTGCCCATGTGTTCCACTCACGTGTTCCACTCACATGTTCCAGGATCTTGTAATCTACAGGTCACGCCTACTTTCCCGGCCAGCTTTGCCACACCCTGCTCTTACATCACAGTGAGACTTTGTCTCAAAACCATGAGAAAAGAGCTACAGTTTTCCACTGAAATATACCATTTTTGTCTCTAGTTTGCCTCCATCTTGATCAAGGGTAAGCAAAGTGAGGGGATTCTTATTTACAAAATGCATTTACTCACATGAGAGTTGGCTTGATTTTGTTCGAAGTATGGTAAGAATGATCATCGACCGTGTAGGCTTTTCAAGTCTGCCTCACTGGAACGTCTCATAAGAAATCTTGGATTAGACTTTTCAAAGCCTCTTTCGGCTGGGAAACCAAGCCAAGACCCCATTACCAGATTTCCCCTGTAAAATCAATAAATTTGAGCATATTCCTCTCTTCTCAAAGTTTCCAGTGTTGTGGGGCTTGAGCCCCAGGGGAAGTGAGCTTACCCTCCCAGGACACTGGCTGTTGTGTAAGCTGGGCACCAGGCTGGCGTCCTAGGAGGGCTTTGCAAGCCCAGCTCCACACCACCAGCCTCGCCTCCTGCAGGCATGTCCTTGGGCTCTGCTGTAGCCTGCCGAACATGACCCTCTGTGACCTAAGTGAAATGGAACCTGCGTTTCTCTGAGGTGGGGGCGGCCTCGTGGACCTGGCAGTGTCCCTGTCGCGGCTCTATCAGCAGGTGGTGGAGTTGAGGACAGGAGAGGAGAAAACAGGCTCAGTCCAGACAGGGGCAGAGTGAGTTCTCAGCCGCACAGAAGCAGGTCGACAGGGTTACCTTGCAGCACTGCGTTGTCCCGAAGGCAGACCGGTTTCTGCGGCAGGTACCTTGTGAGGCGGGCTGTGCCCTGTGTGTGTTGCAGCTACTCAACAGCACAGTGCACCATGTTTTAGGGACAATCGAAGCAGAGCTCAGTCCCGTGGGAGCTGCGCCACATGGCTCCCTACTGCCTCCTGCATACTCGAGGTGAGCCAGCATGGCAGGTATGTGCTTGGCATTACGGGATCCCTGAGCAAGCAGAAGGGCAAGGGACCCACAAGTGTGGCAAGCGAGGCCATCACTCTGCCTACTCCCAGGGCTCCTGCGGCAGAACCCCGAGTGATGCCGAGTGCTGGGGCCTTTGGAGCTTCACTGACTTTTGTTTGGGTCGGTGCTTTTCATCACAGGCCCAGACAGGCCAGCAGTTTTGCCTCCATATGCCCAGGCCACCTCCTTCACGGACCCAGAGCTTGCGTGGGTCTCTCCTTCGCTCTCCTCTGCGTGCTGGAGAGGATCTGGGGCTCGTAGGCAGCAGGAACACTGGACTGGGCACCCGTGGGCAGGTGATGGGTGAAGTCCTAAAGAGAATGCCACCTTTGTGCACCCTCCCCACATTCCAACACCAAACACATGGGCTTCCATACACTCTCCAAGGACACCGGCGGGAGGTTCTATGGTCACCTCAAAGCTGATGCTGCCCACCTGGAGCCAGCACCGGATCTCACAGGTCAAGCCTCAGTTCCACCAGGGTGTCGCCACTTTCAATGTCCATTGGCAGTCTGAGCCCATTGGGCCCCCCACATGGTTATATGTGGATGGTCCCACAACCCCTCCTCAGGGTGAGTAGTTGACTAGAATGATTCACAGAGCGCAGAGAAACTCCATGCTTACAGACTCCAGTTCACTACAAAGGATGCAAGTCAGGAACAACCAGATGAGAGTGATGCGCGGGGTGAGGTATGGTCAAGGTTTCTGCCCAACTTTCTGCATCTGTTACTGCACACCAGATCTCTTCCAGTCCTGGCTAGGGGTTTACCAGAATATGGGATTTTCAATGCTAAATCTGCAACTGCCCATCGATGGCAAACCAAATGGTGGCTTTCCTGGGCCTTCTGCAGTTAGCTCAACCTCTACGCACCTCAGTTTTGTTCTTCACCTATTTTCAAACACTCCTTTCCCCAGGAGGAGTTTCCATGCCCTTCTAAGTGCACCAACCTTCCACGAATTCATCAACCTGGAAGCTTACCAACCCCATTTTTGTGCCATTATGTAGGCGCAATTGATTAAACTATTGGTCTCTGAAGCCGTGAGTGTGAAGCCGAAGGTGCACTGGAGACCCCAGAAGTCTGGAGTAGCCAGGAAGGTGGATTGTCTGAGGAAAACTGCAAGGAAGAAGCGGAGGCAGCCCAAGAGAGAAACTGTGGGAGCTACCACCGCCTTAGCTTGATTCCCTAGAGGTGGTTCCATAGGGGCAGAGCCACCAGGCCCTTTGGAGTTCAGATTTTGCCAAAGATTGGCTCTGACGCTGCACATGGATTTAATGTTTGCCCTGTTGGATTTCGGACTTGCTAGTCTCATTCCCTTGTATCCGCCTGTTTGTACCTTTTGGGATGGTAAGGTTTATCTTGTGTCATTGTATGTTGTAAATATTTAACTTTCTTTTCATTTGTACGGGGGCTAAGACTCGACTTTAAATCTCAGTGGAGACTTCAGATTTGACTTTTCAGCAATGTTGAAACTGTTAGGAATTGGACAACTCCTGGAGATGGACTAAACGCCTTTTGCATAAAAGGGATGTGCATGAGTCTTTGGGGGTCGAGGGCTGGAATGTTATGGTTGTGTCTAGATGTACCCCCAAAGCCTCATGAAGTCATAGAGGGGCCTTTTCAGAGGTGGCTGGATCTAGAGTGTGTGGTGCTGGGATTAAGGGTGTGTGATTGCTAAATCATTCCACTGATTGGTTTGGGACTGCCCTAATCCTAGCAGCCTGGATAAAATACGAGGGACAGAAAGAGGCTTGCTTACCAGCTTTTGCTCCGCATGCTTACCTTGCTGCTTTCTGCCTGTCTGCCATGCCACCCTGCCTTGGACCCAGCCGATTGTGGACTGATCTACAAACTGTGAGCTAAATAAAGCTTTCCTCCCTTAACTTTGGGTGTCGGGTATTTTGTCTCAGCAGCGAAGAAAAGTAACTAAGATAGTCACTGATGACTGAACTTGTTCCAGCCCTTTTCTCTCCCCGGGGTCCTGGCATGGGGCTAAATTTTTATCCCTTTGTAATACCACTGGTTCCTCTCAGGGAGGACTAAAAGGGGCTTGTTTTTCCTTTGTGGTGGCCAGGACCAACCCGTGGCTTTGTGTGCTAGGCAGTGTGGTACCACAGAGCTACACGCCAATCAGAAAGGGACTTTTTGTTTTTGTTCTTCCGGTGCTGGGGATGGGACTCAGGGCCTTGTGCTTGAGAGGCAAGCACACTAACCACTGAGCTAAACCCCCAGATCCAGAAAGGGACTTTGTATGAATGACATAATTCACTCTTCTTACTTTGTCATTCAGGGAATTCTGTGAGTTTTAGACACTCTGTGCCAGGAACCAGGGGCAGGGATCAAATGTAGATGTTATGGTCTATATCCAGATGTCCCCCCAGAACCTCAGAGCTCCTAGGTGGGGTCTGTGAAAGGTGAGTGGATTATGGAGCTTACTGCTGACATGCAGTTAGGAGGTGGAGTCTGTTCAGAAGTGGGGTCACCGTGGTCATGGCCCAGCAGGGTTTATGTCCCTCCCGGCTCCTCCCTCACCCTCTGCTGCCTGTCCACCATGCTGTGAGCGGTTCTCCTCCACCATGCCCTCTGCCATGCGGCCCTGCTGGGGCCAGCCAGCTATGGACTGAAATGTGGGCCAAACTAAACTTCTCTTTTACATCGTAGGCATCAGGTATTACAAATATGGTGACATATTTCTTATTACACCACAGGTCCCTTCGCAGCTGCACACACTGTGATTGTATCCTGCCAGGGTGGCCCAGCTCAGCAGCATGCTATCGCTCCCTGGCTTCCGGGGTTGTCTCCACAGTAGCTACTCAATGGGTAGGAAGTTTCCATTTGGCTTGACCTTTACTGAGGGGCCTGCTGTTTTCTGACGCTGCTACCTACTTTCCCCCTGCTCCTACTTTTAAATGGAGGCGTACATTACAGACAGCTCATGTAGCCTGTCCCGAGCTTCTTTTAAACAGCATGACCTCCATCCCACACCTGCGACCTGCAACCTGCACCCCGCTGTTGCTTTGACAAGAGTGCATCATTGCCACTGTGTGTCCTTTGCGGCGGCTTATTTGCCCATCCCGCTCCTGATGGAAATCTGAGTCATTTCCACCTTCTGGCTGCCAAGAATTTCTGGGCACATAGTTTTTGGCTGATATAAATGCGTATTTCTTCTGGGGATACACTCATACCACCTGGACTTTATAGCCTAAATCATGAAGGATGTTCTCCATGCCCAAATTTATTGAGAGTTGCTTCAGGAACAAAAAACGAGTGGGTTATAGGAGGTGCCGCCTGTATCTTGGCCCTTCGTTAAAGAGAGATCTGTACTCGGAAGGAGAGCCATAAGATGAGGCCTAAGATATGTTAAACAAGTATTTTTGAAGAAAAATTCAGTCTCCTGAACCTAAGGTTTTACAGCCGATTTGTACTTCTTAGGTGATGACCAACAAAATGAAAGTTCCTAAGCGCTATGGAGGTCTCTGCAGTAAAGAATCAACTCAACACACCTGGGGCATCTGAACCCCGCACACTCAGAGAAAGGCCCCTCCTGGCTCCTGCGAGGTGCCCTCTGAGCCCTGCGAGGAAACTGCCTGATGTGAGCATCTGGCTTACCTGGGGCTGCGGTCGCCCTGCAGTCCATGCCAACAAGACTATGCTAACTGGCAGAGACCGAGGCTCAGGCAAGCGTCCCTGGCTGACCACACACCGTCTGTGTTGCTGGGAGAACAAGCCCTGGACCACTGCACTGAGAGGGGCGAAGAGAAGCCCGTGACTGGTCTTTCCTGGATGCTATATGTGCTTTACCACTGCTGATTTTATTTCATTTTACGCTAGCTTTATCGGGGTATAGTCGGTATACAATAAAAAACCCTGCACATAATTAATGTAAACATGCTGGAGAGTTTGGACATTTCGTACATTCATGTTACTATCACCACGATCAAGGGAATAAACGTATGCAGTGTCTGCAAGTTTCCTGGTGTCCTGTGTGTGTGTGTGTGTGTGTGTGTGTGTGTGTGTGTGTGTTTTGTTTTGGTAGTCTCACTGTATTCTTCTTCTCTTGTCCTTACCATGAAATCCTTGAGAGCTTGTTTGGCGGTTCGAGCAGGGGAACGCAGCTGCTCACGTACCCTTGACCAAGGAAACGGTCCTCCTCTCTCGGGGGCGGTCGTTCTCTCCGACTGGGCACGCAGCTTTGGAAGGGAGGCACGTGGACCGCTGAGGTAGGAAGGGGCACGCGCCTCGCCAGCCAGATCAGCGGAATCAGCCCTGGCGATCAGTGGGGTGACAGATGTTGCAGCCGATCGCCCACACACCCCTTACAAGGAACTCCTTCGCGAGTCTGAAAATGGGGAGACAGAGTTTTAAGGTAACGGGAAGCCTTCCTGTCTCCTTCAGAGCTGGTTTTGAAAAAGCTTTTTCTTTCTACAAAAATTCTCTCCCATCTTCTTGGGAGCAGCAGGCAACACTGACCTGAGTGGTCGGTAACTAGAAGGTCTGTGATGATAACTCGTTGTGGTTTTAACTTGCATTTGCCTGATAAATGGTGACAATGAGCTTTTGCTTCCATATACATATTGACTGATTGTATGTCTTCTTTTTAGAAATGACCATTTAAAGCCTTCGACCTTTTGAAATACTGAGCTGTTTTTTTGCTCATAACCCAATTCCCTATGTACTTCGGCTGTTTAACCCCTCAGATGTGTGGAGTCCTTATATGTTTTAAGTTTGAGTTTCTTGTATATTTTGGGTATTAACCCCTTATAAGATGTGTGATTAAAAAAAAACAAAAACAACCCAGACTAGACTTTTCTCCACTCTGTAGGTTGTCACTTTACTCTGTTATCGCTTCCTTTGCTGAGCGCCGTTTTAGTTTGATGCCGTCCTGTTTTTGTATTTTTGCTTTTGTTGCCTGTGCTTTCCAAGTCAAATCCAATTACCCTTGCCTAGAGTGAGTTCAAGAAGTATGCAAACTGTGACAAAACAGTTGTGAGAGAGACAGCAGCAAGGGGTGAGGGTGGGAAAAGGCTCTCATTTGCTCTTGGTGGCCCAGAAAGCGGTCATGTCTTGCTTTTCCAGACCCCCGTTAATTGGAAGCCTCACTTATTTGGAAAGCACTTTTCTGCCATATCTCTGGCAGTGAAGGAGTCGAATGATAGTGAAGCAGACTCACGCCGCAGTTAGGGGATGAAGCCCGGCTACTTGCTTTCTGTTGGAGAGGATGAGGGCCTGGTACTAGAAATGAGTTATTTCAGAGCAACTTAGTGGTGCCCACTGGAAGAGGAGCAATTCACTGTGCTTTGGGAAGGGTTCAGTTTCTGTTTTATCTCCACATAACAGGAACTTGAGTTTAATATGCTTTTTTCTTGAGAGTTTCTGAATTACCTCAGTTTTTCACGCCGAGGGCTGAGAACTGGCCTGAATGCACAGGCAGGAATCCAGCTCCGCCTGAGAGATTCGAGCTCCTCTCTGCTGACCATCACTTGGACTCCTAGAGGGGTGGGCAGGGTGGCTGGAGAAGGGGCTCAGCTCCAACCCTGCTGTCCAATTTATTCGGTCTCACGTCTGGATGCTCTCGCCCAGGCCTGCAGCTTCAAATACCATGTACACTCTGCTGCTCCTGCTACTGGGCGTTGGGATCTTATGGCATGGAAACAGTATAATAGACATGAGACTAAAGCATGTATTCTAAACAAGACAGGTCGGGATTCTTTCCTGGGCCTCCAGCCTGTCAGGAGAAGGGAGCTCTTGCTTGATCAGAGAGGTGGTCAGACTGTTTCTCAACAAAGCGGAGGGCTCGCTTCCTGTTGGTTGGCTGCGGTGAGCTAACCTGGGTCACTTTCCACTAGCCGAGGGCGTGATTTCACAAGGCGTTCTTGTGCGCACGCGTCCTGGCCTTCTGCTGCTAGATGAGCTGATGCGCCCCACTCAGGAGCTGCTGAGTTACTCTCGCAGCTGGTGTCTGCTCTTGCATAAGTGTCCTGGCCTTGCAACAGGACTGGAGGACTTCCAGTGCCCGAGCTGTACAAAGAGCACAAGAGTGGGGCAGAAAAGCACACACCAGATCTGATGGGCAACAGGCCACAGCAACCACACATCCCAGTCTGGGACAAAGCATTTTGAGGTGATTGACAGGTCCACACGCAGGACTGGGGAAGCTGACCAGGAGTTAAGGCAGCAGAGGAACAGACACAAGATGTAAGAATGTTTTTCCACTTTAGTCACACATCAGAAATCTATAGGCTCAAGTGATTTAGCAAAAGCGCCTTCGAGTTTCTGCAGTGCAACCTAAGAAATTATCGTAACCCACACAGCACAGGTGTTATCTTGCAGCAGAGCTAGTGGGAGGCTAACACTGTGTTGCTCAGCTGTGTGACCCTCGGAAGTAGTGATTTTTAAAGTCAGTTAAGATCCAGTAACACCAGAGGGTTTATTTTATTTATTTATTTTTTCTTTGCGACACTTTTGCTCTTAACTGGCCAAGGGCCCAGAGTTTATCTTCATTTTCTCCCTTGTGGCGGCCCCCGTTTCAGTCCTGATGCATCGTCCTTCAGCTCAGGACGGGTTCACGGCACACCTCACAGACCCCTTACACGTCCAACAGAGTTTCTGCTCTCTGCCCACTCCAGCTAGAATCTGCTCCTCCTGGTGCCATTTTCCTGATGTAGCTGATGGCTCTGCCGTAGTTCCAGTCGTTTGGGCCAGAGAACAGGGGTCATCCTGGGTTCCTGTCTGCACTCACATCCACAATTCCTACCAGCTCTGCCTTCAAAGTCTCTCTCAAATCCCACCACTTGGCAGCACAATCAGTGCTCCCTTGGTCCCCTCTGCCCTTGTCCCCACCTGGATATCTCCATGGAGTCCCTGTCTCTTCCTTTCCTTTCTCCCTGCATCTGCCGTTGGTCTTGCCTCTTTCCAACTCGGCAGGAGAGAGGCTGGGGGTGCAGCTCAGAGGTAGAGCACTTGCCCAGCATTAGTGAGCTGAGGGACAAAGTGGGCAGAAGGTCCAAAATAACATGCTGTGCCTAAAGTTATAGTGAAGTAAAAAAGACAAAGATTGCAATGTGTGATACATTTATAATCATTTATTAGGCCAGAATGCTGAAGGCACAGGCCCTCTATTTCTAGAACACAGCTTTCCTGGTTGCCACAGCTTGCAGCCCAGTGATATCAGGAAAGAAAATGTTCTTTAAAGACCCTGCGCCTTGGGCTGGCACCTGGCAAAGATCAGAACTTACCTTTCACGGAGTTATGTAAGTTTCTTACATGGTTAAAGTCTCTGAAGGAAGAGAGACCATGTGAAAAGGACGGGAAGACACTTCTGAGAAGAATGCCGACATGTGTCATAATCATCACAGTTCCCTGAACCCAGGAGTAGACAAACCCAGATCTGCATTGGGGCAGACACCCCAAGTCACTGAGGTTGGAATTGAACTTGAGATCCTCCTGCCTTACTCTCCCAGAACCCTAAATTTACATAACACTTCTCATTTCCCTTTCAAGATTGAGGACAACGAGATGAGATTTACAGGGATATTCAACTACCCAGGAGCATCCAGACATCTCCAGTCACTGCCCTAAACCAGTGATGGTGAGCCTTTTAGAGACTGACTGCCCAAACTACAATCCAAAACTCATTTATTGCAAAGTGGTAACACTGCAATTAACCCTGAATACTGAGATTGTAGTTTAGGAAAAACCACTGTTACCCAACTCTTGACTGTGTAGTGACTTCCTTGTGTGCAGACAGGGAGGGCTCTCTGGGTCCACTGCAGCATGTGTGCCACAAGTTGTCCACTAATGCCCTAAACTTCAGATTCCAGCAGAGCTTTCACTTGACTGAGACTGCTCCAAGCAGAAACAAGCAACTCATGGAGACCAGGGGGCGTCTCAGAACCATCCCACAAAACCAGAAGTGAGGCAATGAGCCAGCAGACCCTAGTCCACCTCAGCTGATCCATAAACACTGTCTATCTGTTAACCTGCTGGTCTGATCCTCTTCATCGGAGCTGTGCCCCTTCGGATCCTCAAGCTGAACTCCCTTCGTCTCCAGCTGGGGTCTGAAGCGTTCCCCAAAAGGGAGACAGAGACCTCAATTAAGTCTGCTGTGTAGATTCATCAACTTCTTGTTACAGAAAAGGAATCTCAGGATGAATCAGTGAGAGCCGCAGGAAGATCGATTTGGTAGCAAGCAGTCCACACTCAGAAGGGAGCGCTGCACTCAGAGTGAGGCCCTCTGTGGGCTGGGGTTGGAGTTCTGTGTGTGCTCGGAGCTGTCCTTTATGATAGGGGATCTAAAATGTTTCCTCCCCAAACATTCTTTGAACCCTCTGAATCTGTTTCTTCATTTTAAGGTCAGGTTGCTGCTACCCTTTATTGTATCAACTAGGTTAATTTACGGACTTACAGTATCCTTAGGAGATTTGGGTGTGATGGGTCTGGATGGAAAAAACCTTTATATGCCTAAGGCTCTGGAGTGATTTAATATGGTCTCTTCTAAAGGTCTGTCCTGTACATCACTGTACACTCTGCTTTATCAGAGGTTATCAGTGATGCCTGAGGAACTGTTCTCAAGGGTACATGCACTGAAATGATTCATCAATTTCTTCTTTTTTCATGAGCTTGGACTGTCTCTATCTCATTATGGCACTCCTCTTCCCTTGTCATATTTTAACATAGTAGTTGAATTTAGAATGGCCAAATCTTGAGCTTTTCATTGAGAAAGTATTTATGTTAATTTGGTGTCATTTCTTATATTGGTCATCTTTTAGAAGCTTTTGCTCTACACTGAATTCTGTATATTGTTGGCAGCAGAAATCTGTGACTATGTAGAGATTAAACAATCTGTGACTATTAAACGATTCTGCTTGCTAATAAAAAAAAAGAAAAAAACAATTCTAGGGAGTGAAGACTCAGAGTACAGATACAGTCTTGGGCAACTTGATTGTGTCCTGAAGTTGCAGTTTCATTAAAACTACTGCCTAAAAGTTATGATTGTTGTTTCCTTTCGACCGATCTTTACTTCTTCTATCTTATCATAACGTTTCTATTTTCTCTTACTTTCTGACTTGGTCTAATTAATATACTTATGCCTCTCTGACACATCCTGAAATTTTTTTCCTGTGACAAGCACCAGTGTTACAGGGTGGTTTCTTTAGAAATGGCTCACCAATCAAAAGTATTCCAGATTCTTCTTGCCTCGACAAAAGAACTGCACAAGCCAAAAACGGTGTCAAACATTTATTTGAAAAATGTGGGGTAAATGACTGTGGGAGAAACCAGCTCTGCAGAGCGAATTTGGGCCAAACAAAGAGGAAAAGAGGGTAAAAGCAAAAATGAAAAGCATACATCATGTCTGAGAAATGCAGTGTAGTCTACCATGCAAACTCACACAGAATAGTGGCTTTCCGTTGTCCTGGGATCTTGTGATTGACAGGTCTCTCTCATTTCCCCAGCCAGCTTTGCCACACCCTATCTTCTGTAACACCAAGAACCTATCAGTTGAGAGCCTCATCTCCTCTCTGGAGAACCTCCTTGGACCCCATTCATGGACAATAACCTGCGAGGGGGAAGGTTGTATGCTATTGGGATTTAGCAGTTAGAAGCCAGGGGTGTCCAACTTCTTACAATGAAGTTATTTTTAACAAGTAAAAATACAGGTCCTGACAGTATCGTAAGATGAGATGAAGGAATTCCCAGTTACCTGAAATTCAAATTTAACTGTATTTTATCTGATGATCCTTCCTAGAAGGTATTTTAGGTAGGATCATGAGGCAAAAATGTCGAGTGAGGAGTTGAGAAACTCAGCCAAACCGTAGTTGTCTTTAAGCCCCAGTTTACATCACGACAATCTCCAAGACTCGCGAGGCACAGATTTTGACCTACAAAATTTTCTCTCCTTTTCTTTTTGTTCCTGGTGCTGGGGCTTGAGCCCAGGGCCTCACCACGCTGGGCGAGCACTCCACCACTGAGTCACTTCTCAGTAACCTCTACCATCGTTTCTGACTCAGCAGGTTTGGGATGATGCCCAGGATTTGCATTTCCACCAATTTCCCAGCTGATGTTGCTACTAGTTTCGGGCCACAGGTGACAACTGCGCCCTGGAG
The DNA here is from genome assembly GCA_004026905.1 of Hystrix cristata. Taxonomy (NCBI): domain Eukaryota; kingdom Metazoa; phylum Chordata; class Mammalia; order Rodentia; family Hystricidae; genus Hystrix; species Hystrix cristata. Next base: position 156,233 of record PVJO010000925.1, on the reverse strand, counting down.
CGCTCCGCGGGGGCTGCAGCTCCACCTGGCGTGCAGCGCCAAGGCGCTCGCTGATTTCCCGGGTGGGGGCACTTCCGCGGCCGGGCCACTGGCCTCGGAGTACTTCCGGGTTCTTCGAGGCGCCGCGGAGGTCCAGGCGTCTCCATGGTGGCCCGGGCAGGGGCGTGGCCTGAGGGGGCGTGGCAAGCAAGGCGGGCCGCGCCGCGCAGTGAGCTTTCTCCTGCCGGACGTTGCGCGGCCGCTAGGCCTCAGGCCCGCCAGGGCCGGGTTGGGCCTGCCCTGGGGCACGTCAGCTTGCTCGTGCTGCAGGCAAGGCCCCGGGAGGCACCGGGCCTCGAGGTCGCGTTTTCTCCACGGTGCAGGAGACCGTCCCCTCACTGCCGCGCGCAGACGGCGGGTGGACGGTACCCGGGCAGGGACAATAGGCCGCGGGCACGGAGGTTCCAGGGCCGCGTGGGGGCGCTGCGGCCAGGCCTGGGGGCGGGGTCGAGGCCGGCTGAGCCGGGGGCGTGGCGCGGGGAGTGGGCGGGGCCAGCCAAAGTGGGCCGGGCCGGGGCGGGGCTGCAAAGGGACGCCCTATGGGCGCGGTGGGCGGGGCTCTCGGGTCGCGCGCGCCCTCGTTTCCGGACCCCGAGGATTCCTGGTCTTTGTTTTCCCTTTTTCCTACTTAGGAAGCAGAGATGCGGGGGCGGAAGGTGCCCAGGTCTCACGAAGGCCGCTTGTCAGCCCTTGACACCCGTCTTAGCTTTGAGGCATTTACAACTATAAAATGTATTTTTAAAAGTAACTTTTCATTTTGAAATATTTTCAGAATTTGAAAAAAGTTGCAAGAGTGGCACAAAAATCCCCATGGTATTTGGTTCGCCCGGATCCCCAGGTGGGTGTTAACATCCTGTTTAGCCGAGCACTCCGCAGCCCCAGGACTCTGACATCCGCACCCTTGTCGGGTTCCTGCACTCGGCCTACTAGTCTCCTGCACTCGGTTGTCCGGGCCTCCCTCTGGGCAGCTCACATCTCCGCCCACCTCTCCCTTCATCCTTCCGGTGGGCCTGGCAGCGCTGGGGTTCCATCCGGCCTTTGGGAAGTGGGCAGAGGCCCTGCCGTGCGCTTCTCCACCCTAGCGGGTGCGTCTCCTGCTCCTCCAGGCCCATCCCTGCCACTTGCAGACCCCCCTGAAATTGTCCTCTCCAGTCTGGGTGTCACCGAGGGCTTTTGCAGCCGAGCTTTCCACAGATCCTCAAAACTCCAGGCCAGCTCACGTCCACCCTCGGTCACACCAAGCGTCTCTGTCTGTGTGTGCCAGCTGCGGCTCCTGCCTCCACGCCTGGCTGTCCCGTGAATGCTGCCCGTGTGCTGTGGCCACGCAGGCCTGAGCTCTGGGAGGTGACCCCGTCAGCCTTCTCTGCCTCTCCGGCAGCCATCTAGACTTGCTGCCTTTATTTTTTTATTTTTTTGAGCGCTGAGGTACATCCAGACCTTTTATTATTTTTTATTTTGAGACAGGGTCTCATTAAGTTGTAACGTTGCGCAGGTCAGTCTTAAACTTGTGATCCTCCTGCCTCAGCTTCCCTGAGTGCCGGGGTTCCAGGTGTGTGCCCCTACACCTGGCTTGGCTTTACTTTTTTCATTCTTTTTCCCCATGGGGGCCACCATCCTGCAGGAGATTTGCTCTCCTTGTCCCTGCACTTGCTTTGGTGTCTTCACTCTGTTGCATACACTGCAATTAGAATAAGCTTGTTAAAAGTGCAAACCTGCTGGTGTTCTGCCTGTAATTATATTACGATATATTTATCTTACGATAAAGCCAGGCCTCCTTAGTGGGGCCTTCAGGCCCTGTCAGACTGGCGTGGCCTCTTCTTGTACCCAATATATTACTGTGTTTGGGGTGCTGCCGTCTCCTGGAGGTGGTTTCTAGGTTCTTTCTGTCCTGGGCAAAGAATTGGTCAAGACAAGCACAAACGGTAGCAAAGTTTTATTAAAGGTAGGAAAAGAAACAGGCTTGGCAGAGTGAGTTTGGGCCAAGTAAAAGTAGGAAAAGAGGGGATTGGGGATTTAACTCAGTGGTAGAGCACTTGCCTAGTAAGTGCAAGGCCCTGAGTTCGATCTCCAGGAGCCCCCTGCCAAAAAAAGGAAAAAGTAGGAAAAGACGTGTATCTTACAGCTTGAGGGTGGGCCATCATGCAAGAGAGAACACTGGCAAAAACTCAGTTTGGGCTGACATTTTTGTATCACCCACTCCTCAGACTGACATCAGGTCTAGATATCCTATGGAGGACCTGCTTGAGTTCTTTTGAGAAGTCCACATGCAGAGCTTTGGGAACTGTTCTGTGCATGTGTCCTGGGATTTTGAAATTAACACTTCGCACCTACTTCCCAGCCAGTTTTGCCACGCCCTAATCTCCTGTCTCACTCCTTTTGAACACACTTACCCCTTCCTTGTCATTTTCTGCAGCAGTTCTGGTTGTCTTCTCTCCTGAGTGACTTTAGTTGCCTTGTAATGATTGCCTCCATTTCCTGGGTTGATTCAAAATGTTGACCTCACATGGTCATTTTGACATTTTGGGGAAGAGCTAGAAGTCATATGGTGCTAGGTCTGGTGAATAGGGTGCGTGAAGGCACTGTATCATGTTTTTGCGAGCCTGCCTTTCGTTTGGATGGGATTGGGCAGCATCATTCACTTCATTTTTAATCAAATTTGTAAAGACAGTCAAGAAGGAGGACTTCCACATCTGCTTCAGAAAGTTGTGAGAATGATGGGAAAGGTGTATTTGAAGTTAGGGGAAGGATCGAGGGAGATTAATGGCAATGTGTATTTTACTGTAGTATATTTCCCTCCCCTCCTTTCTTGTGTCCCACCCTTTCCTTCCTTTTTTTTTTTTTTTGCATATCCTAGATTCTTTGACTCAAATCTTACATACAAATCTTTTGTTTGTTGTAAAAACACAGTACGATCAAAATATACTCTGAATATTTAAATTTAAAAATTAATATAGTAGAAGACACATTGCCATGAGTCCTCAAAAACCCCCTTGTTATTGGAAATGACAGTATTTTATTCTCTATGTTGGAATGATATCCCATTGTATATATATGTCATATTTTCTTTACCCGTTCATCTGTAGAGGGACACTTAGGTTATTGTGAATAGTGAGTGTTGGAATAAACATTTTCCATTAGTTTTGAAGTACATTTTCCTAGACGTAGATTTTCAGTTGATAGTATTTTCTCTTTTATTACTTTATATCTTTCCACTACCCTCTGGCCTCCAAGGTTTCTTTTTTTTTAGAATTTTTTTCTTAGTATGTGTTTGTGATAGATAATGAATATATTCACCATGGGTTATTTGTACATATATGTATCACATGTTCCTTTTTATTTTCCTTTCCTCCTCCTCCCTCTGGCCTACCCCCTTCCTCAGATCTTCATCCAAATTCCATAAAGTCTCTAGCTTTCTTTTATTTATTTATTTATTTTTGTTTTTTGCTTTCTTTTATTTTGCTAAGTTATTTATACTTTGAGTTTCTCAAATAAGAGAAACCATACAGTATTTAAGGTTGGTGTCTGGTTTATGTCACTTAACATTTTGATCTCAAGGTGCATCCATTTTTCTACAAATGACTCAGGATTATCCTTTTTTATAACAGAGTAGTACTCTATTGTATATAAATACCACACTTTCTTTATCCGTTTATCTGTTGATGGGTATATAGGCTGCTTCTAGGATTTAGCCATTATATGAGTTGTACTTTTATAAATATGGGTGTGAATGTCTCCCTGTAATATGATATTTTTAACTCTTTTGGGAAGGTACCTAGAAGAGGTTTAGCTGGATTGAAAGGAATTAATGTTTTTTGTTTTTTGAAGCTAGTCCATACTGATTCCCACAGACGTTGTACTAGTTTACATTCCCACCGACAGCGTAGAAGGTTCCTTACCTCCCACAGCCTAAGCAGCATTTGTTGCCTGTTGCGTCCTCGAGGCCAGCGCTTTCTGGAGTGAGATGGACTCTCAGCACGGTTTCGATTTGCAGCTCTCTAATGGCCAGTGATACCGAGCACTTTTTCATGCAGTACCTCTTTGGCTTCCAGAGTTTCTATGAGAAATCCAATCTTGAATAATTCTCTGTTGCTTATTTCAAAGTCCTCTCTCTTTGCCAGGTGAGTCATTGTACACCTTGCTGTGGGTCTCTGAGGGTGTTCTGCCTTGTTTTGGTGAATTTCTTGGGCATCTTCCTCCAATCTGGATGCCCCTGTCTGTAACCTTTCCGTGTATCCATCTCTCCGTCTCTTCTCCTTCGAGATTCCCCACTGTGTAAGCTGGTGCGCTTGGCAGCATCCCACCAGTCTGTCAGGCTCTGCTGACTTCTCATCGCTCATGCTCCATGTCTCAGAGTCAGTAATTCCAGTCATTCTGTGTTCAGTGTGCAGCATCTGTTGGCATCTGCTAGTGATCCCTCTAGTGAGGTTTTCATTTCAGCCTTGTTCATGTGCCATTGTTATGTTTTTCTTTTGTTCTTTATCCACGTTTTCCCTCACCTGTACCCACTGTTGGCACATGAAGTGGCAGAGTTGAGAGGCCCTCACCAGAGCTGAGCCATTGTAGGCGCCATGCCCTCGAACATCCAAAAGCATGAGCTACATAAACCTCTTTTGTTTATAAAGTTAGCCTGCATCAGGTGTTTTGTCGTAGTAGCGAAAAAGGGCAAATGCAAAGTTGTTGGCCCATGATGTGTTTAGGAGACCAGTCACCTCCTTGTTCTTTTCTCTCCTGGTCATGTCATATCTTCCCTTCACCCCGCCTGTGTGCCCTGTGGTTTGGGAGCTGCTGATGGCCTAGGGAGTGGCCCACTGAATGTCTTCCTCTGGTGGGTGACGGGCGGAGGCTGGAGGAATTAGTGTGACCCCGGTCTGTCCCTGACATGGGAGAAGAAGGACTCTAGGAGCCACCTTACTGCAAGTGTTTCTGCACTCAAGGCTCAGGTGTTTCCAGTCTGGGCTCGAGGATGGGGACAAGTGACCTTGGGTGCCGCCTGCCTGGAAAGGCCTCGGCTGGGAGATGGAGGAGGGTGGAGACTGAGATGTCTCGTGTGAGAGTAGATTGGGAAGCAGAGCGGGGAGTGGGGAGATGAGGAAGATGGTGCTGGAGCTTTCCTTTCAGCCTTCGCAGGAGGCTTTGGATTCTCCTTCTCTGGACCTGGCGAGCAGCACTGGACGGAGGGACTGTAGAAGGGCCGACAGGGCTCTGTCCCCCTCCTGGTGAACGGGCATGGGGCATGCAGCGGGCATCAACACAACCTCCCCGTGATGAGCGCTGTGTGTACCTGGCAGAGAACAACTTGGCCTGGAGCAGACAGACGCCAGGGGACCGTCTGAGTGACTACAGAGGGGACCTGGGCCCGGTCCGTGTGCAGGGGCCAGCAGGCAGAGTGACAGCCATGACCGCGGGCTGGGCAGGGCCTTGTCGGTGGAGCGAGGCACGCCCTGTGCACTCATTCGGTGACGTCCAGGAGTGGGCGTGTCCAGTGCAGCGCTGTCCGCGCTTGTCTTTGTGTCTGGCCTCCTGATGTGAGTTGTGCGCCGTGCGCGGCTTCCTGTACAGCTGCAGGCCACTGCGGATGGGACAGCTGGGGCTGCGTGAGGGTTCCCTGAAGCCGGGATGATGACCGCCACAGACTGCAGTGCTGTTGCGACTGTACTTCTCCAGAGTGGCAGGCCGACACCGGGACGTTAAATAACAGAGTCTTGGGTTTTCTCTGTTTGTAGAACATTTGCTGTATTATACACAAATGGTGGAAGAGGCAGCCTGTGTTAATGTAAGTCTGAGTTTGGTTCTGAACCCACGTAGTTACAGACGGCTTTGGGAGGACAGGTGGAAATCACGAAGGCGAGAGACGGCCAGAGGTGGGAGTGACCCGCATGGCGCAGGACCCACGTGCCCTTCCCCTGTTCTGACAGCAAGCCCCCCAGGTCTGTCCTACCTCTGTCTGCTGACTGCGCCGTTCAGGGTGTGGCGGGGCGGCAGGGCAGGCCTCTGGGTGGCGGTGCCACCTCAGGAGGAGAGTGATGAGCAGCCGGGGAGGACGAGTGCACTCCCCTTCCGCAGAACAGGCGGCCCAGGAGGGGTGATCGGAATGCGCAGGACGTGTGTGTCTCAGAGAGCGGCACCAGCCTGTCGCGTCCCCACCACCGCGCTGGGGATGGGGGAGTGCGCCCCGGGGTGCTGCTCCGTGGCCCGAGCCGTGGCGAGATTCTCGTCCTCGTGGAGTGCACACGCACACACCTACTTCTGGAAACACTGACCATTAGCAGGCATTTTAGTTTTGGGACTTCTGTGAGCAAACAGGGTTGCCTTCTGGCTTCTGTTTTTCTTTCGTCTCATGTTACTGATTGTTGAGGTGACTGGTTTTCTACTCACTGCTTCAGTTATTCCAGTGTGAAGGTTCCAGTCTTCCTGGAGAGCAAAGTGGAGGCCCTCGTGTGTAACATCTCTGCAGTCTCTCGTGGTCCTGCTCGGAAACCTGGGCCGAGTCATTTCTTGCCATGCGTTGGTTTCCTCACTTAAGGTGAGATGTGTTTCGCCTGCATCAAGAGGTCATGGAAGGATTTAGTGAGTTAAAATCTAGAAACACATTTAAAAAATACGCAGCATATGTTAGGTCCTCAAAATGTGGCTTCGAATGTCTTTATTCCAAAATTCTTCAGACACACGGAACATGTAAAGGGAAATGTAGTGAACAGCCGTGCCTCCATCAGGCCTGCCGGGCAGATGGAAGGCAGGGTGGTCGCCCGCCCGGCTCGCTGTGTTTCCAGGTTGCTCACCACCCTTGATGTTGGCAAACGTGCATTTCCGTCAGTTTAGCTGGCTGGTTCCTGTGGTTTTAATTTACATTTTTCTGATTTCTCTTAAGTATTTATTGACCACTTAGGTTTCCATTTGTGTGAATTCCCCTTTTGCATCTTTTGCACATTTTTCCTGCCAGTGAGGTAAAAATTATATTTCTCTCATTGTTTTTCAGAAATTCTTTGTAAATTCTGGGTGCTGGTTCTTTTCTGGCTGTCTGCATTGTGAGGCTGTCTTCCAGTAGGCTGTGGCTTCTGTTCTGGACGTTCTGTCGATAGATGTTATATGAATCAGCTATTGCAGCATCAAAATTTACCCTATAGTTTAGAACCTGAAGATGGCAGGCATTTGTTACATCGTGGTGGCAGCGGGCTCAGGAATCCGGGCACGGCTTAGCTGCGCTTCCGTGGGGCGCAGTCCTGGGGTTGCCGCCCAGCTATCGGCCGGGGCCAGACTGGGTGACTGCCCCTCAGGATTCGGTTTCTTACGGGCTGCTGGACAGGGCGCCTCAGTTCTCACTGACTGTTGCTGGGGACTGAGCTCGGACCTTTCCCTGCCCTGCCTAGGTCAGCCCAGTGTGTGGCGGCTGGCTCCCAGACTGAACAAAAGGCACAGCAGGAGAGACCCAGACGGAAGCCAGTAGCAGCCGCAGGCTCTCTGTAGCCTTGGAAAAGGCATCTTACTGTCGCGTTGGCTGTGTCTGTACCCTGTTCGTGAAAAGCAGGTCACAAGGCCAGCTTCTCTGGGGGACGGGATTACTCATGGGTAGGAATGCCAGCGGGGAGGAGAATCTTCGGGAACCATCTCACAGGCTGCCTGCTGCAGAGCTGTTGGAAGTTCAATGAGGTCAATTTATCTATTTCCCTTTAAATGTTCATTTTCTTTAAGGAAGTCTTTTCTTTTCTGGGTGTCATTAATACTTAAAAAGTTTAAATGTTTTTCTTTTTCACAATTATTTTTTAATATATTTGGACTCTCACTGTCTCATACGTTTGGCCCAGGCGACTGTTGAAATCCACATTAATCAAACTCGCCTAACGCTGACAGCTGTTGCTCAGTCACACCAGCCTATTTCAGGGGCCCAGTGGCCGTGCGTGGTTCGTGGCTGCCGTGTGGGGCAGCACTGATTAGGACGTTTCTGTCAGCACAGCGGGGTCTGTTGGCAGCATGGATCCAGAGCAGTAGTTACTGCCCAAGGCCAGTTTGCACCCAGGGAACACTGGGCAGTGTCTGGAAAACATCTGAGCTTCGCGGTTTAGGGGGAGGAGGCGTTTCACTGCCATCTAGTGGGAAGCAGCCTGTGAATGCCAACCATCCCCTGGCGCACAGGACTGTGCCCCGCTCCCCGGCTCCTCCAGCCCCGGTGCCACCCTGCCTTGGCGTGTACTTTGGGTGAGTGGTGCGGTGGGGCTTGGTTCTTCCCAAGCAGCCAGTCGGTCAGACAGCGTTTCCTTGGTGTACCATCTGCTCCCTTCTGCTCGATGGAGCCTCGAGCAGGGGATGTTTCCACTTGGATGGAGAAGACACTGTTGCTTTGCTTATTAGGACATTATTCTTAAAAACTGACTTTCATTGTCTTGCAGCTTCCTGGATTCTGAGTAAAGACAGCCTTGTCTCCCCAGCTCATCATGGCATCAGCATCGAGGTAGGGGTGCTGTTTGAGGAAATGCTGTAGTCAGTGGCATAGTCCACACTTGGTCCTGCTGGCCTCAGGAAACGGTGTTCAGAAAGCAGAGAGGAGGAAGGAGGGTGAGAAGAAGGAGAATGGAGAAGGGATGAAGCTGGTGGGGTGGTATCTGTGTGTACGCGTGATACAAAAGCCCACTTAACTCTCCTCATCCTTCAAGACAAAGACAGCGATGTCGCCTGGGGCCGCTGCAGCTTCCTCGTGGGCAGAGTTTGAACATCCGCACACGGGAGGTGTTTGAGGGTCTGGGTGGGCCGGCGCTTGGGCAGGGAGACTGGAGGCCTCGGCTGGCGGGCCTGGCTCTCCCCTCTGACGGGATTGCTGGGCAGGGCTGCTGTGCAGTGGGCCGCTGTCCCTGAGAACCCATCTCGCGCATGGCCCATGGGAAGGCTCTGGTTTCCTCTCCCCCAGCTGCTGTGTCTCCTGGGCCCACACAGAGATCCGACGATGGAGACCTCAGCCTCCAGCCATCAGCAGGGCCGCAGTCAGTGTCCGGGCCCCGAGATGGGGTTGAGTCTGTGTGGCCTGCACCTCTTCCCCTGGCCAGGCCTTTGGAGCCCCAGGCAGCCATTCCCATGGCCTCTGCCCGGCCATCCCATTCTCCCTGGGCAGTCCGCTCTGCAGCTGTGTGCCTGAGGCTCTTCCTCTGGGTGGATGTCTGGCCACGGGGCAGCTTCCCTGTGTGGTCCCCTGTAGAGTCACACCACACCCTCAGCCCGCCCCAGGAGGTGCTTGCCTTTGCCTGGCAACTGCTGGTTGGCCACTCTGCTGTCAAGCTGGCCTCCTCCTGCGGCCTCCAGGCGGCAAGCCTTCTGCCCACTGCTACTGCTGGCTCATCACAGGCGCCCTTGGCACCTGCTGAGTTCCTGCGGCACGGTGTGAGAGTCTGAGCGGCAGCTTTCTGAGTCTCGTTGCTCCTGATCGTGTGCAGTCAGGTTCCAGCGAGGAGCATCTGAGTCTGGTCTGCTCACTTCTTGAATTTGGGTAGAGAGTTGAAGAGTTGGGGGTGAGAGTTTGGGAAGTGGGGGAGGCATCTGTTTGTCAGGTAGATAGAGGAAGAGGCCGGAAGAGTGTGACGGTGGCACGTGGGGGCCACTGAATCCAGGCTGGCAGCAGGGGCGCTGCAGCTACCCGGTTTGCTGAGGGAGTCACCATCCCCTGGGGCAATGGCAGATGCGCCTGGCCAGGTCACTGAGGGGAGCCCTCTCCTGGGACACCTGTCTTTATGAAGGGCAGAAGTATGAGCCTCTTGTCCTGAAAATCCTCGTGCATGTAAAGGTGAGGTCTCCACTGGTCTGGAAAGCGCTCCTGCCCTCCCTGTGCCGGGCGGACCGGGCCTGTGGGGCTGCTGCAGCTCCTGGGCTCCCTCGGGTGCCCTTCTCTGTGAAGCCGAGCTCTCCTGAGTGCCTCTGCATGACTGTGTCCTTTCCTTTGCAGGGATCCCCCTCCTGGGAGGGCTGCCCGCCCCAGGGCCAAGGCCACCAAGCTGCTGGAGGTTCTTTGTGCTCTGGAGGGGGATGAGTCAGGCAGCAGGAGGGAGGAGATCTTCATCGCACCCCCCGACAACGCAGCTGGGGACTTCACCGATGAGGACTCTGGTGAGGAAGATGGCCAGCGAGGCCCCCAGCTGCCTGGCAGCGTGCTGCATGCCTCTGTCGTGTCTGAGGATTCTGGCACCGGGGAGGACAGTGCCGAGCTGGAACTGCAGCCAGCCCCGAAGAGGCAGAAGGCCGGAGTGGAGGCTCAGCGCATCTGGACTAAGAGAGACATCCAGCCAGACTTCGGCAGCTGGACGGCGTCAGACCCTCACATCGAGGCCCTCAAGAGCCAGGAGCTGAGTCCTGTAGGCCTCTTTGAGTTGTTTTTTGATGAAGGAACAATTAATTTCATTGTTCATGAAACCAATCGTTACGCTTGGCAGAAAAGCGTCAACCTGGGCCTGACAGCCCAGGAGCTGAAGTGTGTTCTGGGCATTCTGATATTAAGTGGCTATGTCTCCTATCCCAGGAGGAGGATGTTCTGGGAGACCTCTCCCGACTCTCATCATCATCTCGTGGCTGACGCCATCAGAAGGGACAGATTCGAACTGATCTTCTCGTACCTACACTTTGCAGACAACAGTGAACTGGATGAGAGTGACCGGTTCGCGAAGGTTCGGCCTCTCATCGTCCGGATGAACCGCAATTTCCAGAAGCACGCACCGCTGGAGGAGTTCTACAGCTTCGGCGAGTCTATGTGTGAGTACTTTGGGCCCCGTGGCTCCAGGCGGCTGCCCTCGGTGCAGCTGGGCTACAAGGTCTGGTGCGGCACCACCAGCAGAGGCTACCTGGTGTGGTTCGAGCCCTCGCAGGGCACGCTCTTCACCAAGCCGGACGGGGGCTTGGACCTGGGGGGCAGCATGGTCGTCAGGTTCGTGGACGCCCTGCAGGAGCGGGGCTTCCTGCCCTACCACATCTTTTTTGACAAGGTTTTCACAAGTGTCAAACTGATGTCCATTTTGAGGAAGAAGGGTGTTAAGGCCACAGGAACAGTTCGTGAGCACCGGATGGACCGGTGTCCTCTCACAGATCCCAAGGAGCTGAGGAAAATGAAGAGGGGCTCCTTTGACTACAAAGTGGATGAGCGCGAGGAGATCATTGTGTGCCGCTGGCACGACAGCAGCGTGGTCAACATCTGCTCCAATGCAGTGGGCATTGAGCCGGTGAGGCTGGCCCGCCGGCACACGGGTGCAGCCAGGGCGCAGGCGCGGGTCCACCAGCCGTCGCTGGTGAAGCTGTATCAGGAGAAGGTGGGGGGCGTCGGCCGGATGGACCAGAACATCGCCAAGTACAAGGTGAAGATCCGTGGCCTGAAGTGGTACTCGAGTTTCATCGGCTACATCATCGACGCCGCCCTGAACAACGCATGGCAGCTGCACAGGATCTGCTGTCCGGACACGCAGGTGGACCTGCTGGCCTTCCGGAGGTACGTGGCCTGCGTGTACCTGGAGAGCAATGCTGACACGTCCTCACAGGGCCGGCGGGGCAGGCGGCTGGAGACCGAGAGCCGCTTCGACATGATCGGGCACTGGATCATCCACCAGGACAAGAGGACTCGCTGCGCCCTCTGCCACTCGCAGACCAACACGCGGTGCGAGAAGTGCCAGAAGGGCGTCCATGCCAAGTGTTTCAGGGAATACCACACCCGCTGAGGTGCGGGCGTCTGTTCTGGCTTCCAGCAAGGTGTTGACACATGGTGCCGTGTCTTGGTGTGTGGCAGCAGAGTCATTGGAGTACTTTGGCTTCGTTTGTGTTGGAAGAAAGACCTGAATCCCTGTTGACTTGGTTTTGTACTTTCTCCCCATTTCCTTTATAATTACTTGTTTTATGGTATGCTCTTGTGCCTACCTGTAGTATAAATTAATATTTATGTTAGTATGCTTAACTATTTGCAAATCTGTACTTTATACTGTTATTTATTTTAAACCTATTCGAATAAAATTTTGCTTTGGGCTATATTGGAGTTCTAGTAAGGATGATCAAAGAAGAACTTAGATAACTAGTAAAAGGATTTTAACATTGTGTGTCATGGTTTATAATCTAAGATATAGGCAGTAGTATGTAAATATCATAGCAATAAAATGAAGGATTTCTTCATGATACTTATCTCACATTAGTTCAACCCCATCAAACTCTGCATATATGTAGTCTGCCTTGCATTTATGCAAATAGCATTGCCGAGTTCATATTTTTTTGATAAAAATATTTCTCTACTTACATTCATATGGAATCTATTTTTACAAATATCATGTGGTAGGGATCCACTTTTTGCCCACATAATTTGTTGAAAGAGAAATATATTTCCTTACTGATGTAAATTCTACCTTTAAACATTTCTGAACTTAGGGGGAACATACTGAAAGAAGCAAACAGTTTTATGTTGGAAACTTGGTTTGTTTGGTCCCAGCAATCTAGGAAGCTGAGGCAGGAAGACCACAAGTTCAAGCCTGAGCTGGGCAACTTAGTGACTTGTCAAGAGCCTGTCTCAAAATAAAAAATTAAAAAAGGGCTGGGGATGTAGCTCAATGTGAAGATCTTGGGTTCAATCCCTAGTACTGTACAGGGAAACGAGGAAAGCCAGGCATTGTAAGGGCCTCCAAAAAGCCAAAGCTTCTTCAAGGAAGCAAAAGAAGAAAGTTGGAGGACTCAGGACATTGACTACAAAGTTACAACCAAAGTAATAAACAGCATGTCACTGGCATAAAGATAGACCGAAGACCAGTGAAAGACAATGCAGAGTCTAGAAACAAATGGTCAATTGATTTTGAACAGTGGAGGAAAATAGTCTTAACAAATGACTCTGGAATGACTGCATATTTGTAGGCGAGAGAATGGAGTTGGACCTCTACCTCACGCTATATACAGCAATTAACTAAAAATGGACAAGTAGGTTAAATATAAAAACGGAAAACGTAAGTCTAAAAAAGTTGGGACATACCAGTAATTTCAGAGAGCAAGTTGAATATTTTTTTGAGAGAACATTTCAACAGTAGTACAAATAAAAGAGGAACACCGATGGATTTAACTATAACAAGGTTTACATTCATTGTCAAAAGGCAAAGAAATTGGGAATATATGTTTCAAGTTACCACTTTGTAATATCTCAGTGAATAAAGACCTCATGAACACAGGTGGCAGGGAAAAAATGCAGTGTTAATGGAAAGAAATGAAAGATGAACATTGAAGATGTGTAAGAGACTGCTGTGGTATCAATAAAATACAACAGAAAGCAGTTAACGTAGACCCTTTTTCCATCAAATGTACTTAATTCTGTGTAGGTGATTGCTGGTGGTATGGATATGGTGGACTCAAGCAATACCTAAAGGAGTATTAATTTACAACATTTTCGAAGACAATTTAGCAAGTTCTGTTCAAAAATCTTAAAAATTGTTTCAGGTCCACGGACTAGAGCAAATATTCAGCCTGAAATGACATAAACAAGTGGGGAGAAGAAACAGATCCTCCTTCCAATAGAATACCAATTAATAAATGTAGATAGGTGGAGGTGCCACTGTGTAGCAAACACCACACTACGATTCTGCAGGTAAGAGCATCCGTAGGTGCCACGCCTGGGGAAAGCATGTTTTCACAAGGACCCGTCAGTTACAGTGGAGAAACCGGGGTGGCATCAGGCAGAGCACCTCAGCCCAGCACTCAGAGTTCCATCTACAAGGAGACGTTGACGTCATGCGTGTCCCCTCCTGCTGCTCTCCCTGGTGTGGTGGCACTGGTGTCCTTCCAGCGCACATGACCCAAGTTCCAGCGTGAGGAAACAGACGAGCCTGGATTGGGCACTGCCCACCAAACAGCCGACTCACGCCCTGGAAAGCATCAAGGCCGCGAAGGGCAGCAGGACTGCCTAAGGTTAGCGAGACTAAGGAGAAGGGACAAAATGCAGCCTGTGACAGTCGCCTGGGTCCACCCAACAGGTTTCAAAATATGACAGCGGGACAACCGGTAAGTCATTTATGGCATTTTATGAATATTACTTTCCTGGGTAATTGTGTTGTGAGCGTCCAGGATATCTGTATGGATGGATGATGGGTAAAGGGAGCTACCCCACCTCTAGGAGATTCCCGTAATTTTGAAATAAATTGAGATGAATGTTAGAAAAATATGGGTACATTTGGCGCTCTATTTCCATCTTTAGTAGTCTCGTCTGGACACGTAAGTATTCATCATATCAGGAAGTTCGTTATCAAGAAAATTCTGCCTTTCACCTCTTTCCTGCCTCACGACGTCAGGACCACTTGCAGATTCTTAGCCAGGTATGTTTATCTTACGGATGGTCCAAGAGGGGGGCTTGGAACGACTATGGAGACAGCTGTAAAGCCTCTAGAAGCTGTTGAATCGTCAATCGTGACCCCTCTCTTATGGGTTAAAGGAAGTATCACTGTGACAGATGAATGGTTTCAGGTTGTAGTGGGTGCAGGAGCAGGCGCAGTCTCTCCCAGGCCATTAACTGAAACAAAACTGATACCAGAAGAGGCTGACAACGTCAGCCAGCACCGTGGCTGGCCGTCAGGGCCCGGCACTGTACCTTGTTGACATTCTCAGAGATGAACTTTAAGGCATCAAAGGAAACTATGGGAGATTAGCAAGTACACAGATGGGGAAGTGGTCGAACATAGTGTCTCTTCTTGTCCCCCACTCTTCTATGGAGACGATGACTCTCCTAACTGCAAAAGATGCATGCCGGTTTTTGTAGATGACTTTTCAACTATGTTTCTAATACATTAGTCCCCGCTGAAAAATTTAGTATATGTCGATGGCAGACTGTGGGAGCCTGCACAAAATTGAAGCTTTTCAAAACAGTGAAAATGGCTGTTAGACCTTAAATTAGCTGAACAACTATTTCTTAATATTCTGGCAAAAAAATAACAAAATTGGCTGAAGTACACAATTCAGTGGTGTGTTCACACCATTATGCAACAAGGTTTCTTGGAAGTTTTTCATCTCGTAAATCAGAAACTTAGCTGACAACAAATTTCCCCACGCCTTAGCCTTGAATACTACCATTTTACTTTCTGGTTTCGTTGGACTAATTTAGACACCTCATAGATGTGGAATCATACAGTCTTTCTTTTTGTTGTTGACTTATTTCACTTAGCATAATGCAAAGGCTCTCTCATGATGCAGCATAGGACAGGATTTCATTTTTTAAAAAGGCTGAATAATATGTTTCGAATCTTATACTTAGGTCTTCAGTCCATTTTGAGTTAGTTTTATATGTGGTTTAAGGGTAAGGTCCAACTCGATCCTTTGGAATAGAGACACAGTTTCCCCAGCATCTGTGGTTCCCGGTCCCCTCGGGGCGCCACATGCCTGCTGTTGGGATGGGGAATCTGGTCGTCAGAGCCGCTGGCCTTCCTCTGGACCCCGGTCTACCCATTTGTGCAGTGCAGAACGTAGTGTTGAGGCACAGCTATGCATTTTCTGTTCAGCCGGACAGGGCAACGTGGGGCGGGACAGGAAGGCGGCTGCAGTGCTGAAGAGTTTGGACCCTTCGACAAGCAAGAGAGTCTGGGAAGTTTTTGAAATGAGATGAGGATGTGTCCAGAGAGCTTTCAGCTACACAGAGACTGGGGACCCTTCCAGGAGTGCTGCCTCCACTCTGAACAGTTGCTGCCTTGATTAATTTATCAGCTAACCCCAGCCAGGGACAACTCTACTTGTTTTATCTTTTTTGGTGCTGGGGATCGAACTCCGGGCCTTGCACTCGCTAGGCAAGTGCTCTACCCCTGCGCCAAATCCCCAGCCTCTGATGGTGGATTAAGAGGGCTGGCTACATCAGTTACCTTTCTAGAGTCAATGGTTTGCAAGAGAGCAGATTTAATAGAGGACAAATGCGAGTCAACATTCACACACACAAGCCAAATACAGGAAGACAGCAGAACGTCTCTCTGCACGGGAGACCCGAAAGATGCAACCGAGGGCTGGGCGTCCACAGCAATGTCCCATGTACATCCGTGTCTGCCCGACAAGGCTGAAGAACTCTATACTGGAACCAGGATACGATGCTCACAGTGGAGATGATGACCAGAGCTCCCCTGAGGCGAACAGCAGCCATCCCTGAGGACAGCGAGGCCCTGAGCTCCTCCTGCGATGAGAATAGCTGAGTTCATTCAGGGAAACTAGCCAAAAATAGAGCTTCTCTTGGGAAACAGCCCACCACTATCTGCTGCTCCTGTTTTCCTTTATGTTGTGTTGACAGTAACCTTTAGGTGGATCTTCTACACCCAGAACCCACCAACTCAGTCCAGCTGGGCGCTCCTGCTCAAGTTGACCACAATAATAAGTCCATCACACTGGCACATGTCTCAGACTATCATTTCTGAGGCAAGAGCATAGCTCTTCACTCAAGCCCTTCTGGTGTTACCTCTTGGGAAGGTGAGGGACTCATTGTTTTCCTTGCATGGTGCCAGTACCCTCTGGGCTGTGAGTGTGGAAAGAATGTGGGCCAAACCCTGCTAATCGTGATCACGTCTCATTGTTGCCTATGCGGTGGCCCGTGGTTCCAAACAGAGTAAAGCAGAGCTGTGCCCACTGAAGAGATGCTGAATCTCAAGAGAGTGCCCTGGCTTGATGAAGTCCCAAGACTTTAATTAACCTGAGTTCCCAAACTGAACTTCATCAGAAAAAAATAAGCATCTGACCTTGGTGGACACACTGTTCCCCGGTCTAGGCGAGCCTGAGCAGCCAGGGCTGGTCTCGGAGCTCTTCTCCACTCACTACTCTCGGGAACGGCGCGAGGTCCTGGTCCCTGTGCTCTGGCACTTCCTGTGACAGGAGCCTGGCTTACGTGCCTCTATGGCTCTCCTTTTCCCTTGGGCCAATTTTAATCATCTTGAAGTCTCAGATAAGGGGCAGTTCTTCCAGGCAGACAAGCATATCCTCCCTTATCAGCTACCTGCCTATCTTCATTGTTTTTCCTTTCCTAATTACACCTGCATCCTCGATCTTTAGCCCTGTGTCTATGTTCATGTCACCCACCACAGGGGACCTGACTGGTCCTTGGGTAATGTAGGTTTTTCCTCTTTGAAATTGAGAAAACTATATATCCTGTTTGCAGCTCTTCAAATTTCCTTAGCTATAAATGCTCAAGAATCTTCGGTGCAATGTTAAAGTTACAGGGTGACCGGGATTTTCTCTACTCTAGCCAGGTGATTGGATGGCAGTCAAAAAAAAAAAAAAAAGCCCAGGTGGGCTTATTCCAGTCTGTCTTCAGATTTGTGCTCATAGAGTTGATCGCGCATGGGCAAGGAGCATCATGCCTTCCTGTCAGTCAGCACAAGGGGGAAATAATGAGGTTGAAATTACCTCTGGGCTTTTCAGATTCTGTAGGAGTAATAATGGGAGCCCAAGCCCATTCCTTGAGTGGGAAGGCAAACAAAATGTGGGTGTTATAATCATACCTTAAGAACATGTGGTGGAACTGTAGGACAGGAGGAGGAATGTTTAAATCATAACAAAAATGCCTAAAGTGGTCAAGTCTTCATAATATGCCCCCCCAACCCCAAAACACAAATCAAAAATCCAGAAATGAAGGAACTGGGATGGTGGGGTTAGCATAGTGGGCGTTGAAGAGTGACCTGATTACTGCATTCAGAGGGGAAATGTGATGTGGGGTGGGAATGCTGGTTCCCTAATTGTTTGTTTTAGAGGAAGAGGACAATATAGAGCCAGTGGCGATTTCAGTCATCTTCAGAGTAGGTTGTGTCTTGATGAGACCTCAGTTTATATTGGAGACCGTGAAGTTTCCCCTTCAAAGACATTCGTATCTGAGAAGAGAGAAGCGCCATTTTCCATTTCGTGGCACCCACACTCTCTCGCAGTTCTCAGTGTCTTTTGTTTTTCTTGTATCGTTTGAAGATCTCCCCTTTTTGTGGAACACGAGGAAAAGAGGTTGCACTAACAACTTCATCTTTCTTCACACAAATCTGGAGGAAGATTCCAGCTAGATGAAGAAGAAGGAGTTTCTCTCAAATGCCCTTGGTCTCCACGGAGAGAAATTTGACAGGCTCTGGACTCTCCGGGCTCCAGGAAGGCCTTTCTTGGCCTAACTGCTGAGTTTAACTGGCTGTACTTCCTGTTCACCAGAATCCTGTTGACAAGGGTGTGACTCTGGCAAGAGTGAATGGGCGAATGACTTATACCTGGTGATTTTCTTTCCTAAGTTTTCTTTTTTGTTATCCTGGAACAAGCCAATCTTTTACAACTTTCTTCTCTTTGCGCTTGGGTGACGAGGGACTTCCGCAGTTCTGCTAGAGTGATGTTGCTAGCCTTTGAGAGCAAGCAAGACATCAAGCGGCCTGCAGGTGGAGTCCTCTGGCGCCCCCTGCTGTGAAGACAGCTCTCCCACACTGCTTGTGGCCGGGTTGCAGCACTTCCTGTACTTACGGAGACACAGTAGGCCCATAGCGGCCTTGCCCAAACTGTCCTACCACTTCCCTGTAACACACTGAAGCAGAAGGGCAGCCTGGTTCTTTAAGGTTCTTAATTTCAAACTGCTGGGTAAGGCCATTTAAAAACTCTCCCTTGTCCCGTTTAATTAGGAAAAGGATGATTGTATTAGAAATACAACTGATGTGCAAAAATGCATCTTTATTCCAGAACTAGAAATGCTCAAATCTGATGGCCAATACCTAAGCAGATTCTTATGCGGAAAATCATACGTCTTTGTGTTTATTTACTCAGTCACTATGAAAAACACACGTGGTTTCTGCTCCTCCCATAACACTCCCTATCCTCCACTTTGGCACATACGTTACTTCCTTGCAAAGATAATTTGTGTTAATCCACTGTACGAAGAATGTCATAGCGCTTCGCTTCTTATCCACTTTGTAGCTCTAAATGCTGCTTCCCTACAAACCCAGCATGCTTTGGATTTAAATGTAATTGTCTTTGTTTCTCCTCTCAGGATTAGGGGATGGTTTATGAGTGTACCTTCGGATTTAGAGCCTTTTGGTTTATTCTCAGCTGAGGTATATTTCTTCTTTGCACTTTCTCTTCTGCCTTAAAAATGACTGTCTAAATAATTTTCTATGCTTCTAGTTTGGTTACATAACAAAACCATCAAACTGTGTGGCTATGCTGGTGAACTGTTAAATCCTTTGGGTTCAGTTGCAGTCCATTTGTGCTCACACTCTCAGACGTCAGGACAGTGATGTTTCCACATTTAAAGATTTGCTACATCAGGTTGATTTTTTTTGGTCGAAACATAAATATTGAGTCATGCAGGGCTACCCAGCAGAAGTGGGATAGAAATGTAAAATATGTTCGGATTTCATTCCGGTGGTATAAATATGCAGATAACTATTCATTCCCACGAGGTCCAATATAATTATGTGTTCTTAAAAATAGAGAGTTGAACCTATAATTAATCCTAATATGTATATATTTGTTTTGTAATGGAATTCATAAAATTTTAAGTAGCAGAATAGTATTTAAAAACAAATACTTTGTGCTCAGGTGTAATAAATACCTTGGAGAATCCAATGCAACCCCTCATTTTAAATATCAAAAGCTGAAAGTGCTTCAGTTCCTGGTCTGCACTGAAAGATATTGTGGAGGTTGGATATGTTCTATACTGTTCTATACTGTTGGCCTCTTTCAAGTACTAAACTTGATACACATCATGAATAAAGCATCATTGGTTTAATTCCCTTATTTGGGGAGATCTCATCGGCACCATCACCATCAACAAAGGCATTCTCACCACCACCAGTGCTATCATCTCCAGAATGCCCAACTCCTGGAGGCTTATAGTCCATGTGTTTGACCCTGTTGTCTTTGGGGAAGCAGAGACATAGATCAACATTGTTTACTAGTTTTATGTATGCATGATTTAAATCCACAGGACCTGTCTTTCCGTTGCGATTTCAGGTATGGAAGGACCAGAAATACGACGCTGACAAAGCAGGGCTGATTCAACTGGAATAGAGCTGGTCATTAATATCTGTCCTATACGTGTGGTCTAACTTGAGGTTAGCCAGTATCGCAAGACCTTTCTCAGAGCACACACAACTTCTTTGTTCCTTAGACTGTAGATGAGGGTGTTCATCACAGGGGCGAAGATGGCGCCGAGCATGAAGAGGACCCGATCCCGCGTGGGTTTGTGGTGGGAAGCAGGCTGGACCAAGTACAGGCTCACCACAGCCGGGTGGGAGGAGCAGGTAGCCAGGGCTTTGTTCCTGCCCTCAGTGGAGTTTATTCGGTGGACAGCAAGGAAGATGAGAGCGTAAGAGGTCAGGACGAAGGACAGCAGAGATGTCTTCACAGAGCAGCCTTAGGATGGCCATGACCTCACAGAGGAAGTGGGGAAACTCTGTGGAACCACGCATGGGGAAATGCACAGTGTAGGCCGTGCTGGGGGGGCAGGTGAGGGCGCATCCAGCCCGTGAGACGGCCGCCATCTGCAGGCGGACCCTGCGCTCATGAGGCGGCGTGTCTCAGAGGGTCGCAGATGGCCACCTGCCGGTCATAGGATGCGATTCCTAGAGTAAGAAAGAAGAAGATCCGAGTGCCACAAGCCACCCGGGAGATGTTTCTCTTCCCTGAAAAGGAGCCAGTTGGCATCTTGGGTACAGCGCTGGAGACTAACGTCAGGTCCCTGAGAGCCAGCTGGCTGAGCAGGACGTACCGGAGCATGTGGAGGTGAGAGTGACCCAAGTCAGAAGAACGAGCGCAGAGTTCTCAGTGAGGGCCACCAGGGAGGAGGCCCAAGAGTGTGAAATGGCGTTTGAAGACTCATTCCCTTTAGTCATGCTTCTGTCTTGCTACCTGAGACTCATCAACCCTGAAAAGAAGCGAGAGTTGGAGCATCATGGAAACTTATTGGATTCTTTTCCTCAAACTGTCCTTTCTTACTCCTCAGCAGCATCAGCAAGCGTGGACTTTGCACAGGATAGCACTTTAGCTAATTTAATGCTAAGAAAGAATTGAACCTGCACCAGTGATTCTTTTTTCAAGGAGGTGTGTCTGAAATTCAGTCCTCACCCCTCCTCTTCACTTCCAGAATGAACTGCTGCCAGTCAGGACAGTGAAGGCCCAGTCTGTGGCGGCCCAGAGTCAGTAACTCCCTCCGGTCTGGCTCCTCAGTGTGCAGAGACTCCTCCCGCCCCGCTTGTCCGCTCACTTTCCTGACTGAACCCTTGCGGAGTTCCTCAGATTTGCCCACTCTCACACATTCACACATTTTATGTGTCATCCAGTGGTCTGCGTCTTGGGTAGATAAAGTTGAATGAAATATAGTTTCCGGTGGCAAAAAAGAACTGCTTTGAAGATGATGATTGGTAAGAAGTACATGTGAAAAAAACATGGAAATGTTATAAAATCACATGCACAATATCCTGTACACTGGAGATTAAAAATATTCATTTTTTAAAGAGCTAGAGCAATTGCATGATGACAGAAGTCTAACCTAATCCAGCTTTTATTTTTTTAAACTGAGCCACACCAAATGTGGCACATAGCAGTACGGAAATGTAGACTTTTTGGAAGTAAATGTGACTAGGCGACTGGGCACAAAGGTGAGGTGAGGTGGCTTGTGCAAAATCACATCACTCCTTCATATGACGTAAAATGACTCACTCACGTCCCGCCGATTTTCCGATCGTCATTGAAAGTACTCACAGCAACGTTCTCAGCACATATAGCCTTGTGTTGTTCTTCGCCTTAGCTATAGGTCAAGGGTCCCTTCTGTAACAGCTCATTTCCCAGATCTCAGTGGCTCAAGGGGATAGACGTGTATTTCTGGTCGGAGGAAGCCTGAAGTGGTGGCTGGAGAAGGCAGCCGGCTCTGCTCTGAGTGACCCTCCGGGGCCGCCCTTCTGCCATCTTGTTGCTCGCCATCTTCAGCGTGGATTCATCAGCCAGCAGCAGGCCGTGTGTGCATCAGCCAGGTGGCAGGCAAGACGTGCGTCAGTGGGCCACACCTGAAAGTGCTCTGGGGCTCGGCCTAGCGTTCAGACCTGGCCACGAGGGCGCATGTCCCTGCAGGGAGGCTGGGAGGAGGAGAAGACGGCAGCTGCCAGCCCCTGTCGTGGGTGCCACGTTAGTCCCTGTCTATGTAAGACCCGTGAGCCTCTTCATGGCAGGACACGGCTTTGCGTCCTTTTACCTCTTTACTTGACTGTAGTGACAATGCCACCAGCACTTGTTGGACTGAAGAGAACATACCACTCTGTCTGTTCAGGAGAGCATTCTTCCCTTCCCTTCCGTGAACCTGATTCATGGCCCTTTCCAAATAAAATCAAAATTGGTTTGGAGCCATAGTTTTCTTTTTAAATTTTTATTAAACTAATTTAAATCTTTCAAATTTACTTGATTTACTAATGTATATTAAATACTTAAAAATTAAAAAATAATCCATTTTTATGGATGTACTTTTTAATCTCTAGGAGACAAATTATGCTGAATGCCACCATATGGTGTACCACTGCACAACATATGATCCTCCTGTGCACAACTCTGCAGGCGTGACTATGAGTATCCACCTTTTTGCCTACTCTAGTGTGGTGTAAGAAGTGAAGAAAACTGCAGAAGGGAACAGTGTAAAAAACTGAAATCATCGCATGCATAGAAGGCACTAAATTATTATCTCCCAGCTAGTGAGGTGTTCTTAATATTCCTAAATGAGGAGGATTCCCAGAAAGAATGAAGAAAAGACTTATGAAAAATACTTGTAAGTTATCAGCACTGAGGCACTCCTTACAAGATTCCTGCCCTCTATACCCATAAACAAGTTTGCGTGTCTAATAATTCCTCTGCCTAAAACACAATTTACTGTGACATTTCCAACAAGTCAAGAGGCAGATTAGATTGTGGGCATCTTTCAAATATTAATGACATCTACCCACTGAACAATAGTTTTCTATTCCTGCATAATAATTATTCCAAGACTTAATGGTTTAAAACAACACATATGTGTTTCTTCCTATCAGGGATCTGAGCACAGCTTAGCTTTGTCTCTTTGCCTAAAAATCTTTGACAAGACTGTAATTGAAATGGATAAAGAAGATTTTTTTTTTAATACAATGGAGTACTAGGTACTACTCTGCCATATAGAACTGTAAGTCTGAGATATTTCTAGGTAAATAGATGCAATTTGAGACCATAGCCTTAAGTGAAATAAATGGGATGCACATGTTTAAAGACTGCGTTGTTTCACTGGTGTGAGAAACTGAAAGCGTACATAAAGACTAAAATGTATTATATTGGGAAAGGGAAGAAATTGTTCAAATGGGAAGGGGAACGAGGGAGGAGGAGGGGGAAAGGAACGAAGGGACAAGAGAAATAAGAAATAAAAGGAAAAAATGGAAACAAAGCTTTTGTAAATAAGGGGGGGAGGAGAGTGAAGGGAGGGGAAGGGAATGGGAAAAAAGCAGCAAGATAGATCATGTACAGGTACAAATTCCCTATGATGAATGTTATCACTATGTGTATCTAAACTGTACCATAAAAAAAAATACTGTAACTGAAATCGTGTCTGGCATTGCAATTTCGTCTGAATGCTCAGCTGAGTGGGGCTCTGCTTCTGCACTTCCATGAACTGCTGTTGGCAGAGAGTCCCATTCCCGTGGGCTCCCACGTTCTCTGAATTCATTCTATTTTCGCATACTTTTGCGTTTTAAACTTAGACAATGCCTTTAAACATTAATTTGCTCTTATCCCCAGTTATTTTTATATTCCCATTATTTTAGTAATGAGCACAGTTTAGCAAATGATCACTCAGCTGCAGACCAGCCGAGCTAACGATGAAGGAGTCACGTACACGTCTATTACACTGATTTTCTTACTTTCAGGGCTTTGCTGTAAGTTATTTCTTGTATAATTTCCAAGTTATTCATATTGATTCTTTCACTTTTAGATCACTAGGGAACAAAAAAGATGCTGTAAGTCAGTGTAAAACTATTCAATTTCATGAATAAGGAACGACTATAAGGAGATGCTTAGAAAGTCATGAATATAATTAATTTTAAATTTTAAATTATTATGTATAGTTTGTATATGGATTTTAATTATCTAGAGCATACACAAAATGTTAATGCATTTCAATTTTACATATTTATAAATTTCATTTATTAAAGTCTATTAATTAAAATTATTCCCATTTAATCTTTAAGTTTTGGGTGAAGATCTGTATACACTTTACTCATATTTGTAGTGATCTATTTATTGGCAGATCAAGGGACTTCAGAGCCACGCTGTCTGGAACGTTGGGCAAATAAATTATTTCAATTTGGCTGCAAATCGTTGTTACTAAGAAAGCAAGATTAGAAAAGTCAGCTGTGGTGACCACATTTTGTTGTAGATTCTGTTACTTGATTTAAACCTGAGTTATTAAACATACTGGCCGTGGTCTCCACCCACTCTGCAACTTCCCTCTTCTGGTTCGGAGCCTTGTACCGTGTCATCACGTGTGTAGACTTGGACCTTTGCATCCCGAGCTCGCAGCCCCAAAGTAGTGAACAGGTTCACACCAGAGTGCCAGTGTGCTCACTCTTTACATCTTCTGGCAAGTTTCTGCATCAGTGAATTCTTTGGATGACCATGTGACAGGAGAGGCCTCGTCTTGAGGCCTGTCCCTTTGACAGCAGAGTCTTGTGGGTGACCTCCTTTCCTTTAGGTTGGACGAGCCTGGTGCCCTCTTGTTCCTCCATCGTTTGCTTGATTACAATCCTGCCGGTGACAGATCTGGAGGGCGCTGTGATTCAGCAGATTGTCCTCTGCAAGGGTGCACTGGGCTCCGGGAGAAAGGATGCTGGGAGTCCACGGCGTGGGCTTCGAGGGTGGCGTCTCTGGCCTCGGGACTGACTGGGGAGGCAGCTTGAGGCATTCCCAGCACCCTCCACGCATACAGTCATCGGCAGCTCCTCCTTCCTCCTGTCTCTGTCCTCTCTTCTCCCTCATCCCCGTTTCTGGCCCGTGTGCCACTGAAGTCACACATTTATCTTCAAAACAGCATCTCACTCATCCCTTCCTCTCATTTAAACTTCGACTCTTCTGCTCACTGTTCTTCCTGCTTTCCTTCCTAGTTAGCAGTGACCGTACATCTGAGCTTTCTAGTTCCACAGACGGACCCCCCACCCACCCAGTTTCTGTATACACAGTCTATGTCCTTTTCTGCTTTGCCTCTAATAGGAAATAAATCCCAGTTTCTCTGATGCTTGTCAGAAGTAGAGGAAACTGTATTTGGACAGAAAATGTCAATGGTATACGAGGAAATGGGCCTCATTATTTCCTGATTAACAACTGAGTAACCAATCACAGTGGATGGAAAATTCTTTCATTTCCAGATCACTCCCTGGTTAGATAGATCCATCATTCTAGGTGGTTTTATTAATTTTTAAGGTAAAAATTTAGAATTTTATCACTTTTGGGAAATTTTGTCAATAAAATGGGAAGACGTGGTTTGCTCCAGAGAAAGCCAACTCTTAGCTGGTCGTATCGGCAGGCAGCTTCTGAGATATAAGATACGAAAGCAGCACAGAGCCTCATCTGAACGTTTGGGCTTGTCGGTAAAATCTTTTTCATTTTAGTCAAAGAAATAGGTTTCTGACTTCATTGATATAAAACTACTGATGATATGTGCTAAACTCCATCAAGATAAATTTTATATTATAAAGCAGAACATTTCTCCTTTTCCTTTCATTTTTGGTTTTCTAGCTTATCTTACTACTACACAGCTTGAACAGTCTATGTATTTTTTTATTCTTGTCCATTTTCTTAGGGATAACCATCCAGTACACACAAGTGACCGTATCTTGTTGCCTTCTCTACAAGAAAATCCAGAAATGGTTTCGTAGGTGGGTTTTTTATGAGCTCGGGATCCTCACTCTGCTCTTGTTGATGTTTTGCTCTGTGCGCAGTTGTCTTCAATGACAAGAGTTTCTGTGGTGTCTTTTCCCAAGGGGCAGATAGAAAGTGGGGGCAGAGCTCTCCCCAGTCCCTGGAGGTCACTTGGTTATCCCGGGTCCTGCTCTGGGCTGAGCTCTGAACCGGTTGCCATGGGAACCATGGTGGTTCAACAGTTGAGATTCATGTTGCTCTGCTTTGATCGAGAAACAGAAAACTGTATTTTTCTGGAATTTAGAGTTTATAAAAATTCTTCAACTTACTTTGTGTCACGTAATCCTCGAGTGCATAATGTCAAATGGAGAATAGGTGTTTTCATCGCAACATTATGGGCACTCGGAATGATATTCAAAGATCACACAGCTACTTGGACCTGGGTTGTAAGGCACAGCCTCTCCCGATTTCCAGTGACCCTCGCTTCAGCTTCCACGGGGCTCTTGCTAGCTTTGTGCTACTTGCAAAACAATCAGTAGCAAATGGAAACTCCCATCTGTCTTCCACTCACCTCTTTTCACCTCAGGTGCAGCAAGGTTGGCAAATATTGCTGCTGAAGAAATGGTTCATTTGGTTGTCCTGATTCTACATGTTGGACTGATTGTGTACGTTTGTGTGTGTGTGTGTGTGTGTGTATACATGTGTAACATTAGATACTTACATACAGTTTATTCTGTAAATATTTTTGTTCAGAAGTGCCTTCAGACATGTAATTAGGTAACAAAATGCCCAGAGAATATGCTCAAGAAATTGATTATAGTCCTGAAATCTCAGTGGCAAGGTAAGCACGCATTATAATTATTGTCAAATGCATGATGATTTTGCTGGCGTGAATGAGGGTATGGCCACTTGGAAGGTCTAGGTGGGGGATGCGTCTCCTACTGACAGGAGATGGTTGCTATTTAAGGTAGAGACAACCTCACAAGTGATAATAGCTGATGTTTGTGTATTTCTAAGCATGGAACATCCTACAGGTGTTATCTTATTGGGTCTCATAATCTTTATAACATCCCCACGAGATCATCAAGGGTGGTTGTTACAGCTTGCTACATCACTTACAAGATTAAAATCACTGCATGTGTGATTAAAACAAAACAACCTCTCTGGTGTCTATTGTTGCAATGAGCAGTGATTTCAAGGATGCTCATTTGTCATAGCTTCTTGGAACCAGGAGTACTTTTGAATTCTTTCTAAGTGAGCGATGTTAAAACTCAGTCCACACATGAGCTAAAAATAAATACTTCATGGGTGTTAAAGGGGAGACCCTTTGACCCCCCCACCAAGAACAGTGGCTCACTGTCTTAGTCTCTGCTGGAACTGGAGGGATGAGGAGTACAGGGTGGAAGATCCAAGGCAGGTCCTGCAGGGTGTGGGTTAGAGCCGTTTCTGATGCAGGCCTGAGACAACCCGAGGAGTAAACGCACCGGAGTCATCTCAGGCAGACATCCCTGGACCTGGAGCTCTGGAGTTGGCACTGTTTTGTCACCGAGGCTCCACTCCAAAGCTCTGCATGTTCTGAGCACGTGTTTGCAGTCCCCAGAGTAGGCTTCTGTGAAATGGATCCATAAAGGAACGGAACCATCTTTCTCTCTGCTTGGTCTTTCTCCCACTGGCTACTCAGAGCCTCCCCCCAAAATGGCACTGGGTCTATTTTTGGGAGAGCTCATAACTTGTGATCTCAACCCATTGATTAATTGCCGGCAAAAGCCAATTAGCTTTATTTGGGTCACTTTCCTGACCCACACAACCCACCTCCAGTGTTTCATGCAGGGAGCTTGCTCACGTATCATGATTTCTTATACATTAGCCCATACCTGTGCAACATTTCCAAATAAAAATTGTTTTTTATGTGTCTTTAGTGTGCTTCTTCAACCATTGGTGGATCAGGAGAAGGGGGGCATGACCAGAAAAGAGCAATGGAAAGCATTAGAGTAAGTCACACAGCCAGACAAGAATAGAAGAGATTTAAGAAAGCAAAAGGATTTCCCCCCTCTTCCCCCCTTCCCACGGTACAAAATAACCATGTTGATTATGATCATTATGTATGCAATGTACCAATACATGTTCTTGGTAAAAAATAATAAAAAAATTAAAAAAAAAAGAAAGCAAAAGGAAGTTTTTTTTTTTTTTAACTTAAAAAAAGATAATTTGAAGTATTGCTTCCTTTTCCCTCTTTGTCTCTGGCTTTCAGATTTTCTAACAAAACTGCTTGACCTCATATTACTCTCTTGAAAATGAAAATATTTGTATTGTTACAGAATGTTTGATGGTTTCAGGCCTTGCATGATTAGCTGATAGCTTTTCACTGATTTGGTGACCGGGTGAATAGCATGGTGGTGACATTAGCCCCAGGTGTGCATGCTCTATGGAATGTTAACTAGTCATAAATATACTTTAGGAATATCAACTGCTCGTGATTTTCCCAACTGGCCACACAAATCCCCGTTCCTCAAGTGTTTTGGATGCAATAACTCAGTCTTCCCTCTAGTTTGGTAATTAGTAAAGTAAGATTTCAACTATACAAACAACCTTGAGGATTTTGTTTTTATTGGGTGCGCACCATTTTCCCCTAACATTTGGGTTATAAAGTTGGAATACAAACAGGAAAAGGAGGAAAAGAGGAAGATCTCCTCTCAATCTGGGGGAGGCCGATTCAAAACTTCTTTTTTTCCCCACACTAGCTAAGTTGATCAAATTTATTGGTGTTTTATGGAACAATCTGATTAGCACCTGCAGGAAGTGGGTAGAGATGCACTCCCTTTCTGGGCAGATTCTTCTCCACGAAGCTGGTGGCAGTCTTGGTCGGAGTCTGCAGGGGAAAGTCAATGCAGCAGCTGTGGTTTGCTCAGTCCTTGCAGATCTCAGGGGACACCTGGAGCTGATACTGTACTATCACCATGGTCAGAGGAGTAAACACTGTCATGGTTTACACAGTCACTGATTAACGATGCTACTGTGTGCACCTAGGATCCTGGGGAGGACTACACCGGGTGGGGAGGATTGTTTAAAGTAAAAATGAAGGCTCACTTTGTCACCTGGAGGGTTGCACCATGGCTACTCATGTAGTACACATGTGCTGGAGATATTCCTAGGTGAGCAGCGACTTTTCAAACTCTGGTCACCAAGAGTCAGGCAGGCTCCCTTAGATAGAAAGATCTCACAAGTGCCTGATCTCTGCAGTTTACAGTAAAGGAAAAATATCACCAAGAAGGTATAACACTTGTAAATACATAGACACCAAACATCTGTAAACCATATTTTATAGAACAAACATTACTTGATATGAAAATACAGATAGACTCCAATAACAGCAAAATTGTTAACTTCAACAGTCCTTCTCATAAACAGACAAATTAACCAGACACAAATCAATGTCAGAATTAGACTGTTCTGTAGAGAAAATGGATTTATGTCATTTACAACGTTCCACCCAACAGAATACACATTTTTAGTAGCTCATGAGCTGTTTGCAAAATAGACCATGCTTTAGGCCATAAAGCAAACCTCAGTAAATACAAAAGAACTGAAATAATTTCATGCATCCTATCATATCAAAATGGAATGAAAGTAGAAATCAAGAGCAAAAGAAACCAGGGAAATTATTGAAAGACATGGAGATTAAATAATATAATTTTGAATGATCTCTAGGTCACAGAAGAAATCAGGAGAGAAATGTAAACATTCCTTGAATCAAAAAATGATGAAAACAATGTATAGTGTCCAAATCTGTGAGACCCAAGGAAAGTAGTTTTCAGAGGGAAGAATAGAGCTATGTGTGCCAATATTAGAAAACCAGGGTGATCCCCAATAAATGCCCAATGGTGCATCTCAAGATCCTAGAAAAACAAGAACAACCAATTCCAAAACCAGTAGAAGAGAAGAAATAATAAAGAATAGATCAGAAATTGAGGAAACTGAAATTAAAATAGAAATACAAAGGACAAATGAACCAATGAGGTGGTTCTTTGAAAGGATAAACGTGATTGATAAACCTTTAGCCAAACATACAAAAAGAAAGAGAGAAAAGACTTGCATCAGAACTAAAAGGGCAAAATCACAAAGAGAAACCACTGGAATTCAAAAATTGGAACTCTGCCAGCAATGAAAATCTCAGGAACCAATGGACACTGCTGAATTTTACCAGAACTATATATAAGAATAAATACAGCAGTGTCTCAAGACATGAACGTTTTGGTTTGCGAGCAGTTTGGTTTGCAAACAGAAACATTTGGCAAAATCTTGTTTCTGTTTGTGAACTCTGCATTGGGTGAGGAACACAGCCACGCCCATCTTTCCCGCACAAACATGAACATGCCCATCTTTTCTGGAACTGTGGAACAAATTAAGTTCATAAACTGAAGTATCACTGTGTGAATGCTCTCAAACATTTCCATGTAGTAACAGAACAGGAAAGAATAGCTCAAAACTCATTCTATGATGCCATCGTTACCGTAATACCAAAACCAGATGAGAAGCCAACAAAACAAAACAAAACAAAAAAGCAACAACAAAAAATCTACAGGCCAATATCCTTGATGAACACAGATTCAAATATCCTTAATAAGATTCTTACAAACAGAATTCAGCAACGCGTTGAAAAGATCTACACCATGCTCAAGTTGATTTCATCTCAGGGATGCAACTATGGTTTGTCATATGAAAATCAATAGCTGTAACACACCCTATGAATAGAACTGAAGATGAAAATGACATGATCATTGCAATAGATGCAGAAAAAGCCTTCAGCAATATCTACCATTCTATCTTAGAAAACCCTGATAAAAACAGGCGTAGAAGGACCTTACCTGAGACTGATAAAAGCCATAAATGTCAAGCCCACAGCCAGCACCACAGTGAATGGCGAAAACCTAAATGCATTCCCTCTGCAATCAGGAAAAAGACACTTTCACCACTCCAGTACAGTCCTCAAAACTTCAGCCAGAGCACTCAGGCAAGAGAGAAATAAATGGGATGAAAATATTAAAGGAAGAAGTAAAATGATTCCTATTTGCAGATGATATGCATTCTTTACAGAGAGGATCCAAAAAACTCCACCAAAAGACTCTGAGTTCTGATAAAGATATTCAGGAGAGTGTTGGGATAAAAATCATCACACAAAAATCAGTAGAGTTCCTGCACACCAGTAATGCACCCAACACGAGAGACATCTGGGAAACGATTCCTATCATGACAGGTTTAAGAACACACCTAGGAATCAAGCTAACCAGGGGGGTGAAGAACCTCTACAATGAAAATGAGAGAACTCTGGCGAAGGAAATTGTAGAGGACATTAGGAAATGGAAAGATATCCCTTGTTGGATTGGAAGACTTAATATTGTAAAATGTCAGTAATACCAATAGTTATCTACCAATTCAATAAAATATTTATGAAAATATCAGAGACATTCTTCACAGAACTAGAAAAAAATCCTAAATTCATGTAGAATCACATTTTCTTTATCCATTCACCTGCTGATGGGCATATCAGCTGCTTCCAAGATATATGTCCATCGCCAGAGGAGTGAATAAAGCAGATGTATTTAAACAAATCTGCAAATGTTACTACTATTTCTTCAGAATTTCTCTTGTATATAAAGATTAAACATCTCAAGACTAAAAGAAAAAATGGGGGTGGAGAAAATGGAACACTTGCATCGTGTTTAAATTGGCACAGTAATTAGAGAAACTAGTATGGAATTTTCTAAAAAGTTCAAAGTAGAACCTCCCTATGATCCAGCTATCATGGTACTGGCTACACATCCCAAAGAAATGAAGTCAGGATATCTAAGTGACATAAGCTCACCCGTGTTCATGGTGGCATTATTCCTCAAAGCCAGGACGTGGAACCAATCCTAATGTCTATCAGGGGATGAATGGATGGAGAAAATGTGGCACACACACAAAGAATGAAGGGAGTCCTGTGACTTGTGACAACATAGATAAAAATGGAGTTGATGATGTTAAGTGAAATAAGCTAGGTGTAGAATATAAACCTTTTTTGGTAGGTGGTGGTGGTGCTGGGGATCGAATTTAGGGCCTTGGACTTGCTAGGCAGGCACTCTACCACTGAGCTAAATCCCCAACCCCTAAGCTAGGTACAGAAATACAAATTCTTCAGTGGTCTCATATATGGAATCTACAAAGTTGGTATCATAAAAGTAAATACTAAAATGCAGTTTACGAGGTGCTGGGGGGAGGGAAGATGGATAATTGTCAAAGGATGGAAGGTCTATTTCACTTTGAAAGGTGGAATAAATTCAAGAGTTATGTTGTACACCATGTGGATTATAGTTAATGATGGTGTATTGTATTTTAGAAAATTGCTAAAAGAGTAGATTTTTAAGTGTTCTCATCACACAAAAACATTAAGTCTATGAGGTAATGCAAAAGTTATTTATCTCAATGTAGCCATTCCAGAATGTACATGTTTCAAAACGACATGTTAGGCACAGTACATATACAGATTAAAATTTTATCACTTAAAATAAATTTTAACAAACTTTGAACTTTCCCAAGCTCAGATTTTGGATCTCTAATCGAATTGATGGCTTGTGGGACATTAAAGGGGAAGGTGTAACATGGTAATGTTAGTCTCCTTTTGAGTGTTTTCACTGAAAAAGTGGTTTTCTTACTTGTTATTTCACTGAGTCAACAAAATCATGTGCACTTGGTTCCCGGTGTTTTCTCTACCTGTGTCATTTATCAATATTCTGGAAACTCCTATTATGTGTCCTGCTTAAAATTGTACCCTGTATTATATTTTAAATCATCAATATTTTCACAGTGAGTTTGTTTCTTTTTTAGAAATCTTCTCAATTTACTCATTTTTGTGCTCAATTTTTAAGTTTGGGCTATTCAAAACACAAAGAGAAGTTTATTCTGTATTTTTGCAAATGACCATACTAGTTTTTGCTATCTTAACTCCTCCTACCACTCCATTATGGAGACAGAAAATTTTGTGACTGATAAATTAGTTTGCTAAGCTGGTCTGGAAGAGTAACTCAGTGAACAAATAGGTCAGTGGCTTACATCCTTTGAGTCATGTGAAAAAAATCACCCAAGTGGCCCACCAGTCAGACTCCTGAGCCCCGTAACAGACTGTAAACTACAGGTCCAAAATGGGCCTAGAAATGCTATTGCTATCAAAGATTGCAGCTGATTCTAGTACAAATGATCAGGGATCCACTGTTTGGAAGTACTGATACAGACCAAAGACTTTACACATTGAGAGGATTAAAAGAGAAAGTAATAGTTCCTTTAGGTAAGATAAAGCAATGGTGGCAAATTTCCTTGTTTTTTCATAATCTCTCACCCTCCCGATTCCTTTAGGCAGTGAGAGCTTCCGAGGAACGAGTGCTCTGCGCACAGACAGTGTTCTGGGTTCTCAGGATGTAGACACCAGTGAGCCAACGTGACATTTGTGAAGCAGTAAAGTACAGAGACATCGAATAGGAATGAGAGAGGGGACTGATGGGCATAGTTCCTGTCCCTCATGAGAATAGCGCCTACAACAACTGGACAGCAATCCCAGGACAGAGGGAGGAAATATGTTTTTATGTGTTTTCTGCACATGACTCAGGAAGATTAGGTGAGTGTCTCGCAGAGGTTAGTATTTAACTGAAAAATATCCCCTGTTGGTGTAGTCCACGTTTCCTTCAACTGACAATGACATTTCTGCCCTGACACCACCCCACCAACCTTTTCAGTGAGCTGAGAACTTCCTTGTTCCTGAAACTATAGGCAAGCGGGTTCAGGAAAGGAGTCAGGACCGTTCCAAACAGAAATAAACCCTGATTCAGCTTTGGAGTCTTGGCAGAGCCAGGTCTCATGTAGATAAACATCCCAGGACCAAAGTAGAGCCCCACCACGCACAGGTGAGAGGAGCAGGTGGCCAGCGCCTTGCTCCTGCCCTCTGGGGAGCTCATCCGTAGCACGGCCAGGAAGATGACAGCATAGGAGGACAAGATAAGCAGCAAGGGAAGCAGCACGACGAGGATGCTGGTGGCCACCACGGCCTTCTCGTAAACGGAGATATCCTCGCAGACAATCCTGAGGACGGCCATGACTTCACAGAAGAAGTGGGGGATCTCTCTGGGGCTGCAGATGCGAAAGTGTAAGGTGAAAGCGGTGTGACCCAGGGAGGCGAGCATACCCCCAGCCCACGCCATGGCCGCCATCTGCAGACAGACCCTGGGGCTGATGATGACCGTGTACCGGAGGGGCTTACAGATGGCCACGTAGCGATCGAAGCACATGAATGTTATGAGGATGCATTCTGCAATGGCCACAGTCAGGGAGAAGAAAATCTGCATCCCGCAACCCAGGAAGGAGATGTTCCGCCATCCAGAAAAGAAGTTGGTGAGCATCTTAGGAACGATGCTGGAGGTCAGTGCAAGATCCATTAAAGAGAGCTGACTGAGCAAGAAGTACATGGGGGTGTGCAGCTGGGAGTCCCGCCAGATGAGGACGATCAGAAGAGCGTTGCCAGTGAAGGCGGCCGTGTAGATCAGGAGGATGACAGAGACCAGTGCTGTGATGTGTCTGAATTCTGGGAAGAAGCCCAAGAGTGTGAAATCAGCGGGTCCCGTCTCATTTCCTCTGACCGTGGCTGTGAAGACCGGGAATGGCAGAGAGAGGAATGTCGTAGAAGTGAAGCAGTTTGTTATTAGAGCTTGCGACAGAACACTATTGAACGATGATAGCAAATATAAAACATACATGGTCACTTTACTCAGTGTTTAATAATTTTCTCTTGTAGTTCTAGTCCATGTGCTAATGTATTTTAGAACCTGAGTATGTATATTATAATATATTCCATTAAATTTACTGTTTCAGATATTTTCATGTATTACTACAACTTTTTAACAGTTATAATTTTCCTTATACTGCAAAACATGCTGCTGAGTTGATAACCCATAATCTCCATTTGCACATTGTTCAGCTTGTCATTATTTCAGAAAATGATACTGGTTCCATTTTCAACTTTTCAGTGATTTCTTTAGTAAAATAGTTCAGAAAAATTTCCAGGTCAAACACTATTTTACTTGACCAAAAATAAAGCATGGTGAATTTAACCTATAGAAGGGTTTAAAAAGCATTAAAAATATTCTACTTTATTCAGCCCTCCTGGCTGTAGGCATTATAATTTAAGGGAAAATAAGTCATTAGGGCTGCTCATTGTGTTTTACACATTACACTTATTTAAGCTTTGAACTTAATTGGCCCAGTTTTCTGTCTGGGGAAAACATTCATTCTATTTTCACGGTCTACAATAAATTCAGATCGAGTGTTAGTGAGGAGAATGTTCCTTTTCTACGTGACCTTATAAAGTTCTTGTTGAAATATTCATATTATCCTCAACCACTAGTTAAAGCAGAATGACAAGCATGGGGAAAATTTTTAGGGCTTCTTTCAGCAGGATTACATTTTCTTCCTTAGGCTCACTTGCTGTATATAAGGTTTGATTGAAAACTACAGCTGGTTTAAATTTTTTAAAAAGTTTATTATAGTGAAGGACACACTGCCATTAATATAACTTGGACTTCTTCCCTTCGCTTCAAACACACTCATCTCACCATTCTTGTCACCCTCTGAGGCAGTTCTGGAGTCCCCTTCTGTGAGCGCCTTCAGCTGCACTGTTCCTGAATTGACTCAAAATGTTTTCCTTTCATGGTCGTTTAGATTTAGGAGAAGATCCAGGAGTCCCACGGTGCCAGATTCAGTGACCAAGTCCAGTGGATGAGGATACGTGGCAATGTTCTTACAAGGCTACCTCTGCATTGGATGGTACCATTCGCCAGATTTTTAATAATATTTCTTAAGTGCACTCATGAAAGAGACTTCAGAACTATTTCAGAAAGTAGCAAGAACGATGGAACGAGTGCGTTCAAAGTGAGGGGTGTAGTTTGAGGGGAGTTCATAACAATGTGTCTTTTGCTGTAACACATTTTTTGAAAATTTAAATATTCACCATATATTTTGATCACACCTTGTATAATCTCCGTGTTGGTATCTATAAAACCATTAAATGGCTACACAAACTGTTGCTGAGTTTATAGGAAGAGACAACTCACCATCTTCTCTTAAGGCTTTAATGTCCTCATTGCAAGGACCTAACAAGAACAGCAGGAAGGAAGGACAATTGTGAGGAAATTACAGTCATGGAAACGGTTTCAGAAACTTGAAAAATAGAGAAATTTACTCCATAGCATATTTTAAAAATATAACCATCCATTTAATTTAAGAAAAGATTAACCTTAGGATGTTTATAAAGTTAGCTTAACAGCTGAAAAGCTCCTTCTATCAGTTATCAAAAAATTGATACATTTTACCCAGAAACATGATTGAAAAGAATCCCCGAAAACCAGCGAGAACACGATGCTGTTGGTCCTATTCTGATGTCTTCGTGACAGCCCGCGACACTCACTCTCCATGAAGTCACTGACAATCTAACGATAACTGGCCTCTCCTACCCCCTTCTGTAATGAGCGTCTGTGTGTCAGCATCGACAAGACACACATTTCTTTTGCTTTACAAAGACAAGTCTCCAAGAATCGGCGCCTTCTTCCCCTCAGGAAGAGTGAAGAGTGGTCTGCGATGTCTGGTCATGGCTTACTGCCCTACTTCTGTGCTGTTTTAGTTTCTACCCGCTGCTTCCATCCAGACCCTTGGTTTACATTTGTTCACCAGAATAGAGATTGATTTTGAATCCAGAAGTTGTGGTGGCAAAATTAAATCTGCTGTCCACTTGCAGTCATTAAGAGGCATGCACTTCCTGTAGATAATGAGCAGACCGCTGCGGGCTGGCACCGCGGGAAGCCACGGATCTGTATGTATCGGGCCTTTGTTAGAACTCTAGATGACTGTAAGTTCTGACCAAGAGACTATGTCCTGATCGTGTTTACAGCATGTTACTGGGTGTCTAACTGACTTGATGAGCTTTCTTATTTTAGATGTGGAGGAAGGTTTAAGGTTTAAAAATGGTTAATCTCGTAGAAATGAAAAGCGGAACTATGGTTACCAGCTGAGGAGGGCGTGGAGGGCAGCAGAATAAGGAGCGGTTAGCGAAGGGGTAAAAGATTAGAGTTAGTGAGAAGTTCTAGTGGTCTGCAGCACAGGAGGGTGGCTATGGTTAGTGATTTACTGTATATTTCAAAGTAACTACACGAGAGGATTTTGTTCTTAACACAAACAAATGTAAATGTTTGAGGTGACGATACACTGATTACTTTTGGTTGTCACACGTTGTATACATGTACTGAAATCCAATGCTTTATGCCACACATGTGTATCGTCATTATATGTCAGTCGAAAACAATTTTAATGACGAAATCGTTCAGCTCGCACCTGTTCTTTCCTTCCTTAAGGTGGTCTTGGTGCTGTCGATGGGTGTGTGTGCCTGACCTGAGGTCACTAAATGCTGAGCTGCTGAGGTTGCAGCCAGACCTTTGAACACTGTTTAATTTTGCAGGGAAGGAAACCAGGGCTGTGCAGTTTAACCGTCATGTTCCACAGCCTCCCAATCACACTTCATTTCTAATTCAAATCCTGCTACCCAAGGTTTAGTAGTCTGAGATTGGCTGGGTTCTTTTACTATAAAATCTCATTTGAAACTCTCCCTTGCAGCCTGGGTTGAAATGTCAGGGTCGTCATCGTTTCTTGCACACTAGCATGTTTCAGCCACTAAACCGTGAGACCGATGATGGAAGAAACTGTGTGAGCGAGACGAAGCTTTCAGACTTCGGAGCAAGTGCCTGGATCGAGTTAGTGGCTTTTAGCACAAAAACTAGCACTTGAAGGCATTAATTTATATTTGTCTTATCGGCTTCAGAGCACCGCCCAGGATTTCATCTCACTGGTATATGGGAAGAGAATTAACATTATTATGTTCACTTAAGAAATGACACACGAAGGGGCACCAGCTTCCTCTGCTCACACAGCTGCTTACCAAGACTGAGTCCTGTAACTGCCCATGAGGGACGTTTCAGAATTATCGTCATGCACAGATTTTCACAAACTGGAAAAATTGGTTTACTTCTCTACTAAGGTGTTTACCTTACGATTTGTGTTATAATTTCTCAGGAAGTGTAAGTATTCAGAATTCCTTCTGCCCATTGCTGCAGATTCACGGTTAAGGCGTGAGCTGCTTCGGCGGGAAAGGAGTCACAGCCGGCTTGGTGGAGCTGCCTGCGTCCGCCTGCCGGCTGCTCTCGGGATGGAGGCGTCGGGCGCCACGTCCTCCGGGGACCGCTGCAGCGGTGTGACCAGGGCTCTTCCGGACTAGCTATGAACGATGTTCCTGAAATTTCTGTTTTTGTTCTTTTTTTTAATTAACATCACTGTCATTTCCCCAGAGGCTCATTATGAACTTTTCCTTGACTTTTAGTCATTGATCCCATATTATCACGAAAATATTGATTTGTCTTTCTAATTTCTTATTTTTTCTTTCTCATCTCTTCTCCGGAGCCACACTTGAGGCCAATTTCCCCTGCCTAGAATTTCCTGTATCCGTGTTCCTAAAGTCTTCTCCTACTTCAAGGTCAGGTTTAGGTCTTCTTTCTCTCTGTCTCTTTTATTTCCACAGCGGGTGCAACACTTTTCTCAGCTCCGATACACTCTGTCAGTCTCTTCCGTCGGTGTCTTGCTTATCTGGGCTGCATTGCTGTTCCTGAACTTTCGCCGCCCCTTCACGGTTAGCAGGAAGGAAGCCTGCTGTTCTGTCTCCATCTTCCGTTGGTAGACAGATCATCATGGTCTCAGGTACTGACTTAACACTATTAATTAAATTAAAATGCATTAAAATCACAGACGCCAAACTGTGCTGGGAATGTTTTTTTTCAGTTAACAAAAAAATAATAAATACACTAAAGCCTGGAATAATACAGCAAAATGATTTCTAAAAAAAGATTCCTGTGGGGTTGGGGGTTTAGCTCAGTGGTAAAGCACTTGCCTAGCAAGCAAGCTCAAGGCTCTGAGTTTGATTCCCCCCCAAAAAAAGATTACTATGTGGAAGATAAGTACAGTGACAGAAGTATATTCCTGCACCAGTGTGTGGGAGAAAGGAAATTTATCTAGGTGGAAAATTGGTGAATGATCAAAGAACAGTCCTCATGGGGCAAATCATCTAAATTGATCTTGTAGATCTAGTAAGAATTTTCTGTGAAGATAATCCATTAAGGAAATTTAAGCACAAGGAGCTGCATTTGAGGCCAAAGTAGATGGATTAACAGACTTACGGAAGATTTTAGTTGTCCATAATCTTTGCTGGGTGTAAAATCTGTGGGATGAATGGGGAGTGATGCTGGAATAGAGAGGAAAGCTAAAAAAATGTGCACCCAACTCAGGGGCGGGAAGTGATCTAGTCACTAAGTTACTGGACCCCCCCCCAATACCTATCTGGGGGAAGCTGTTATAATTAATAAAAATTACACAATAAAGAAAGGTGTTAGAGTAGGCAATATTTTTTATTGGCCACACTATTGAAGCCAGATTGAGTAAGGGCCTTGAAGAATTAAAGGAAATTTGATGACATCTTGTGTTTGAAAATGCTTTATTTCTCCTCCACACCCTGTCTTTACAATCACCTGTTTTGCTGCTAATAATGGAAACATTTGGGTTTTAATCAATTACATCTGATTAACATATACGATTAAGCTTCTTTTTGGATGTTTTCCTCCTAAATACAAGTACAAATAGATCTCTGGTTCAAAAGAAAATTCAATTGGCTTATTGTTATGATTTAGATATAAAAAGCCCCCTAAAATTGTTATGTGTTTGATAGGTAATTTGATCAAGGGCTCCAGCTCAGGGCTCTCTCCTCAGGCTCAGGCTTCAAGTCTGCCTTTCCGCAGGCTGTACTTGCGGGGTCAGGCTGCAGTTCTGTCCCAGTGAATCCCGGTGAGTCCAGGTGGCAGGTTCTCTGCAGCCTGGGGACCACCCCTGTGGCTCAGGCGCTGGACCAGGCCGGGGAGGAGCCCAGCAGCAAGCCCGCCCACAGGCCAGATGGAACGGCCACTCTTTACCTAGAAATAGTGTCTACAAGGACTGGAATAAGTTACTGCTTTCTCAGCTGTGCAGACTAGCTGTAAGGCCAGGGAGTGTGGCGTCCAGGAGATATGATACCAAAAAAGAGCACAATAATCCTCCATGGGAAGCTCCAAAGAACTGGAAATACACAAACTACCTGACAATTTCAGAGTAATTGCCACGAAGCGGCTCAGTGGACTTT
This sequence comes from Hystrix cristata, assembly GCA_004026905.1. Taxonomy (NCBI): domain Eukaryota; kingdom Metazoa; phylum Chordata; class Mammalia; order Rodentia; family Hystricidae; genus Hystrix; species Hystrix cristata. Next base: position 116,089 of record PVJO010000925.1, on the reverse strand, counting down.
GAGAAAATATAATAAATTCAGGGAAATCTGGAAAATAATAAATGATTAAAATTACAAATTTAAAACAGAATTATAGAAAATTATAGAAAAACAGTAATTCTGAGTTTGAAAAATACAGTAATTGAAAGAAAAATGAAACAGAGCACCGACAGCTGAATCATGAATAGAAAAACTGAAAAGATTGACAGTGAGGACATTAAATTAAAAATAAAAAAGCCCCCCTTAAAGAAAAGTACAGACCTGATGACTTCACTGGTAAATTCTACCAAATAGTTAAAGAAGAACTAACACTAATTGTTTTTAAATTCTTCCAAACATTGAACAAGAAGGAATATTTCCACATTCAATTCATGATGCCAGCATCGCTCTGATGTCAAAACTGAACAAGGACACGACAAATAACACTACAGGCCAGTGTCTCCAGGGAACATAGATGTGGACATCACCAGCATAAAATGCTGACAAGCAGAATCAGCAGCGCTCCGTGAAGACCATTCGCCGTGGTCAGGTGCGCTGGGTGACGGCATGAGGAAGCCGTAATTGTGACGTAGTACATTATGAGAACCAAGCACAAGGACCAGCTGACACCTTGACAGATGCAGAGAAACCTGATCAATTTCAACACCATTCACGGGAAAACTTCTCACCGGATCTGCCGTAGAAGGAACGTGCCCCACACAGTCAGAGCCACAGATGACAAGCCCGAGGGTGCAGCGTCCTTGGTGTGAGTCATTGGGTGCCTTTCCTCTGGGATCGGGGGAAGTCAGGGCGGTCACTCTCACCACTTATGCTCAGCGCATTTATAGACATCCCGGCAAGAGCAAAGATGTGGGAGGAAGAAATGAAAGACATCCAGCTAGGAAGAGAATAAGTGAAATACTTCCTGTTGGCGAAAAGATCATGTATTAAGCCCTAAAGACTCAACCAAAAATATTAACACCAATACCTTTATCAAATGTATAAGACACAAAATCAGTGTTCAAAAATCAGTATTCATTTAAAACATTTAACATCTTATGTATACATTTTTTCCTTAAATAATGTGGTAATTGCATGTTTATGGGGTACAGTGTGATGTTTTGATACATGCATACAATATGTCCCGATCAAGGCATTTAGCATTCTCATATCCTCAATATTATTTCTGCTGTGCTGGGGATTGAGCCCAGGGCCTGTACATCTATCCAATGTCCTGTTACATCCCCCTTATTTATTAATGTTTGGGGTTTTCAAGCTCCTTTCTTACTGTTCTTTATAAAACATGTAATAGATTGTTGTGAGTTATCGCCCCCCGCTGTGCTGTAGTGCACTGGAACCTATTTCTTCTACCTAATGTGCGCTGGCACATGTTATTCAACCTCTCACCCTCCCCTCTCCTTTCGTACCCTTCCTAGCATCTGTAATTACTACTCTACCCTCTAGTAATATGAGATACACTTTTAAGCTTCCACATATAAGAGAAAATGTGCAATATTTATCTTTCTGTGTCTGGCTAATTTCATTTAACATGATCTATTCCAGTTCCATCCATTTTGTTGCAAACAACAGGATTACATTCTTTTTTATGTCTGCATAATAGTCCATCAAGTATAATATATGCTGCATTTTCTTTATACATTTATCTGTTAGTGGGCACCTAGGTTTATTCTAAATCTTAGCTATGGTGAATAGTACTGCAGTAAGATGGCAGTGTAGATATATCTTTGATATGCTGGGGAAATCAGTATTATTTCTATATGCCAATAGTGAGCTATGTGAATAGAAAAAGAAAAAAAAGAAAAGAAAAAAATTAAGAAAGCAATGTTAGGGGCTGGGGATTTAGCTCAGTGATTAGAGTGCTTGCCTTGCAAGCACAAAGGCCTGAGTTCGATCCCCAGCACCACAAAAAAAAAAAAAAAAAAAAAAAAAAAAAAAAAAAAAGAAAGAAAGCAATGTTAATCACAATAGCTACCAGAAATACTTTGGAACAAATTTAATGAATGAAGCAAAAATTTCTAAAAGAAAAAACTATAAAACTCTGATGAAAAAATTAAGAAAGACAAGTAAATTGAACTACATCTTATGTTTGCGGATTGGAGGAATAAATATTGTTAATGTGTTGATAAAACTTAAAGCAATATGTAGATTCAATGCAATCCTTGTCGAAATTCTTGTGACATTTTTCATAGATACAGAAAAAAAATACGAAAATTCGTATGAAACCACAAAAGACTTGGAAAAAAACCAAAGAAATCTTAAGCAAAAAACAAAATCTGGAGGCATTACAGTGCCTGACTGTAATGCGGACGAAGCGGTGTGGGGCTGACGGAAGAACAGACACGCAGACCAAGCGGACGGAACGCAGAGCTCAGAAAAGAGTCACGCGCTTAAGGTCGCCGGTCATCAGAAATGTGCTTCAAACACACGACGGAACGGGGCGGCGTCTTCGGCAGACGACAGGACAGTAGCGGCCCTCGCAGACGATGGCGCGTGTGTCGCGCTGGTGACCGCAGGGCAGCCGTCACAGGCCGCGCTGTGACCACGAGGCTTCCGGCGGGTGTGAGCTGTGTTGTTGCCCCGACAGCGGCCTCAGTCCCGAGGATCACAGCACAAGTGTGACAAGATGAGTGTGTTTACAGAGAGAGGCCGTCCCCTCACCTTTGACTCTATGAAAACCCATACCGAGGAGTCTATGAAAATACAAATTTAAGTAGATTTTGGATATGTATGTCGTATTTTTTCCTAAAGAATTAGATGTAAGAGTCACTAGACTCCTAGGATATCTTCTCTACGATCAACTTCTTAATATGGATTCGTCCTTGTTGGCATCTCTTTGAGCTGTGCATTTTTATTGCACTGACTGACGATTTTATTGAAAAAGAGCATTAAGTTTCCACAAAGTTAATGCCACATTATATTGAGGGATTTCATGTCTCCACTCATCAGCAAGGAAAAAGGCCTCCAGGATTCCCAAGCGCAATCACAGGCCTGCACCTCAAGGGACGCCGCCGCCAGGCATCTCCACCACCCTGTGGGAAGAGGAGGCTGATCCCCTCTGCATGCAGCACACAGGAGGCTCTGGGTGGCAGGCAAACAGAGAACCCTGTTAATTAAAGGAAAGCGTGGGGGTGCGCAGGGCACGAACTGAGATCTGGAGCCACTACCAAAGTCACCAACGTGAGGAGGAGCTGCTTCCTGCAGTAAAAGACCTCAAGGTTCATCTTTAATCCCCAGTTAATTATGGAGTCACACACTGGCCATGAGTCTGTGGAAGTGAAGCTGTGTCTGTCTCTATCCATGTCACGTTAGATGTGTGTCTTGTGATTCCGTAGAGGTTTTGTCACTGTCTACTTATGAGACTAGTCACCATAAACTGAAAAACAGCTTTGGAAACCTGCATTTAGAAGCACAAGCTCTCTGCTGAACTTGAGTAAATTCAAAGGTCATCACCTTGCTAGAACAATCACGTGATGCTTGTAATTTTCTTGGAAGTTTCTAGTAGTTTAAGGCATTCTGTGAGGTATGAGTCTAGTCACTGGGCACGGATGGCTGAGCAGGGCTTAAGAGTAGAGACAGACATGTGAGTGGCTGTGACAGTCATAACTCAACCTGCATTTGACTTTTGGCCTTCCCTCTAAATAGCATTACCTTAAGGAAAAAAGCCTTCCATTTCCTGTGTCAGAATACTTTCAGAATTCAAACTCCAGAGAGACATGGAGACCGTGTGTGCCAGGACAGCGTGTGAGTGATGGGGGCCACTCCGACGCAAGCGCAAGGATTCTGACACGCTCAGAGCAGGCGGCGAGCATCCCACTACCTGCCACTAGACTTGGAAAAGGAGACGAAACATGAAAATCATGACACAGTAGGGACTCAATATGTCGTATTTGTGAAAACTTTGCAAAATCTATGACTCTTTCAACATCCATTTCCTTGTCTGGAAAGAAGAAATTGTAACATTGTTTTCATTCATAGAATTGTGATTTATTCGTTCTATGGTAATTTACTAGTATCTTTTAAGTTCCAGGAATAGCGCTAAACATAATACTACCAAGAATGATGAAATATGGTCACAGCATTCAGGAATCTGGTAGGCTAGTGGTGGAGACAGGTGACAGAAATTAGATTTCAAAGAGGTGAGAACGATGAAGCATTACAGAAAACTTTGAAAGCTATAAACTTCTTTACAAGAGCGAAGTAACCAATGATTCCTCACAGCCGCACTACAGTCCCCTCCTCCGTTAGCCTGACGTGTATTTCTTTGGCCTCCCCAGTTTTACTTCTGTGTCACTTTCCGGCTCTGCCCGTTGTGCTGGCCTCCCCCTGCCCTCTCAGCCTACCTGTCAGTCACCGTGAAGTCTGCTCTTTCCAGCCAGCCTGAGCATAGCCCACCTTCCCAGCATCTCAACGCCCTCCCTGCTAACACGCAGCCCTCGCTACTCATGGCGGGTCCTGTAACAGGAGTTTGTAAGGAGGCAAGCGTCCCCGCTCTCTGTGACACGCGAGTGCCCAGCCGTGGAGTTGCCTGGGGCCCTCATGTGCATCCTGACTCTGCTCCCTGATAAGTGAACAGGAAATCATATAGCCTCCCTTTGCCTCTGTTTCCCACCTGCAGAATAAGGAGGATATTGTTACCTATTCTATAAATTAGTCCTTGCAGTGCCCTTGTTTAGTGCTACTTACTGTTCCGTAAGTGAATCTTTAACAGCTGTTTTCTCAGGTCTGTTGTTGCAAATATCACCTGGTTTCCTAGGAGGCTGGACCGGCTGACCTCTGCCCTCCCAGGAAGCAGCCTCCGCCCTCCCCTGTTCTCGGCTTCCAGCAGGACTTCCGCAGCACCAGCGGCACCTCCAGGACTCTCCCTGATGGAGGGCTGAGGGGATCTTCAGGGCTGTCCCCTTTGATCTCGCCTCGGGGGAGACTAGGATCACCTGGAGAGGACTCAGCTTAGCGCTTGGTGAGATTCAGGGGGGTGTTCGAAACAGAAAGAGGTGGACAGACACGATCCCACGAGGAGAAGGAGAGCCCAGAAGCCGCTGGTGTGGGGGTAGCATTTCTTGTTCTCGGCTCCTGTCTTTGAGGTTTAGTAGGACTGAAAATGGTCAAGAAAAGATAAATTCCCCAAAACAATGTAACTGTTTTGTCCTGGAAACATGCACTAATAAAAGAGACACAAAAAGCCTCAAACACTGGTGAGGATGTGGGAGAAAAGGAGACCTGCACACTGGTGCTGGGCACATAAGAGTACACAGCAGTACAGCCGTTACGGAAATCATTATGGAGCTTCCTCAAAAAACTAAAACTAGAAATTCCATTAGACTCAGCTGTACTTCTGGCATAGTTCTGAGAGTTAAAGACATCATATTGCAGTGACACATGCACACTCACATTCACAGAAGCTCGGTTCACAGTAGCTAAGCCTGGAAACAGACTGCATGTCCACCAATGGATGAAGATGATGCAGTATGTATACAAAATGGAATATTACTCAGCCATAAAGAATTATGTCATTTTCAGGAGACGGGGTGGACCTCGAGACCATAAATAAGTGAAACAAGTCAGACACAGAAAGTTAAACATTGCACAGTATTTCTTATATAAGAAACCCAAAGTTTAAAAATAAAGGAAAGATTGTAGAAAACAAAAATCAGACTTTTTGAGATGGAGAAAGATATCGGGGGAGAGGAAAGTTTGTGGAGAGAGATAAGGGGATTGAACACGATCAAGATATTTCACATTCTCATACCAATTTCCAAAAATGAATATAACTGTTATGTATTGTAAACATACACTAATAAAATAGGAGTAACCGATCCAACATAAAAATGGACTTTGCCGAAAAATCTGTGATATGAGACGTCCGTGTTCACGCAGGTGAGTAGATTACACATCCCTGAGAGTGCCAGGTCATCTACCCTGTCATTTGTCAACATGGCACTCTAGAGATAGGACCATGAATTTGGAAACAGTTCAGAATTTTCAGTGGTGAGGAACATCTACACCACACAATTTTACCTAATTTCTGAGGTGCACCATTTCAGTCTGAGATCAAAGCTAATTAGAGTCTGGGGACTCTGTTCCTCTGGGGCATTCACTGCAAAGATTTCTAAGTGGTCGGCTAAGTTAGATCTTTGCTAATATACAAACAAGTTTTTAATCCTCAATGGTAAGGATAGAATCATAGTGACTGGGCTCATTTCCAAAAATTTATGACTCACCATCTACACCTTCTCAGCTGCATTCTTTTTATTAATGTAAAAAAGGCTTAATGCTGTGTAGGGAGAGATTACATCTGGTCACAGACAATCTAGACATCCGCAACTCTAAGTGGCAGGAGTGACTGGTGGTAAAGAGAGTTTAAGGTAGATGTCAAAATAGGGAACGTACACCCTGTACTGTGCCTGTTAATCTTGATTCTACAGACAATTTATATGGCTAATGTTAATTCTCACAGATGTCAGGTTTGTGTGATTTGGCAAAAAAAAAAAAAACAAGTCTGTGGCAGTCTTTGATACGTGTTTGGCAGGCTGCTCAGAGTTCGGATGTGTGGGAAAGCTGTGTGCATTCATTTCTTTTTGACTATGTGCATGAATCCTATCAATTAAATGGTGATACAAAGGAGAAGTTTGTCTGCTCAAACCTTGTAAATCTGGAGCAGGCACACCCCACCGCTAAACTTGGCAAGCGAGCAGCACCATACCTTGAATCTATTTTGTGTTTAGGAAAACTGCTGAGCCGTGACGCTGGTGAGAGAAGGTTATTTGAAGCCGCCTTGTATGTGCTCATGGGCACAGCCTCAAACCACTCTACCAATAAGGTGCACTGTGTTCCCAAATGGTGCAGACCGTTTTAATCTGGAAGATTTTTCAAAGGTCAGTAAAATCCTGTAAATCGATGTGCATAACATTATTCTCCTCATTTTGAGTAGACAGCTCTATTGTGTGTTAAGGAAATACCAGAAATGTTCAAAGTTGGCTCTCAATGAATATTTCAGTTCCTTGAATTAATTAAATGGTGAAATATGCTTAATTTTGTGGGAACAATTTAATGAATTATTTGGAGTTCTTCACAGTGACAAGTCATATTTCTACCTCAATAATATTTTCAGTGCATAGTTTTCTCTATGATTCAAACCTTTTTCTTCCTAGAAAGTGACATGCTGTTTGTTCCAGACATTTGGTTTGTTGCTATCATGTATACAAAATATTTAGTGAAGTTTAAAAAATGACTACCAGATGAAAACACAAGTGAATTAAACATAGTTTAATGCTTTTCACGTACTCTAGGTTTTAATACTTAAACATTAGCTCCTTTATGCTTTTATCTGCTTTGAACTTTTGGCCAGTTTTATTGTCCATGCTACAAACTCCTGACCTTATGAAGGTAAAACTGTAAAACCTAAATACTGTAAGCTCGCACCCTCACTGAATCTTGTGGCTTGGCTAAGGCAAGCGCAGGCACGGAGCAGGGTGCGGAGCAGGGCAGCTGTGCGAGCTGGGGACCGTCGTAATCACAGACCAGTTTGGGGCATCCAACTTGTCTATGGACACAGCCTCTCGATTATGTCTATGGGGAAAAATAAATGGGGCCTCACAGCACACGGATGTGTTCTGCCGTGTGAGCAGGCAGGCGGGGTTCTCAGCCCGGCAGGGAGTGGCAGGCACACGGTGTAGCGCAGTATGAAGGGACACGTACGAGCTCTGCGAGGTCATACCAGGTGAGAAAACTGCAAACTTTCGAGGTTAAATGGTTCGAAAGGGTTGAATAAAAGTGTGTAAGGGTTCCTATGATTTCCCCACTTACTTTCCTACTTCCTTACGCAATGCCACCCTCACCTCCGGTTGAGCTGCACGTTTCACCGCGAGGCAGCCGCGGCCGCCCGCGTCCTCCCCGCCCGGCTCGCCAGCCTCCCTCGCTCCGGCGTCTGCTCTGCCGGGTGCTCAGACAGCGTTCGCTGCTCAGCTCGACCTGGGCCGACGCACAGACCGCGTCCTGACTCGTTCTTGTTCCCACTTCAGCGCCCCGTAGGAGCATGTGTGAAGTACAGCGAGCGCTCAGCCGACGCAGAATGAAAAACTCACGATGGCAGGGACCTTCGGAGAGCAATCGTGTTGTCAACTTCTGAAATACTGTGACTATGACTGCAGTGGAGTTAGCGCTTGCTGCTTATTACTGACAGGATGTTTGATTATTAGCTCTATATTTTATATTTTAGCAGACTATGATACCAGTAATAGATTTTTTTTTTTTTTGCTGCTTTCTTTCGTCACAAAAAATCTGAATGTAAACACCCAGAAAAGAACCATCTACTTAAACCAGAGGTTGCCAAATTCGACGTTTGCAATTTCCTGTTTCAACAATAGGTAACAGAATTCCAAGGTGTTTTGACATTTGTGGCACGTCTGTGCTGTTCTGGTAGGAAATACCAGTGTGTGTGCAAATTGCCACATGTAACATGTGTCTCACTCAAATTCGCGCTGTGACTCTGCTTTTCAGTGAGGCAGGATGGACAGAACTGGCTCTAGCTGTCACCAGAAATATAGTCACAGTGAAGGGGCTTGTTGAATGTTCCTGAAAATATGTAATGGCAGAACTTCATGAAGTTGGTTCAACCTTCTGATTAATAAATAGTTAATAAGTTTATTTTCCTTTGACGTTACTGTCTGGTGTTATTGGGCTTTAGATAAGTAAACTATAATACTAACACTCAAAATATTAGAAGTTATTTTAGGAGAAATATGAGTACACAGAAATTTATGATAAAGATATATGGTACCAGCCACCATCCCAAGTAGTAACCCATCTAAGCCCCACAACTACACCACAGGTGGCTGGATTAATCTCTGTCTTAAAGATGAGGAAAGTGAGAGACAGTAAAAGGCCTGGGCTGCGAACTCTGGCCCCCCATACACACGTGCTCTTAACCTCCCTGCTACACAGTCTCTCAGCTCTGCTAAAAATTGGCCTGTGCGAGTCCATCAAAGGACCATCGGGGAGTAAGTAGAGAGGGAGAATGCTTCAGAATTTCCTGGGCTTGTATTCAAATAAGCCTTAAAGAGGCTCCAACAGTGGAAATACAATAGATAATCCTGAGCAAGAATAGCAGAAAAGTTTGAATGTGCAAATGGCCAAATAGCATGGGGAAGTCGTGAGCATACAGTTGATTAGAATTTGTGTTTAAAGATAATAGAGCTTATGAATACAGAGGGCGTTCTGTAAGGTAGCTCGGTCCCAAGTCATCAAAGATCTTGAAATCGAGACTAAATATATGAGAGGTTTATTGGGTCAGTGTTAGAAAATATGGATGGTGTTTGAGCAGGGCAATTATATAAGTCTGGCGATTTCTGGTACTCTATGGTGTGATGATAGTTCTCCAACAAGAAAAAGTAACAGTAGGACATTTTGTAAATTTTACTAAATAATTGATTTGTAATTTTCAAAATGAAGTGGAATTAATTATCTGGGCTTTACTTCATTTTTTTTGCTCAGGCATACACATTTTAAAAAATTTTATCTTATTTGTACTTGTTTGCAATACATGATGTTAATCTTCACCTTGGCGAGTAGGTACATACCTTGATTCAGATATACAAATGTTAACAGCTAGGCCCATGGAGATTAGAAATTACATATAAAATTTTAGCTTTATAATTGTAGAAAGTGGGCCCACAGTTTACAAGATTCTTCGATTAAAAAAAAAACGAGTAGACTATATGAAGGTGAAGAGGCATTGAAGTTGATCATTCTTTTCAATATTCTCTATTCTAATAGAAGTTTATGCAGTTATTCAGCAGTCTATAGTAAAATATCTCTGGTGTTCTGAAGGTGAATACCAAGAATCCAAATTGGAGAGAATGTTACTTTGATCCATAGAGTGATACAAAACCTTTTCTGAACACCAGTGCTTTGAATCCACTTTGTTTGTCCCCAGCCTTGTTACACTTTTTGAGAATAAATGAACGTAAACTTTTACTGTATGTAATTTATGTTAAAATTGTTCGTTGTTTGTGTTAGGGATAAGGGCGGAGTGGGTCCTGAGGAGCAGGTGTCAAGCAGAGAATTACCACAGCATCTTCCCAAATGTCGCCTGTTCTCCGCAGCACCTCCCTGCCCTGTTACTATCTCCAGTTTTTGCTCAGCAGGAGACCTGAGCGCCTGCTTCTCAGAGAGAGCGGATCCAGGCTCGAATCTCAACGGCTTCTCAGCTCCAGTGCGCAGCCTCTCTGCCCTCTGCCCGTCCCTCATCCGGAGCACAGGACATCCCCGAGGTGGGTTTCCCTGTCTGAGCCCTGGAGCTGACACTCTCGGACCTCGCCGGCACTGCGTCCTAACAGTCAAATCCAAGTGAATCTTAGTCCTGTTTTTTGTTTATGTCCCTAGTGAAATTTGATCCTGTCAACTGTCTCTATTCCAGCGCCTTTCTTTGCGTTCCATTTCTTAAAGAGGTGCTATGCACCGGAATGAGTCCTCCATAACAGATTTCATCCTCCTGGGCCTCTTCCCCAAGTTTCGGCATTCTGTTATCCTCAACTCCGCGATCGTCTTGGTCTACATCCTTGCCTTCCTGGGAAACGTGCTTCTGATTGCCCTGATCTGGGGGGACTCTCAACTCCATACGCCCATGTACATCCTCCTCAGTCAGCTCTCTCTCATTGACTTGACGTTAACCTCCACAATTGTCCCAAAAATGGCCTTCAACTTCTTCACAGGAGAAAGGACCATCTCGTGGGTTGCCTGTGGAACGCAGAGCTTCTTTTTCCTGATGTTGGGAATGTCAGAGTGCCTCATCTTGACCCTCATGGCTTATGATCGCTACGTGGCTGTCTGCAACCCACTGCGCTACCCCAGCCTCATGAACCCGCGTGTCTGTCTGCATGTGGTTGCTGGGTGCTGGGCTGGAGGCTCATCAGGTTCACTCATCCACACCATCTACCCCATGCATTTTCCTGTCTGTGGCTCCCGGGAGATCCACCACTTCTTCTGTGAGGTCCCGGTGCTCATCAAGCTGTCCTGCCAAGACACTTCAGTGTACCAGTCAGTGGTGGTGGTGACAAGCATCGTGCTGCTTGTTGTCCCTTTTGGTCTCATCACAGCTTCCTACACGCTTATCTTCCTCACTGTCTTCCGCATGAACTCTGTCAAGGGCAAGAGGAAAGTTCTGGCCACGTGCTCCTCACACCTCACAGTAGTGAGTCTCTTCTTTGGCCCAAACATCTTCATCTACATGACTTTCACTTCCTCTCACAGTCCAGAGCAGGACCAGGCACTCTCTGTTTTCAGCAACATCCTTACTCCCATGCTGAACCCCGTCATCTACAGCTTAAGGAACACGGAGGTGGCAGCAGCCCTCAGGAAGCTGGCCGGGAGATGTGTGGCGTTTCAGTACCTCAGGGGTCCCTCCATGTGACAACGACGCATTTGATCACAGCTACAGCTTGCAGTCTGAAGACAAAGCGTGTGTTGTGTGGTTTCGGGAAACCAGATGATTGTCTGTAGTAGGACTTTTCACACATGATTTTCCAGGCCTCCAGTGGAGACTTACATACTTTTCTTGTAAATATCATTGGGTCATCGTTAAGTTAGGAAAGTATTTATAAGATTCTTCTTTACTAATTTTTAAAACTAAATTTAGTCTGAAATCTCTGAAATTATTAGACATTTCCAGCAAATAAATGCTCATGTTTAGATTTCTATGAACATAGATTTCTTGAGTCTGCTTGGTATTAATAGTAGGAATATCATTTGAAATTCAAAGTCAAGTATTAAAATGCACTGGTGTTAGGTGAATTGCAAAGTAAAATGTGAATATTAATTGGCATCTTGTAATACAAAATACTGAAGAAAGGGGCCCGTTGAACTACCAGATTTTAGGGTACACTTATTTGAACATATGTTAAATATCATAACTGTATATTTTTCAATGAGTGTTATTTTATTGTGCAGTCATCTCCTATAATTAGTTATTATAGCATCCACAATGAATCATCTAGCTTTTCTGCCTTTGAAGGGAACAGTAGGACAAATACCAGTAGTACACTGAACAACTGGGCCTTGGTAGTTTCTACAGAAAACCATATGCTCCTTCCCTTCTCCCCTCTCCTCTCTCCTATGTGTTTCTCTTTTTCCCTGGATAAACTTTTAGGAAATCTCCACAACTGATTTCCCTGCATCAATATTCAAAATCTTCTATTCCTGTTTAGGTACAAGTATAGTTTCACTTTAATGACTTTAGTAAATTGTATTGCTTCATTGACATGAATTCCAACTCTCTCCAGGTGCAGTTATTATGCTAGTAGGACTCATGGGGTGTGGAGAGAAAACACCTTTACTTTTCCTTCTTTCCCTGTGCCATCATACCGCAGGCTGGCCCTCGCCCAAGCCGTGTTCCAAGCTGACCCCCAATGGCCATTTCTACTTTAGGAGGGGCTGCTGCTCACTCCATTTGACTCAGGTCACAAGGGGCATTTCTAGATGTTATGTCACTTAGAAGTCCTTCGTGTTCTATCTCTACCAGCAACCAGAGACATGCTTGGAGCTCTTACTTTTTAATCAATTTTAATTGATAACATAAAAACATAAAATTCTACTATCAATGAGGTACCATGCAATTTTTTTGGTATGTGTATAAATTGTGCAGTTCAAATCAGCATATTGATTTCTTTAGACACTTTTAATTTATGACGAAAATATTCAAAATTTCCTTCTGGCTTCCTGATATACACAGAAGAATTTATAGTCACTCTGCTGTGCAGCAGCACACTGGAGCTCTTCTTGTCCCTTCCTCCCTCTGCTCTCTCTCTGGCAACCACTTTTCTCTCCAGTTGCACACGATCATCTTTTTTGGATTCCTCTTATGAGTGAGATTGTGCGTTATTTGTCTGTCTTTGCCTGGCTTATTTCACTTGACATCCCGAGCTCTAGTTCTGCCAGCCCTGCCACAGACGCAAGACTCATTCTTCTGTCTGTGCCTGAGGACTGTGACATTGTGTATGTCGTACTTTCAACTGTGTCCACTCATCAGCTGCCGAGCACTTAGGATGCTTTGTTTCTTCACTGTCCTACAGACTGCGGCAATGAACGTGGGCCTGCAGATGTCTCCTCAACGCGAGTATTTATCGTGGATATACACCGTTGCTGGATCGTGTGGTATTTCTATTTTTAAGTTTTTTGAGGAGCCTACAGTTTTCTGAAGCAGTTGTGCTGATTTACGCTCCCCCCACAGTGTGCCTGTGATCCCTCTTCTCTGCGTTCTCTACAGCACTCCTGATCTTTCCTTTTTTTGCTAAAAGCTTTTCTAAGTAGGGTGAGAAATTAGTCCATTGTGGCTCTGACTTCCATTCCCTGCCGAGAGTGACAGAACTCTCACGACAGGAGAATCAGTCTCTGCCACCGTGTGCAGCCTTACTCCAGCATGTCCGGGCGAGGGTGTGCCCTCTACCGCCCCTCCCGTGCCGACACCGCTGACATAATGGTCCCTTTGCTCATGCGGCCTGAGCGTCAGGGCTGCCGGTCTGTGCCGGGACCTGTGACGGTGGCCTCTCCCCGCTCGGATCACTCAAAGTAGCAGCCTTGTGTATCACCCAGCGTATGAGCTGGAACAGGATTTATAAGTGTATATTTTTCCTGTAGCATCCCAAAGGATCTTTCCGGCACTGTACTTCCTTCTCAGAGGTAAGAGCTGCAAGACACAGTAATTTATCTTTTATTTTGGTGAGGCCTTGCAGACCCCTGAACCATCATACTGTCTATCCTCTATGCTCCGGAGTACAAAGTCTTACTAAGACCCTGAACACAACAACCCCTCTTGTTATTTTGCCTTCTTTCTGGAACAAAACTGCAAATGGGTGTTTTATCCATCCCATATGAATGGAAAGAATTTATACTCCTTTTTAAAAATCATGATGTATAAGGAGTACGATTGCTTGCTTAATAACTAATTACCATAAATGTCAACACAGTCCTGTCAGATGAATTTAAATTGTCATATCTCATTCCAAGATTCTGTGAAATGGAACGTTCCCACCGCCAGTGTGTAAGAACACATCTATCCTCATCTCCATCTGAGTTAGACATCATCTCACGCCCGTTAGCGGGTGCAGGCTAAGTTACCGATGACAATCTCTCAGCGTTTGGAGGCTTCCGGCAGTCAAGGTGTTCTTCTTCTCGTGCGACACGTCTGTTGGAGTTCCTGCTACCTCTTTTCCCGATGTTCCCAGGACAGAAACCTGAACGACAGGGCTGAGCCATCGAGAAAACAGCCAGGTCCTGCGGCAGAGCTCAGAAAGGCTACCCATCGGCCACCAAAGTGCAAGTGACCCCGGGAAGAGAGGTGGCGGGCAACGCTGGACGCAGGCATTCAACCACGATTTCAGTATTTCTGTTTCACTCACACGAAATTGTACTGTCATCCTGACTTTTAGTTGTGTGCTGATCTCAGTACTTCAGTTAGATGTCTCCCCTTGAGCAGAACGCATACTTCCTGCTCTGGAGCCGCGCCCTTGTCCTGTGTAATCCAGAGTGCATGACAACGCCTCCCTCTGCACAGGACTCAGGTGGGTCCAGGTCACCAGGAGGGTGAGGGTCTGGGCCGGGCTGAGAAGTGGAAAGGAGCTACTCTCCAGAGGGAAGGGCGCCTTACCCCAGAGGAGCGCTCTGGGGCTGCCTGCACGACAGCCACCACACAAAAAAGGCAGAAATGGTAAAATAATAATCCACAAAACAGAATTCATTCACACAAAATCTGCGCACCCCCTCTGGTCACAGCCAGTCTACTCTCTACTTGTGTGGAGAATCAATTTTTTTTTTTTTTTTTGGTGGTGCCGGGGATCGAACTCAGGGCCTTGTGCTTGCAAGGCAAGCGCTCTAATCACTGAGCTAAATCCCCAGCCCTGAGAATCAATTTTTTAAAGCAACTTTTTAAATCAAAATTATTTGTCTACGTAACACACCTATGTCTTTATGTAATGGTCAGTACTGTGACATAGAATTTTTCCGTCTGCCTAAATAATGTTTACACAGCATAATAAACTTGACACCTGTTGGTTCTGGATGTTTTAAATGTTTTAATTTTTAAGTTTTAAGTTAAAAACGTGGGCAGCGAGGTTCCTCGCGGCAGGCTGAGGCTGCGGCGAGGACGGGACACCGGGGGTCGCACCCGGTCAGCAGGTGCAGGGCTGCGGGCTGGACGGAGTGCAGCGGGGACCGGACTGAAGAAGGCGGGCCGTCGCCGTCGGGGACAGAGACCTGGAGTGGAACGAGCAGGGTCGCTTGGCAGCCTGCCCTGGTTTCCTCCAGGCTGAGCGGACACACCTTCGGGGAGCTCAGACCGCCCGCCCCGAGGAGCCTGCGCGAGGCTGTGCCCAGCCCGCCTCGTACCTCCCCCTGCCCGCTGCCTGCTCGCTGGGGGACGCCCGTCGAAACCACGCCTGTAATCCCAGCACTTGGGAGGCTGAGGCAGGAGGATCGCTGAGAGTTCGAGGCCAGCCTGGGCTACATAGTGAATTCAAGGTGGGCCTGAACTACATAGCAAGACCTGTCTCAGAAAACAAAACAAAACAAAAAACCAAAACAAACAAACGAAAAAGAACCAGCAGGATAAATTGTCCTCTTCCTGTTAGCATTTTCTTTTTCTCTTGTTAGAGTTCTCGACTGTTGGGTCTTTGGGTGTACGAGTGAGCGGATGTAGCTACATCTGTAATTTGTCTGTTGTCACTCACCTAACTTTCCCTCTTGGTCAGTGACGCGTGCCCAGGCCAGTGGTCCTCCCTTAGCGCTGCCAGCCTCGCTTATCGGTCGGGTCAGCACTTGGATGCTGCCGGTCTCCCCGCCTCTTCCTTCTCCTCGCACTCACACTCGCGCTAGGCCTGCCTGCGTCATGTTTCACATGTAACTTCTTTACCTCTCAGCGCCTCCCAGCCGTGTCCTTTATTTCTCCTTTCCCTGTCTCTTCCTCTCTGGAATGAATAGACAATGAAGCTTAATCTCAACACTATTGTGCCTTCTCATTTTGCACTGGCCTGCCCCACGCCCAGGGCTGTTTCGCGGGGTCTGTGACGTTAGTGTCTCCATTGTGTGGTTAGCTGTGCCCAACCTCTCTGCATCCCTCTGTCTGTGGGCTTTAAACCCCTCTTTACCCTCTACTCCCCCTCTCACGCTCTCCCGTCCCTCCCATTTCCCCTGGTATATAAGTAGTGTGACACTTGCTATAATACCAAACTACTTTTCCCCTCTTTTTCAATTTCAGAGTGTATGTGGGAGTGCATCTCTGTGAGTATGAGTGTTAATTATTATTTCTGCCTCTATCGTGTCTTACACTGACCTGTCAGGGTCTCGCTCACCGAGGGTCAGCGCTCAGGTCTTGTAGCTCTTGCTCTCCGCTGGAGACAGTCTCCATGAAGACCCCCTTTCTATTTCAGCCTTTCTTCCCTTTCTCTCCACCTCCATACAAACCCTTTCAAACCTCCTCTCCCTGCCCCTTTGTTTCTGGATACAAAACTAATATCATTAAAACCTGTTTTTCTCTTTCTTTGGTTTTCTTTTGTTTCTTTTTATTCTCTCTTGTTTTCCTTTTTTCTTCTTTTCTTTTCATTTTAGTCCTTTTTATTCCAACTTCCACCTCCCAGGCTTTTTCTCTATCATTGTTGGTCTTTTGTCTTCCTGGTTCTTGAAAGCATGGAGGCTAGAACTTCAGGCAGGAGGTTATTTTCCTCCGCTTGTCTGTAATTTTAAAGTCTTTGTGCAGTGAATTTGCATTGTTTTTGAAAAAAGAAGCATGAAATTTAATGATATATTTTGCCCCCCTACTGAATTCATTCATGCTAAACATTGAGGCAATGTAGATTTTTGGAAAATTTACAAATTCTCTCGCCAAACTCTGTGGGATGAATTTGTATATCCGACAGCTTTTTTTTGTGTGAATTTGAGCACATTACTGACTTCTATCTCAGGTTTCTTGTCTGTAAATCTGGATAAAATAAATAAAAACTACACTGTAGTGTCATTATGATGATAATTTTATCCACATAGCTCCGAGTATAGATATAAAACTATTTATACCCATCTTATATAAAGTCAATATTATAAATTTATTGGATTTGTTATTATTATGATAATTGTAACAGTTCAATGGAGCAAAATGATATTTCTGATAGCTGCATTTAATTTCCTCATAAGTTTAAGGAAGAAGCTGTATGAAGGACATATGTACTTAAATCATTGAGGAAAATTCAATAATAGTATACGTTCCTGTTCTATGTAACCACCTGCCTGCTGTATGTTCTCTTATGCTAAACAGCTAACTCAGGGGTTAAAACCACACATGTGTGTGTCCCCTTCTGAGTCTGTGGGACCAAGTGCGTGGCCGAGGCTCACAGAAGTCTCTGGGAGGGTCTGAAAGTACGCAGAGTGAGACGTGAGTCAGAAGGGCAGTTACACGACTTTGAAATCTTCCACATGAACATACTTTTTTGTTTTGTTTTATTTTGGGTGCCGGGGATTGAACTCAGGGCCTTGCGCTTGCTAGGCAAGCACTCTAACCACTGAGCTAAAGCCCCAGACCCCTGAACATGCTTTCATTTCCTGAAGAAATACCTGCAATTCTGCCTAAATGTAGTATAGTAAATATTCTTTTTCTCCAGTCCAACAAGACTTTCAGCATTTTTCATCATCCACCAACAATTTTTCATCATTCTTTTGTTACAGGCAATCCCAGCTCTTTTGGTTGTTTCAGCGTCCTACAGCCAATATGAGGAGTTCGACTTCGGCAGAGTGCGTATCTTCCCGAACAGTCTTCCCACGGCAGCTTTGATCTCCTTATTCCGAAGGCTGTAGATGATGGGATTCAGGAAGGGAGGAAAAACTGCGTACGCCAGAGCGATCGCCAGGTCTTGGGGGGAGGAAGTGTTTGCAGTCGGTGCCAAGGCAGCAAAGAGCCCCGAGGTGAGGAAGAGGATGATGACCGTGAGCTGCGGGGAGCAGGTGGAGAAGGCTTTGGTGCGACTCTCCGCAGACGGGACTCGGAGCACTGCTGAGAAGATGTGGAAGTAGGAGGTGACCATGAGAACAAAGCACCCCAGTACCAAGCACGAGCTCAGGGCCAGAGTCACGAATTCCACGAAGAAAACCTCACAGGAAACCAGGGCCAGCACGTGCGGGATGTCACAAAAGAACTGGGGGATGGTACTGGATCTTGCAACGGGCTCCCAAAACATGCTGCCAGTGTGGACCGCGGCATAGGAAAAGCAGCTCAGCCAGGCGATGGCTGCCATCTGGTGGCATTTTCCTGGTGTCATCTCAGTGCCATACCGGAGGGGGTGGCAGATGGCGAGGTAGCGGTCATAAGACATGACGGTGAGGAAGGCCAGCTCAGCAGAGGCAAGAGCAAAGAAAAAGTAGACTTGGGCCACACAGCCAAGGTAAGAGATGGAGGAGCTGTGGGCCAGGGCACTGTGGATCGACTTAGGCACGGTGACGGAGATGTAGCACAGGTCCAGGAATGAGAGGTTCTTCAGGAAGAAGTACATGGGCGAATGCAGACGCCGATCGAGAGTGATGACCATCACGATGAGCAGGTTTCCCGCCACCGCTGCCAGGTACACCAGCAGGAACAGCCCCGCATGGAGCAGCTGCAGCTCCCGGACATCAGAAAAGCCCACGAGCAGGAACTCTGTCACCGCTGTGAGGTTGCCCTCGAGGCAAGGAAGTCTGTGTCCTGAATGTGAGGGGAAAATGTGCGACAATTTGAAATGAGGTAATGAAGTGTGAACACAAGGTTGCAGAAACAATGTTCTCCTACGTCAAATGGAGCCCACTGGAATCTTCCACACTGCTTAAGCAGATGGGGTGGTGGTTGGTGATATTTTTAGCATGAAAAAAATTCTAAGATATGCCTAAGACAAAAATTGGGTAGCTTATTTCCAAAATCTTTGAGTTAATATTCTTCATCTACCACACAGTACTTCTCAAACGTGAGATTGAGGCTTTTCCCATCAGGCCGGGCATTATGGTACGCACCTGCTACCCCAGAACTCTGGAAGGCTGAGGTAGGAGGATCACAAGTTCGAGCCCAGTCTGGGCGACTTAGAGACTTAATGAGACCCCATCTCAAAATAAAAAATAAAAGATCTGGGGGTACAGCTCCATGCGAGGGTCCTAGGCCCAATCCCCATTACTGTAAAACAAAAACAAAAAGACTTTTTCCATCAAAGAAACTAGGGTGCTTATAAAAATAAAGATTCTAAGGTCCAAGGCAAATACACCAAGTAAGAATGTCTGGCATAAAATCAACCATTGCCTCACCTATGCATCTCTGGCTGGTTCTTGTGCACTAAGGTCTGTAGATGTAACTGGCTACACTTTCTCTCTAGCTAGCAGTTGAATACCTTTGGCGGGAGGTGATGTGAAAGTGGGTCCAGACTACTTAAGACATGGAAAGAAAGTGTCATATGACTTAAAACATGTATGGCTGGTTCTACTTCGAAAACAGGAAAGTCCACCTTGTTGTAACACACCAGACACAACAGAAGTGTTAAGAGCCACAACTCTAGTGCCTTGTCTGGTGTGGGAGCTGTTTTCTGGACCATGCACACACAACCAATTTACATTCGTAATGTCCCAGTGAATTAGACATGTTATTCTTTCTTGTTCTACAGAAGAAGGAATCGACAGAGCAAGCTCGGTGCCAGCTGTCCTGGCCAGAGTCACGCACAGAGCCAGACCGGAGCCGGCATCGGATCCAGTCTGGGTCCGGGAGGCGACGCTCACCCCTGTGGCGGCACGTTACCTTTATTTAGTGGGGAGTAATATTGGGAAAATGAAGGAATATTTCTGTCTCTATTAATTAGTCACTACCATACGTGCCTTTTCTCAGTAGTGTTGTTTGTATAGTTAAAACACACGTTTTTATCAAAGTCATCTGTATGCTTTGCTCTGTCTGCTTGACTCCAAAATATCATCATTCAGAACAGTTTATGAAGTTGAGTTATTATTTATATTTATTATTTATGAAGTGAATTTTAGGTAGTCATTTTAAAATCAGGTTATGGGTCATTTCTTTTAAATCAAATTTATTTGGTCACCTCAATACATTAGTGGTCGGCTCTGTGAAGCACGTAACTGGCTCCTTTGGCAGCTGGGCAAACGGGAAATGTTGTCATTGTTTGTAAGGCAGGTAGAAACCTGGCTTACGGCTAATGACAGATTTTGAAGATAGTCTTTCCAAAGGATGTAAGTAGGATAGTTTGAAACATTTCATTGTATCCTTAAGTAATTGAAAAGAGTCATACTAATGTGGAATCAGATGCCTTAGTAACAAACATTTGCAATGTAAATAGCAAAGGACCACTATCCTTTCTAGAGAAACACTATAGAAATGCAACACAAGAGAAAAATATGAGTGAAACATGTGGACAAGCAGTTCATCAAACAAAAAACTAATGATTGATTACCAATTTAAAAACAGGTCCGATCCTACCAGTAGAAAGGCACATGAAAAATGTAATTAGATGCTGTTTTGTCCTCATGGATTTAGAGACTATGATGTGTAACATGAAATAGCACATAAAATACAACACATATGTCTGGTATGTCATGGCTTGTCAAGGAGGGGAGGGAATGGAATTCATTTCTTACTGTGGTGGGGCTAAGTATTGTTTGGTAATAAGTGACCCCTGGAGATGTGCAGCTTTTGATGCCGCGACGCCACTGCTGGCAGACAGGTACTCAAGGTTTGACAAAATGACGTATTTAAGTAGGTTTGTTTCTGCATGTTTAAACCTTCCAGCCGTGCAACTAGGAGAAGGGTGATTTACTCCGCTTCAATCCAAACTGGAATGTTTGGTAGCAGTTACACTGCATGTGACAGTGTACGTCTGTCAGTGTAATAATTTCAATATGATTTTTAAGGAAAGACTTACATAGAACATGTTTCTAATCATGTGAGTGTGAGTATTTAGAATATGGTGCATTATCTGTGGACACACACATATATAAAACTACATAAAGCAGTAATGGAAGCAATACACAAACCAATTAATATACATGGAGTTGTACCTTAATGTAATGAGGGTAAGGTGAAAAAGAATTATAGCTGCAAAATTTCAATATTTAAAAATCATTAAAACCAGCAGAAAATATGAATAAACAGTAAAACATCTTTTGTCTTGCACAAAGTCTCTTGGGATATTTCATATTTTTAATATTATGCAAATTGATGTCAAAGAAGCATTTGGATACATATGTGTATTATACATTGGACTTTATTTTTAAAACTTCCTGTAAAATTTAGTGAAAAGAGGTGAGATAGTATATTATGGATATAATGTACTATCTCATATATAAAGACCTAACCATAAAAATATTATGGAACATTAATAAAAGAAATGGTGGGGAACACAGGTGTTTTTGTAATATTTTATTAAGTTTGTGGGGTTGGGGATTTAGCTCAAGTGGTAGAGCACTTGCCTACAAAGTGCAAGGCCCTGAGTTTGATCCCCAGCACCCCCTCAAAACAATATTTTATTAGGTTTGCACATTTTATATGTACTACATGATTTAACAATGCATATTAACCTAAAGCTGAATTTTCTTCTGCCTTTTGAAACTACGAAATGGTATTGAATATTGAAACTACAAAATGATCGTTCGAATTCAAGGTGTCCTAACTAAAGAAGCCATATTTGTAGCTCCTTATTAACTCTGAGCAGAAGCCTGTACCCTCTCCCAGGCCGAGTCAGCTATTGTATACTCTCCCCAGGTTAGCTTGCTGTGGTATGTGTAAAGCCCTACACAACTGCCATGGGGGAAATTCCTCATACTCTGTTATCTGTGGGGTCAGAAATCATCCTGTTCTTCAGTTCAAATAGTCACAGTGTCATACATCTTAAAGGAAAGAAAATCCTATAGTTTATATACAGTTTGCACATACTTACTATTTATTGGGAATCTACTGTTAAATCAGCATTCTCTTTGAACTAGAGAACATTTAAAATTGAGGATATGAAAGACAAATTTATAGATCTATAATATAAGCATATTATCCTTATGATACATAAATATACAAACATAAAACATGCATTCACAATATTGGGAGGCTGGGTATGGTGGCACATGCCTGTAATCCCAGCACTCTGGAAGGCTGAGGTGGGAGGATTGCAAGTTCAAGCCCAGTCCAAGCAATTTAACAATTTAGCAAGATTGTGTCTCGAAATAAAATATTTCAAAGATGACTGGGCATGAAGGTCAGTGTGAAGGCCCTGGGTTCCCTCCACAATACCACAAAAACAAAAAAAAGAAAGAAGGGAAGGAAAGAGTGAAGAAAGGAAACAAACAAACCAAGAATATTAGGCACATTTGTTCATACATTCATTTACAAACACTTGTAGTTAATGCTTGTATCTAGGCACAATACTTTTCCATGCACACACACCATAGCGAACTAACTTCCGAACTTCAAACATATTATTTTTAACTTCAAAGTACCTTGAATTAAATATTTGTAAAGGTTTTGACTGTATTTTTGAAATTCACACATCATCTAAGGAGCAAATCGATGGCACTGTGGGGTTGTTAAGAGGGCCGGAACAAACATGAATGGGCAAAAATAGGATCGTGTTCTTGCACCACAGATAAACATACCTTCCTCGGTCCTTCTGCCTTTGACAGTGTGAGCATCAATTTCATTAGCTTGTATCACAAAAAAATGAAGCATAATTACTGAGAACACCATCGAGTTATGACTCAACTTCTGTCTTCATTTTGAGACAGACTCAAACATCTGTCTTCATTTTTTTCTCATAAGGAGTTTGAAATGATTACTAACATAAAACTTGTGCGTATAAATTCACATCCCTCATTGCATAAAAATCTGAGCAATACAAGAGCAATGGTACCTTGGGGAAAGAACATGTAGCTTCTCAATGTGTCTTCACTTCTCTGCAGTGATGAGAAAGGAATTATGATGACTTCCTGTTTATGACTGGAAGTCGTGACCCAATTCAGTGTGCGAACTCAGGAATGGAAAAGCCTGCTGTGCACTATATCAAGGAGAGACTTCTCTGCTAGCTTCCTAAAGGGATGTGCCCTGGAGTTGGGAGTGGGTTGGCTTTCGGAGAGAAGCCTGGAGACACTGGTCTCAGGTGGGTGCAAATCTCCAGGTAAACTGTTTCACCTGCTGAGGCAGCACTCGGGATATGGACTGACTGGGAATTGAAGCCCAAGTCCACGGGGAAGTGGTGAGTATGAGGACACAGATTCTAATTAAGACAGTGAAGAAAAATCAACAGTGAAAAGAAAAAACTCAAAGGATTTACACTTTCATTTTTTGGGGGGTGTTAGGGATCAAACTCAGGGCCTTGCCGATTGCTAGGCAGTGCTCTACCTAGCTCTACTTGAGCTAAATCCCCAATCCCCATTTTCATATTTTATAAGACATCTTTGATGAAAAAACGCAGACCTTAAATGAACTTAAAAATTAATAGTTGCTTTACTTCATCAGTATATCTGTGTCCAATTTACTTCACAGTTATATCGGCCAGTTTCCATACTGCACTCGGACTTTCAGAAAAGTTTCATCTTAATAAAGACACCATAGTATTTCTTATCTTGTCTCAAATCTGTTTTTCCCAAAATAGATGTATCTTTCATGGTAGTGAATCAAGATAATGCTTGAATAACGTATCTCAGCAAATGTGATAATTTGAAAATTTGAAATTTATGGAATGATCTATCAGAAGTTTATGAGCTGTATCTTCTTATTCCTTTTCCAAATGAGGAAAACAAGTGTTGAAAGAAAAACATTAGACAAATTAAATTTTTGGAGTTTGTTTGATGAAAGGATGATTTGTGAGCTGGATGGCACTCAGAACCGGACCTCCCCCGCTGAGCAGTGACCTTTTGTTGTCGGAAAAGGAGTCGAGTAGAGAAGACCGATTGTTGGTAGCCGGGCATCTGCTAGTGGATTTGGCAGGGCATTTGCTTCACACGGCCACTTGTGGTTGCCTTTATCCCCATGGCTTACTATTGCCTGAAACTTGGCTACTTTTGACACTTCTAAGTTAGACTTTTAATTTGTTTACATACTAAGTTAGACTGCAGTATGCTACTTGGCTACTGAAATTTAAATTAACAATTCCCCCTTTCTGTGAGCCTCTCGATTTAGAGAAATTGGTCAAAATCTTCAGCATTGGTAACATTTTTGTCACTATCAAGATATACTTATTTGGTCTCAATATAGAATTCACCAGTTAACAATATCAGGCCAGTTGAAAGCTCTTTATGTTCTTGCTGATGTAGCCTAAGGGAAACAATTCTATGTGCAATGGGCATCTGCATACAGATATGGAAGACTTGAAAACGTGGAGCACCAAGGGGACAGCTATGTGTGATGACTCACAGAGGTCAAGACTGAGAGACTGAGTAGACTCCTTGATATTAGAGCTTGCTCTACACTTTGCAATATATACTTACAATTAATATAAGTCCAAATCGGAATGATAGCATATAGCTTGTCTGTAGTTTACATGCAGTAACATTGTACCCCCCCCACCAGGCCTTGTGAACACTTTGTCATTCATTTCCCTTGTCTTTGAGCTGCACTCACTCAGCGCTCTGATGCTGTTACTTAGAGGACAAAGTGAGAATTTAAAATTAAAATGTATTTTGTACTCATTTATTCCTTTTGTAATCTTTGATATAATTCTGTACCTGGGGCATATATCATTTTCCTTTTCACCAAAGGAGGTATTTTTAAAAATGCAAGTCTACTGGCAACAGATTTTTTTCATCTTTGTTGGTTTGACAAGTTCTTCAGTTTTCTCTCAATTTGAATTTTGCTTAATACAGAATTCTAGCTCAGTGTTTCTTTCTTCTTTCAACAATTTAACTCTGTGCTTTACTTGGTTGATTTTTGAAGAGAAATACTGTATCTTTCTTATCTTTGCTTCTCTTTTGGTAAGTTATTTATTTTTTTCTTCTGACTTCTCCTAATATTTCTTTTTGTCTTTGATTTTCTGAAGATGGAAGATAATATAACTTGGAGAACATTATGTATTTATAATTCCTATTGTTTTTTTTTAGAAAAATTTTGACCATAGTCATAGTTAAATCTTAGTATTTATGGGAGACTAGTTCCAGAACCTCTTGCAGATATCATAACACACAGGTGCTCAAATCTCTTAGTTAAATAATGTAGCATTTTCATGTAACATGCTCACATTGCCCCACACACTTTACATCATCACTAGTTCACTTACAGTCCCCAAAACAGAAGCAACACTAGCAAGATAATGGAATAATGAGATCATTCATTACTCCCCATAAAAAAGAAACTACAGTCACACACAGGCAAAAGCCTTAGGATTTGGATCAAAATCCATGAATCTTTGCTACAGCCCAACACCTACAAGAGACAGTCTCCATAGTTCAAAGATGGAAAATGTTCTCTTCCCTAGAAGGCTTGACTGAACCCTCTTTGGCCTTAAGCATGCAACTGGAAGCCACTTATCAACTGGGTGTTTGTGACAGTTAATGGTGACATATTAACTTGATGGGATTAAAAAATACCCAGGGAATTAGTAAGGCACACTTCTGAGTGTGTCTGGGTGGTAATGGAGGTGTGACTTTGGGTACTACATATGGTCCCTGGCCTTTCCTCTTGGGTGCAGTTTCCTTGACCTTTTCCTGGCCACCATGAACTAAGCAGCTTTACTCTGCTATGCCCTTCTGCCACAATATTTATGCTGTGGAGCCTGATGACCAGGGACTGAATCGCTTAAAACCATGAGCCAAATTAAACATTTTTTTATTTAAATTGTGGGTACTGGGTATTGTGTCAGAGTGATGGGATAGCTGAATAATATAAAAAAATTGGTACCAGAGAAGTGAGATCACTTCTGCACCTATAACTATGTGGTTTAGAGGATTCTGGAAATGGTTTTTAAGAGGAGTTTGGGAAAGTCTGGGGATGTAGGTTGGAGAAACTCTACAAAGCTGTAAGTAGAGCCTGATGGATGACTCTGGTCAAAGATTAGAAGACCAGAATGCTGATAGGAATGTGGCCAGACTCAGAATGTTTTAGATAGAAATGTGGATATATTGAGAAATGGATTAGAAGATATGCATGTTACTTTCTGGTAAAGAACTCACCTTCATTTTCCCCATATGCTAAGATTTCGTATGAGGATGAATTGAAAGTTGATAGAAAAATTAACCCGGTGGGGAAAATTTCAAGGCAGCCCAACATTCAGGCTGTGACATGGGTACCAGTGGCTGCAGTTAGCCAGATTTCTAGTGAGAAATCAAGGGCTAAAGAAGAGCAGGAAAAATGGAAAAAACTTAAAGTTTGGCCCAAAGGAATGATGTGTACATTCGAGGCTGAAGAAGGTAAGGTGTTGGAGGATGTTGGCATCATTTAAAAGACAAAAGCTGCCTTGAGGGCATCTCAGAAAGCAGCAGGAACCTGCCCATCAGAGGCTCAAGGGTGCAGAAGTGTCAGCCTTTGAAGAGGATCCCTGGGACCCCTACTTTGGAAGGACCATCTATAGCACTGGTTTCCCTGGATTCATTTCCTGTTGATCAGCCATTCAGGCATGTAGAGGCTGCAGTCATGTTCCAAAGTGGTCTGACTGTTGCCCACACTGGTGGAAGATCTTGGCCTCATCCATGTGAGGCTCGTTTTATTGGCATGTAGAATACAAGAGTTTTGGTGTCAGGAAAGCTTCCACCTTGATTTCAAAGGAAGGCCTAGAAGGCCAGGCAAGGAGCCCCTTAGATGGCAGCATGTGAAGCTGTGGGGATGAAGCCCAAGACGAGGGGGAGTCTCCAGAAAGCTAGAGAGAGATGCCAGCAATGTGGAGCACCTGTTGAGGAAAGCTGCAGGCTGTGAGTGGAGGCGGCCTGAGAGAGGCCATGTGGGCTGCCAGCAGTGAAGTCATAGGGGTGGGGCCTCCTGAGCTCTCTGGACTCACATCTCACCACCATTTGCCCTGGATGACAGATGTGGAGCTATAAGACTTAATGTTTGCCCTGCTGGGTTTCAGGCTTGCTTTGGTTACATTCTTTACTGCCCCCCACCCCCACTTTTGGAATGGGAATGATTAACTCATGGAATTGTACTTTGGGATTATGTAAAGTTTTTTTTATATGTATTTATAGGGCTTTATGGGCAAACTTTACCTTGGAGACTCATAAGAGACTTAAATTTGGACTTGTGAAAAATGTTAGAACTGCTGAGGATATTAGTGCATTTCCAGTTGTGTGCAGTATAGTTGTGTCATGTTAGGTGGGATTATGGACTTGCTGGTCTCTTTATTTAGAGATTTAGTATGGTTTTAGGAGCTGTGTCTGGTTGTTAAATTGACAAAGGGTGGTTGTGATCCTTAATGTCAATATGTCATCTCGACTGGGTTAAGAAACACAAGACTGACACACTTGTGAGTGTGTCTGGGTGTGTCATGGAGGCGTGACCCTGGTCACTTTATATGTCCTTGGCCCCTTCTTCTCTGGCACTGTTCCACTGCTCTGCTTCCCAGCACCGTGAACTGAGCAGCTTTGCTCAGCTGCAGCCTCTGCAGTGTTTCTGCTCTGGAGCCAGCCGACCATGGTCTTCATTCACTGAGTCCTTGAGCCAAATTAAACATCTCCTTCTTAAATTGTGGGTGTCAGGCATTGTGCGTCACAGCAAGGGGAAAGCTGACTAATGCTGTGGTCTTCTCAGAGGAACCATGCACACTCGTGTCTTGGTAGAAAGCCTGCTCTGCCTGTTGATATGGTATTGGCAGTGGATCTGACATTTACACACAGCTCGGAACCAGACCATCAGCTGTGGTCCTAGTTCAGTACTGTTCACACCAGGACGCAGAGGGAGATTCGTCCTGTCTCTCAGTTCAGGTGTTGTACATATTCCCAAGTCTCCATGGTGATCTTTCTAGTCTGTTCCAGGTTCTGAATTTTATAGGAGCAAGTATGAAAAACTTGAACAATCACAACATACCATACAACATTCTGTAAAATATTAGAATGTCTTGGCAATCCATTGGTGTAAAGTTTTTATTTATTTTGGGTGGTTTCTTTGTGATGAAAGTTAAGTCTTTATCAGTTTAAAACAATGTGTTGTAACTACACAATGTTCTTGAAAGGCTCATTCTAGCCACAAAGTAAGTGTCTATAATCTATAATAGACAAATCTATGAATGAAGGGGAGATGGCTCTTCTTTCTTCTCTTCTCCTTCCCCCATCTGTCTCCTAAGGTTGATTCCATCTCTTACCTACTTTGAATAGTGCTGCAGTAAAGATGGGAATGGAAGTATCTCTGTAATGTTTTGAGAAAATGAGATGAATGATCTTTACACTGAAAATTATAAAACATCGACGAAAGAAACTGGAGACAAATGGATGAGAAAATCCCCTGACATGGACTGGGAGAACTAACATAGTTAAAATGTTATACTGCCCAAAGCGATCTAGAGATTTAGTATAATTTCTAATAATATACTAATGAAATTCTTTACAGGAAAAGAAAAAGAAATCCTACAATTTGTATAGAGACTCCATATACTCTGACTAGCTTAAACAATGTTAGGCAAAAAAATATAAAGCTAGAGCCATCACAACCAAAAATATAAAGGCACAGTAACAAAAAATCACGATATTATCACAAAATAGACATATACGCCATGGGAAAAGAATATAAAGCCCACAAATACATCCATGAATCTACAGCCAATTGATTTCCACAAATATGCCACCACACGCAGCAGGGAGAGTCTCCCTCACGCTTGTGTTAGGTATCAGGATATCCACATGTAGAGGGCCGAAGGCAGTTATGTATCTCTCACAATGTAAAAAAGCCATCTCAAGACTTGAGTGTAAGAATTAAGAGCATGAAGCTACCAGAAGGAGTGGGCTTAAATCTTCCTGCCGTCAGTCTGGCAGTCTGGGCAATTACCTTTGGATAGAACCTCAAAAACACAGGCAAGCAGAGATCCAAGAGGATTCCCTCGGGGCGGAAAGCGCGTCAGGTCCTCTGCCGGAGGGACGTTTTCAGCTGGATACCTCCCTTCCGGCCGCGCGAGCGCGGTTTCCGGTCTCCTTTTCCCGGGGACAACGCGACCTCCTCCGCTAGATGGCGCGCGCAGCCCACGTTGGGCCGAGCACCGCCCGGGACACTCAGGCCCGCGCTCCGCCGGCGGCCGCCATCCGGGCCCGGCGCGCCCCCTGCAGGCGGCGCGGCGCCGAGCTCCCTGCGGGCCCGCCACCCTGCTGCCGCCCGAGGGAGGGCTGCGGGGCCGGGCCTCGGGTCGCAACGCCTTAGGAAGAGCAGAGTTTTGAAAAGTGCGTTTCCTGGAAGGAAGCGAGGCCGGAGCAGCTTCTGTGTCCCGGAGCTGCAGTTTTTCTTAACAGCCCAGTTTTAAAGTCCCGATTTCCCTGGCTCCGTTCTGTTTGTCCCACTTCCTCCGACCCGCCTCAGTAGGGCCCGCCGCGGCTTCCGTGTTAGGTTGGGATGCTCCGGATGGGAACTTCAGCCCGGGACAGCCGTAGCTGACTTTCGAAGGCCACCGTGCCCTTTTGTTCTGGTTAATTTTAGTCGTTTAGGCGGGGATGCAGTTCATCAAAGCTACAGGTTTTAGAAAGTGTGCATTTTCTGACTTCCTTTTGTCCCTGTTGTTTCTCCAGTAATTAGAAAGGACGTCCACTCAAAAGCAGTCATTGAACATCTACACGGTGAACTAATAAGCCAATGACAGTCAGAACAGCATATAGCATCGATAAATCAGTGGCTTGCTGTGTTAACGAGGGATCAACTTAAAACAGCTGAAAATGGATAAAATGGCAGCTTCCTTCATTTAACTAAAAATAAGGGCAGTCTCTCTGCCTTCTCTCTGCTTTGCAACATCTTGGGCCCGGCAGCTAATTCCCTGCAAGGAAGGAAGTTTCCAGGACCTGCCGGGAAGCCATCTTGCTTCTGTGCTCTTTATGCTGTTGTCCTCAAAGGTAATAAACGTGGCTCTCTTCTTCCTGCCTCTCCTGATGTCTGCACAGGGCCTTGCATTTCACCGGGGAGTCGCTGGAGTGAGGACCTGGGATGAGCCCGCGTGTCCTACCCCAAGAGCTTCTCCACACGAATGCTCCTCTTCTCTAGAACCATGTGACAATCACTCTACGTTCCTTCTAAACTTCCACACCAAAGCGACAGGAGTGGGCAACAAGAGTTTCCCAGTAGGCTGCAGGCTTCTCTGATGGTCCCAGCTAGGAGCAGTTCTCTTCTGGGCCATGACCGTGTGGTACACCATGCCATTGTTACAGCCTGGCCATTGCTCTCCCCTGTGAGCCTTGTCTCCACATCCCATGTTTCTCTTTCTCAGTGCTCTTTCCCCTTGGATCTGTGCACTGGAGTAGCCTTTGCACATGAACGCTGTCAATCCTATAGGGCCTTGAGAGCGTTGGGGACACAGGCTGTGTCACCCAGCTGTACACTTCCTGTGTTGGAGTGCTAGACTGCACCTTGCTGGTGGGGATGGCCTTTGATTGCTATGTGGCTGTCTGCCAGCCGCGGTGCTACACCATCATCTTGCACCGTCCTCCCTGTTGGAAGCTGGTTCTCATAGCCTGGCTGGCTGACCTGACGGAGTCTCTGATCAAAGCTCGCATCACATTCCAGGTGCATTCCTGTTCCCACCAGTGTTGGAGGGCTTTCTGTGTGAAGCTCCTGCCATCATGTGCCCAGCCTGTGGGGACACCTTTGCCAATGAGAGGCAGATGGCCATCGCTGCTTCTGTCTTCACCATGGTGCCTGTGGGTTGATCTCGTGGGTATGCGCCCCACCACATGTGCTGTCCGCAACGTTATGACACAGCACGAGGCCCTCACCAGTTTGGACTTTGCATTTCCCAAAACTGTGAGCCTCACCTCACTCTCATAAATTGACAGGCGTTCCAGACCAAAAAAAACAAAACAAAACAAAAAAACCCTACACACACAAAAACAAGGAAACTTCAGAATTAAACTGTGCTGTTGATCAAATGGATTTAACAGGCATCTACAGTGTGTTCCATCCTGTTCCAACAACAGAATAAACATTCTTTTCAGTAGCACAAGGAACTTTTCCCAAAAAAGACTATACTTTAGGTCATAAATAAAGTCTCAGTAACTACAAAAGAAATAGAATAATGTCACAATCCAATCAGATTGTAATGGAATAAATTAGAAATCAACAATAAATGAAATCACAGAGACTACACACAAACATGAATATTGAGTAATACTCTCTTGAAAATAAAGTGGGTCACAGAAAAAATTTGGAGAGATATTTAAAAATATTTAGAATCAAATAAAACTAACAAAAAGCAATGTAACAGAAGGTATAGGGCACAATGGAAGCAGTTCTAAGAGGAAAGTTTATAGCTATGACTACCTGGATTAGAAAAATGGAACAATGTTGAGAAAATAACCTAATTGTACAGCTCAGGAACCTAGAAAAACAAGAACAAAGCAAACCCAAAGCCAATATAAGGAAAGAAATAATGAAGACAAGAGTGAAAGTTAATGAAATAGACACTAATAGGACAATACAAAGGGTCAATGAATAAAAGAATTGGTTTTTTTTAAAGATGTAAAAGACTAATAAGCCTTAGCCAAATCTATCAAAAGAGAGAGAAGGCCCAAACTAATAAAATTTGATATGAAAATGGTGAAATTACCATAGTCACAACTGAAATCCAGAGAATTATTAGAAATCATTTTGAAAACTTATATTCCAATAAATTGGAAAATCTAGAAGAAATGAATTTTTATATGCATAGGACATATTACAATTTAACCAAGAAGATATTAAAATATAAACAGATCAGTAATGACCAATGGAATTGATGCACTAATTAAAACAGCTAGGATCTAATGCACTTACAAATGAATTCTACCAGACCTTTAAAAATAATTTATACCAGTGCTCCTCAAACTTTGCCAGTCAGTACAAGGGAAGGGATGCTTCCAGCCTCATTCTCTGAAGACAGCATTACCCTGATATTAAAACTGGACAAGAACTCAATGAAAAAGAAAATGGCAGATGAATATTCTTGATAAAAACAGATGTTAAAATGAATGTAAGATTCTCACAAACAGAATTCAACAACACATTAAAAAGACTATACACAATGGCCAAGTTGCTTTCACTGTAGGGAGGCAAGAATGGTTCTGCATGGGTAAATCAGTAAATGTGAAATACCATATAAATAGATTCAAACACAAAAACCACCTCATCCTCTCAATACATGCAGAAAATGACTTCAACAAAATCCACCATCCCTTCATGATAAAAGCCCTGGTGAAAATTGTTACAAAATGATCCTACCTCACACTAGTAAAAGCCATATAGGACAAACCCACATAGAGAACAGGAAAAACTGAACGCTTTTCCTCTAAAGTCAGGAATGAGACAAGGTTGCCCACTATACCACTCCTGTTCAATACAGCACTTGAAACTTTAGCCAGAGCAATCAGGCAAGAGAAAGAAATAAAAAGAATATGAATACAAAAATGAAAAATCAAATCATCCCTAGAAAACCTAAAAAACTTTTAGTTCTGATAAACAAATTCAGCAAAGGTTCAGGATACAACATCAATACATAAAAAAATCACATTCCTGAACACCAAAAATGAACACACTGAGAAAGAAATCAAGGAAAGAATTCTATTCACAACAGTTTCAAAAAATAACATACATAGGAACCAATCTAACTAGGGAAGGGAAAGACTTCTGTAATGAAAAGTACAGAACTCTGAAGAAAGAAATTGAAGTGGACATAAGAAAACAGGAATTCCTTGTTCATGGATCAGAACTGATATTGTTAAAATGGCTCTGTTACCAAAAGCAATCTACAGATTCAATGCAATTCCTATTAAAATACCAGGAACATTCTTCACAGAATTAGGAAAAGTCCTAAAATTCATATGAAATAAAAAAGAACCAGAATAGCCAAAGCAATCTGGAGCAAAAAGAGCAATTCTGGAGACATCATTATACTGCAAAGACATACTAACAAGAAAACATGGTACCAGCAGAAAAACAAAATTGTAGACTGGTGGAATAGAACACAGGACACGCAGACAATCTGTGGACCTACAGCCATCTGAAATTTTACAAAAGAGCCAAAAACACACTGGGGAAAAGATACCTTCTTTAAGGAATGATACTAGGAGAACTTGAGAGCCACATACCAAAAAAAATCGAAGCTAGATCCCTCTCATTCTATACTAAAATCAAATCAAAGTGTGTTAAAGATGAAGTATAAAACCAGAAACTTTGAAATGCTGGAAGATAATAGGGGAAGCACTCGAAGCCATCAGCACAGGTGAAGACCACCAGATGAGAGCTCCAATAGCACAGAAAATAATACTGAGAATCAACAAATAGAATTGCATAAGTCCAAAAGCTTCTAAACAGCAAAAAGAATAACCAACAAAGTGGAAGAACAAACTACAGAATGAGAGAAAATATTTGCTGACTACTCACCTAGTAGGAGATAAATACCAAGAATATATAACACACCAAAAATTTCTTTTAAAAATGACCAATCAATATATGGAAAAATGGACTAAATAGACTTCTCAAGGGAAGAAGCAAAATACCCAATATGTGTAGGAAGACATCTTTAGGGACTAGTGGAGATCCCAGTAAAAATGGCTACCATCAAGAATACAGAAAATGAGGTGTTCTAGCCTGGATGTGGGGAAGAAAAGGGAATCCTTCCATGCTGTTGGTGGGAAGGTAAACCAGTGAGATCACTATGGAAACCAGTATGGCGATTCCTCAAAAAAATTAAAACTACAACTACTACTTGATTCAGCTATAACGCTCCCGGATATGTCCCTGAAGGAATTAAAGACAGTATACACATGTGCATACCTATGACCTGTGTTTATACCTGTTTATAGTGGCACAGTTCACAATAGGTGAGCTGTGGAAACAGAATAGATGCCCATCAACAGATGCATGTATAAAGAAAATGCTAGAAAATAATCTAATCATTAAGAAAAATGACACCACGTCATGTGCAGGAAAATGGATCGAATTTGAACCATGATCTTACACAAACTAAGCCAGACTCGGAAAGTTACATATCATAATTTCTCTGATATAAGAAATAAACAAGCAAACAAATAATGGAAAATAATACAGGAGCGGCACCAGAAAACAAGAGGTAGATTTCGGGAGATAGAGAGAGGGGTCAGAGTGAGTGGGTAGAAAAGGAGGAGAGTGATGGAATGGAAAACAATACAGGTATGATAGATACATGTACCAGATTCCCCAAAGTAACCAGACCCTTCTGTATTACCAACATGTAATTATATTCATATATATACACATATATCAATAATATGAAATAGCTGCAAAGATTCCCATCAAATGCTTCCCATTGTTGAAGCTCTTTGCATACCTTTTTCCTTTGAGTTTAAAAATGAGAGAAATTGACAAAGATATATTTTATTTAATACATATTTAATGCATATTAAATATATTTAAAGCTTCTTTGATTACATTGATACTTGCAGAGCAGATCTCACAAAAAGAAAGAAAACATTTGTAAACAAGTAAATGAAATGATCACGTAAGTTTTCACGTGCATTGCTGTAATTTTCCCAGTTTCGGGAGGCAGATGAAGGTAGGTAAAGCTGCGCTCAGATGCTGGTACCCAGAATGCACTGGGCCGCGGCCATGCCGCTGACGATGGCGACGCTGCTAATAAGGAGCAATAATTTACCAAGCGCCGAGGTGCAGGACGGGCTGAGCCCCGCGAGTGTCAGCGCAGTCAGCGCCGGGGCGGGGAGGCCGAAGCGCAGCTCGGGGAGGCCCGCGGCGGCCCGCAGGGAGCCGGTCGGGCCTAGAGCAGCTGCACCCTGTTAGAACTGCGAGGACACACCGAGGCATTGCCGTGTCGCCCCCTGGCGTGTGCGTGTGCGTGTGCGCGTGCGCGTGCGCGCTCGTGCGTGTGCGCATGCGCGCTGTAACTCTGAGCGCCACGCACACCGTTCCGGAGACCAGGCGGGAGCAGCGTGTGTGAAGATGGCCGCGTGGCCGCAGGCCGCAGGATGAGGTCGGCGCGTCCTGTAGCGCCCCTTCTGCCTTCTGCGGAGGACCAGACGGAGCCCGCAAACACGCACCCGGAGACTGTGTTCGGTTAGATTCTCATCCCTGCGGCCAGGGGAAAAGGGTGAGTTCGGAGGTCTCGGACGCAGCTGCAAAGGTCCGTGAGGGCCGGGGCTGAGGTGCATCTATTTAGGAGTCCAGAGAAGCTCTTGCGGTCTGGGGAGCCCGCGTGAGGACGCCGAGGGCCCAGATGGAAAGGCAGAGCCCTCGCCTCCAGGAGCTGCAGCCGCAGACTCAGGGCAGACTCCTCTGAGAAGCTGCCCCCGTTCTTGATGTCAGATTAGCTCTTAGCAAGATACAAATCGTGCCTGGGGTGACATGCCCAGGAGGGGGTGGATAGCACACCCACAGGAGCACAGCTTGGGTGAAAAGGCCAAGACTCAAACTCGGATGGGTTTCCTTCCAAGCATGTGGCTTTAATGCTGTTAAATTGCCTCTGAAATTGGAGGATGGGGTAAAAATAATTAAATACAAATTAAATATTATTTGTAGACTATCCATTCAAAACCTTGAATAATGAGTTATTGGGTACAAAGATAGGAGACAGAGTATTTTAATGAAATACACTAAAACATAAAGGAGATTTACTGAGCACAAGAAATACGCTTAGGGCAGGGACATTTTTCCCCACTAAGTGGAAACCCAACTGTCTCAAAGCCATCCCAAAGCCCAGACTACAGAGCGAGTATTTTAGGGGTAGGTCCTAAAATTTTACACATGGATACTTAGCATTTGTAAGTGAAAGGTTGTCACTTATTGATGCCACATCATTCTGTGTTATCCAAGAAGCCCCACTCAGCCAAGAATGTTGGTCGTATTATTTTTAATAGCCCCCAAAGACCAATTCATTGAAACAAAGAGCTGTTGAACATCTGTATTGCTGTAGATATAGGCACTGGAAAAGCATAAATGACTATGAGATATTTTCCTCACAGAAGTAATGCTATTGTGGTAATAATGATAAAAGTTGCTGTTGCCATGATCTTTTCTTGGTTGTTACCGTTTGTAATTGTAGTTAAAATGCTGAGTGCTTACTCTTTGCCAGGCACCCTGTTGAGTACATCTCATGGGAATCTGACAAACAGGCTTATACAGAATCTCAAGTGTGGGGGAGGTCAGAGGCTTTCCTACGCTCAATTTCTGTAATCTCTTTAAAATTTTCTTTCCTTCTTTCTTTCTTTCCTCCCTCCCTCCCTCTCTCCCTCTTTCCTTCTTTCTTTCCTTCTTTCTTTCTTTCTTTCCTCCCTCCCTCCCTCTCTCCCTCTTTCTTTCTTTCTTTCTTTCTTTCTTTCTTTCTTTCTTTCTTTCTTTTCTTTCTTTTTGAGATAGGGTTTCACTTTGTAGTTTAGGCAGGCCTTGAACTCACTGTGTAGCCCAGGCTGGCCTCGATGTCATGACCGTCCTCCTGCCTCAGCCTCCTGAGTGCTGGGATTACAGGTGTGCACCACCATGCCCATCTCTCTTTAAAAATTAAACCATCTAAGGCCTTATACTCGGCTCATCTTGTCAGCTTCTACTTCTTTTTGTACTGAGTCCTCTCCAAGATCATCTCCACTGAAATTGCTCAATTAATAGCTCAAGTGATTTCCCCACCGGCAGATACAAACCTCACATCTCTCACTCAAAGATCACACTTCTCATTTTAATCCAAGTACAAACTGCATGTGTAGCAGTTGATTGTACCGTCTCTTCATACATAACTTTCTTCATTTGTGTCTCTGAGTGTATTTCTTACCTCTTCAAACCTTGTCTCTTGATGCATTTAATTCTCACTTGACCCCAACTGCTTCAAGCCTGAGTCTGAAACCTTTTTCTGTAAGTGACCTCAGCTAACTCTGGAAGGCCACCTGCATCAACCAGCCCTGTGTCTATAGAGAATCTTTACACTCTGGAGACCACCAAATGCATCCCTTGGGTTTAGAACTCTAATCTGGACTCCCTTTGGCTTGACATGTGACTATACATCTAATAGGCCTTTAAAAATTATCTTGACACCAACTGAATTCTTAATAAGCAACTTCTCTCATCTAGCACTGTAGAAGTTTTTGAACCTCAGGGCATAAAACTATGTTTTCCGTTTACTGAAGTCAAAATTAGTGGATTCCCTTGTTTGCACATTTGTTCCCAATATATACAAAATCCATGAGCTAATTCTTCTTGGGTCTCCACCCTACTCCAGCTACTTTTATTTCTCTTCCTTGAAGCTTCCAGTGTTGTCTTACTGCCTCTATATTTGTTCCCTATTCTTTTGTCTGCCCCCAGACATACGGATCCTTTAAAAAATGCACATTTTATCATGTCACACCCCTATGGAAAGCTCTGCGGAGGTTCTCATCCCACTCAGAACTGCACCCAAAGTGCCTCCTTATGTCCTTGCTGAGTCACACAGAACTGGGAGTTTGCAATTTCTGGCCTCGGGTATATAGCATGTTGCTGTTAGACCCTCACGGAAGGCTCAGCAGTGCTCTCTGATGGCACACAGTGGGGCCCCTTCCCTTGAGCATTTGTGTGGTGCTTGACGCTCATTCATAGTCGGTTCCATTCAGTTCACACACTGCTATTGTGGCCTTAGCCCAGAAGATTCCAAAATGACCGGAGAGTGTGGAGTTCATTGGTATTAATCCCTAATGAAAACCACAATTAAATTATGTGGTTTCCCTTTTTTTGTCTTTCATTTTGTTCATATGAAAATGAACAGAGAATATTTGGTGCCCCAAATTTGGTAACTGTTTAGATTTTTTGAGCTGTTCAACCAAGAGTAACTTTCGAAGGAGACCTGGTTCATGGTGAAGGGTTACTGTGAACTCTGCTATTTGTGTTTTTCCCCTAGAAACAGGAACCGATGCTGATGAATAGTTTAATTTAGTAATAGATTGTTTTTGATAATCTGCCCACATTCTGTATACAATTAATGATACATCCGTCTGCCTTCAGGTGCAAGAATCCAAATGAAACAAATCCTCTTACATCCAATTGAAAGTCCACTCTGAGAGCTGGCCAGACGGTCTCAGGTGGGTCAGAGCTCCTGGAGGAAGCTCTTGGGAAGACCTGTCCTCACATGGTTTAATCCCTAGCTGCTGCCCGTTCCTACTTTCTGAGCTGCAGAGCAACGTGTGAACACCCTCCTAAATGCCCCCATGACGTCCTTGTTTCTGAGGCTGTAGATGAGCGGGTTAAGCATGGGTGTGACAATGGTATAGAAGGCAGACACCACCTTGTCCTGCTCTGGTGTGTGGAATGACTGGGGCAGCACATATGTGTAGAAGGCAGCCCCGTAGAAAATGCTGACGACAGTCAGGTGGGATGAACAAGTGGTGAAGGCCTTCTTGCGTCCCTCTGCAGAGCGCATGTGGTGGACGGTTAACAAGATGAGAGAGTAGGAGGTGGAGATGATGGAGATGGGGATGAGCAGCATGAGCACACAGCAGATGTACATCAGGGTCTCGTACAGGGACGTGTCTGCGCAGGCCAGTTTGAGCACCGCAGGGATCTCACAGAAGAAGTGGTCGACACTGTGGGAGCCACAGTAGGGGACATTCATGGTGATGGGGGTGAGCAGAAAGCCATCAAGAGAGCCACCAAACCAAGCACCAGCAGCTAGCAGAAGGCACACCTTACGGTTCATCAGAACCGGGTACCGAAGAGGGTTGCAGACAGCCACGTAGCGGTCATAGGCCATGAGTCCCAGCAGGAAGAACTCTGAACCTATCATGGTCAAGTAGAGGAAGATCTGGATGCCGCAGGCCACAAAGGAAATGGTCTTCTTTGTGGAAACCATGTCCGCCAGGAGCTTTGGGACAGTGGTGCATATGAAGAGGGTGTCCATAATGGAGAGCTGGCTGAGCAGGAAGTACATGGGGGTGTGGAGCTGGGAGTCCACCTGAATCAAGAGTATCATGGCCAAGTTTGCTGTTACAGCCACCACAAAGATTGCGAAGATAACTGTAAATACAATTCCTGTAGCCTCCTTGCTCACTGGAAGCCCCAGCAGTGTGAAGTCAGAAGAGGAAGTTGTGTTTCTCATCGACGTTGCCTGTGGCAGCTGCAGGGAGCAGCGGCACATGAAGACCAGGAAGAAAAGTGAGCCCAGGCGCGTTCAACGGGAGTGTCTGGATGGAGATGACACTGTGTGGGGTACTGCTTGGGATGAGAATTTCCAGGGCAGAACACTAGGGAGAAACAAAAGGGAATGTGCTGTAGAGCAGTCAGTAACTGGGGCTCTGTTTCCTGGGACCCAGATCAGCCCTTGCTAGGTTTATGTTCATGGCTCTAGGCACAGTTCATATAGTTTACTGTAACTGCATAATTCAACTGGCGCATGCTATGCCTGCAATAGAGTTTTGGCCACTGTGTTCATTCACCATTTCTCATGTCCATAGTAGGTCTAAGTGAATTCTGGCTGCAGAAAAAGATGATTGCTTCATGAATTAAATGGCTGAAGACGAGTACAATGAATAATTTAGGGAATGGAGGGTCAGGATATTCCCAGGTGCTCATGAATTCAATCTTCCCTGTCTGTTTTTGTTTCTTGTTGCTGATATCTAGAGCAGCATCTCCTCAGTACTGCCTGACAGCTTATCTCATAGCTTCTTTAGTGCCTCGGTGTTCTGCAGACGGCTTCAGAATTAGACTATTCAGAAGCAGTTCTGATTATGCCAGGCGGATTCCCTTATTGTCCCCCATTACTACTGTGGGCTTGGAAAATGGGCGAAGGAGGTAGAGAGTGTTGGCATCTTGGGTCAGTAACACCAAGAGATGTACAGGAGCAAGGATTCAACCATGCTGCACGTCACCTTGGAGCTGTGTCACCAAGAGACAACAGGAGCAAGGAGGAAGCCATGCCAAATGTCTGCTGATGTTCACCCACACGGAGGCCGGGCTTGCTCAGGACTAGAGGGCTGCGGAGCAGGCACACAGGAGGGAGACACCAGCTCGCCACATGCAGGAAGGAATTCTCACCTCTTGCTCTTACCGGATGAATTATGGATTTATTAAAAGAGAAGAGGAAACACAAACATACACGTGATAACATGCCCTCCTCACCCTGCAGTGGTTGGCTTTTGTGACTTGGCATCAAATATCTGTGTATTTCAGAATCAGAGTCCGATTCGGGGGGAGCCCGGGCACATGCTGTGATCTCATTGTTTCTCCAATTATAAGAAGGGGGCCTTAGCCCCATGAACTAGGGCTACCTGAGCTCGTAAATAAAAATACAGGATGCTCAGCAATCTTGCCTTTCAGATAGACACTTAAAATTTAGTTTAATATAAGTTTTTGAGACACTTACACTAAAGAAGAAAATCACTGTTCATCTGAGATCGAAATCATCCTTTACCATGCTGAAGTCACACTGGGCTTCACAAAAGTTCAAGAATTGGTAAGACAGTGAAAAAGTTACTATTGGGGTCAATAAAACCTAATGAATAGAACTGACTACAAAAGTGAGATTCTGGCATCCGAATGAAATGGTCTCGCTCCTAACTTCCCTGGTTGATACGTCCTGATTACTGTGCAGGCAGCTCTGGGGGCCCTTCGCTGGCCGCCCCAGAACACCTGTGTGCAGAGGTGAGGGCCTTGCAGGGAATCTCAGCCACACACCCACTCATCTGCGTTCCCTTCCACCTCCCCAGACAACTGGAAATAAGTATTATCTAAAATACATTTTTGTGATGTCTATGAATATAAAAGGCATTCTATTTTAGACTTAAAAACTTCTTAAAGTCAATCCATACTAAGAGTGAGAGAATACATCTCATAGTTATATTAGGAGAATTCAGTTATTTTATCCAAAATGAAGGAAGGCATTCAAATAAAGCATGCACACTTCTCAACATGCTCATGCTAGCAGCCTGGTCTAATCCAACACTGTCTCCTTCCGGTCACCAGGGCCTCTCCCTGACCACTCTGCCTTTGCCTCCATCCCTTTCGTCTCCTCTCAGCACAGAAATCACACTGGTGTTGGGAACCTAGGCTGCGCCATGCCACTTTCCACTTCAGGACTCATTGGGTTATGGACCCTTCGCTTCCTCTAGTCTGTTTGTTCCAGTGACATGGACACAGCGGTTACTTTCTGACCTCTGTGCCCACTCCGGGGGCCCCCAGCCCAGGCCTTGGTCCCCCCAGCTCATCTGCCAGGCCCCCA
The DNA here is from genome assembly GCA_004026905.1 of Hystrix cristata. NCBI lineage: Eukaryota > Metazoa > Chordata > Mammalia > Rodentia > Hystricidae > Hystrix > Hystrix cristata. Next base: position 74,831 of record PVJO010000925.1, on the reverse strand, counting down.
TATCTGTGCAGGACCACGGCCTCATGCTCTTCAGGGCTCTCTGCAAAGCCGCCTGCTTGGAGGGGCCTGCTCTGGTCCTACTCCATGATCGCAAGCTTCTCCTGTTAACATACCTGACACAATGTGTGCTTGCTTTGCTTAGCATTTGTCTCTTAATTCTCCACATGGTCAAGACCGTTGCCTATTTTATGAACTGAGTACTCCTGTCATCTAAAAGAATGGCTGGCACATTGTAAATATTTGCTAAATAAATAAACGAAGGATCTTAAAACATGTGCAGTCAATAAAAATGAAATTATGGATCTTTTTTCTTAAAATGATACCTTGTTGTTAGTAATACTTAATTGTGTGTTTTTACATAAAATGTGCTAAATGGAAATACAAATGCCAGCCCTTATGGATATTTTCAATCCAAAATAACATAGCCACACAAAAAGGACCTGTCAACATTTCCTAGAAATTTAGTTGTAGGAGACAAAAATTAACCACAAGTTTTTGAAGGCAAGCAGCAATAAAATTCACTTTCAAGCCAGTGAGATCAATACATACAAATTTGAGACAGTTACTTCCTATGGCTTAAAATCAAGACACTTGGTTACGAGTAACGAGGTTGTCAACAAAGTTCAGAAGAAAGGAGGAACTAGAGACTGAGGTGTAGCTCATCCGTAGAGCGTGTGCTTACCATGCAGAAGGCCCGGGGCTCAGTGCCATGACATACATAAGACACACAAACGAAGATGGAGGGACTCACCACTTCTGTGTGCTCTGCATCTGCCCTCGCTATGGCAGCCCTTCCCTCAGCCGAGTCCCAGTTATTATGAGAAAGACAACTGTAGCCTCAGTGATTTTATCCATCCGGAGATTACACTGTGGATGTTAATAATATGGATTGAAGTAATTTTATGTTACACAGATTAAAAGAACAGAAAATTGTTATGCAGGATGTGTATCAGCAGCATTTTTTTTGCCTTCTATTGGCAGAAAAAAATGCGCCTTAAAATATTCTAGGGTTTATTATAAACTTGCCAGTTTGTTAATTTAATAAAGCTGTAATAGATTTAGCAAGTGTTGCATAAAATTGATTGTGGGCAGTATACCCCCTTCCATGATTGCAACAGTCCAAGCTCCAGAATCAAATCTATTAATGTATTTCCTTGTATGGGAAAAAAGACCTTGTGCCTGTGATTAGTTTAAAGATTCTGAGATGAGGATTTTGCTCTGGATTATCCTACTGGACTCTCTGCGACCAAAGAGTCTGCATGGAAAGGGGCAGGCAGAGGAGTCTGCTATCAGTAGCGGAGGTCACAGGGATCCAACTCCTCTGTCCTTGAAGACAGTGTGGGAGGCCTCTTAGGACCCAGAAAAGGAGAGTGGGGATTTAGCTCAGTGCTTGCCTAGCAAATGCAAGGTGCTGAGTTGGATCCCCAGTGGTGCACCCCCTGCCCTGCACACACACACACACACACACACACACACACACACACACACACACACACACAAAGAAACTGGAAAAAGCTGGAGACTGGAATCTTCCTAAAGCCTCCATAAAGGAATGCAGGCTTCCCAACATCCTCCTTTAGATCCAAGGAGAATTTCAGAATTCTGACCTTCAGAACTATGATATAACAAATTGAATTCATGGCGCTTGATATAACAACTATAAGCAACTGACACACTGACAAATAATTTTCTCACATTTTAAGCAAAATGAAGAGAAGTTGATGCAGTAACCTGCCCAGGCATTGTTGTTCATGCTTCTGTTTTGATGTAGTTGCTCTTCACTGATCAGTGGGGTTGGTTACTGTAATCATCACCATCCTGCGATGGGTGGAGACACCAGGGCTCAGATGTCCCAAGGGGAGAGCTGGGGCCAGGTGTGAGGATGGACGGCTCCCCAAGGGCACAGTACCCGTTAAGCATCAGGTAAGTGCACAAACGGCTAAGAGAAGTGAAACTAATACTAGGTAGGAAGCTGTAATCACACTCAAAGAATATTTGCATTTCTGATCAAAAGTTGTCAGCAAAATAAAATCTGGTTTTCCTTTTGCCTCATTCCTAGGCCACTGCTAGTCATTACCTGCTTGCCTGTGAGTGGCCAGCGTTCCATCAAGGTCCAAGGGAGAAAACCCTCAGTCCACAACACCTTGATGAATGTGCACCACCAAAGGCTGCTTCTTACCTCCAAGCGAACATGATTATTTCACACACACACACACACACACACACACACACACACACGGCGTGCTCCCAGTCCTGCCCAGCACCACCACACTAGGCAAGCAGCAGCACTGCGATTTCTGTTCTGGGGGATCTGAGAGTCGGTGGAGAGTCCCCACAGTGTGTGGCAGGAAGAAGAGGCAGAATTCTCTCAAGCACCAGTAATCCCTGAGGATGTGACCATTCCTCACAATTGAGAGAAGGATATACAACAATGATGTTTCACAAAATTGCATGCAAGTATAAACCTAACTGAAGTATTTGTGGAATAACTTGAAATGTTAGCAGAGGAATTCTGTCAATGATTTACAGAGTGAAAACCATGAGTTATCATGATTTCTTTTATATGATTGACTTTGAGTATTAGATTTTCTTAGGTAAAACAACCTCCAAATGGGGAGGAGAAGGATTTTTTTGAAAGCATTTTGAAAATGACTTAAAAGAAAATGGTAACTCTGTCATCCAACTTCCATATTCTCCTGGTAATGTTCAATCTTGTGGTCCCACAGATTTCCCTGACTTCAACAGGAGCTTCCCCAGGCATGTTTCATGAGTTACAGTGAGCTAAGTCTCCCTGTCACCCACCCGGGCAGGATAGCAATTACATGGGATCAGACATTTCCAGTACGACGATTCACTGCTCAAGCCAGATCATACTGTCTATTTACAGGTTTGGAAAATTAAAGACTGTTGCAAAGCAGATGGTCTCTTGCATTAAGTCACATGAAAAGAACTCCCACCACTCTGTTCCCTTACCATGTATCTATCACTGCACACTTTGCACCCTCTTCCTCTTATCTACACGCTGTGTGAACAGTGGAACACAGTGAAATGCAAAGCCATTGGTGTGGCCCTGCTCCTCTGGGCATGGACAGCCAACGACGGGAAGGAACCCGAGCCGATCCTTGCCCAAGGCACAGGTACCGTGGCATGGCCTTGAGACAGGTGCCGGAAAACACTGGTCACTTTCTCTGGCTACAGAGGCCAGAGAGTAGGGTGGAGAAGCTACAGTGTAGAAATGGGATTTCAGCCAGCCACCTTTGACTTGAGCCTCTAGCTGAGAGCTGGGCGGTGTGAGCAGCAAGGATGCAGGGGGACTCACAAAAATTCTTGTCTTGAATGAGAATGACTGAGTTTTGAGGGACCACCTAGTCAATATCAAGAGTGTGAAAAACAGTGGATGTAAATTTTTACCCCTTGGAACTCTTGTTATGGAAATAATCAGAAAGGTCATCTTGGTGTTATTTCCAATAATGAGACAGCAAAGGTAGCTGAAGTATTTGCTAACTGAACTCAAATTCAATTTTAGCATACAGTAGAATTTCAAATGGCCATGGATATAAGGGACTCTATATTTATTTTGTGGTATGACAGTTTCATTGTATTTTTAAATGAGAAAGGTGGTATGTTTACAATCTCCTTATTGTGTGTGTAATATATATATATAATTATATACATTCAGACATGTGAATATATATTTTCTTAACACTAATTTCTGGTTTCATATTGAAGCCATATAATGTACTCACAGCACATACTGTAATTTTGTTTTTAAAAATACTCAATTTGTCAAATTAGAAACAACTATTATTTGTGAGCAACCATGCCAGAGATCACATGATATTACCTTTTCTCCCTTTGAAGACGTTTCCTGCAGTTTTCTCAGGAGATAGAAGACGTACTTTCTCTATTAAACCTTGATTTATCCCCTGGTCAGAAGCAGAGGGCCAAAGGACATGGTGTTAGCTATGCTGAAACAGGTTTTCTGGTTTTTGCCTTTCCAAATCTGTAGTCTCCTTCATTAACATCATGGCTCATTGCAGTTAAACCCTTTGGAAATTCAGGGAAAGAACACTTTTGATAATGCCACAGATCATTCTAAATCCTGTTCTCAATCTGTGTTTTTAGTCAGGACAGACTAAAAATGCTTCTGTTCCGGGCCCATGCTCGGGCAGTGCCTCCCTCTGCGATGACTTCCTGTCAGCCCCACAGGAGGAAGTATCTATGAAGAATCTGGGCGAAGCCGGTGGTGTTCTGTACATGAGCTGCAATTTTAGAAAATACTTAACAGAAATCACTGAGGAATCCACAGTTCTTCTGCTTCCAACTTCTTAACATCTAATTCTGTGTAAGCCTGTGAAACTCACCTAATTTCATTGACCTTCCGTTTCCACTGAAATTCTTCAAACCCGAAACGCCCAGAAAAAAGGAAAAGAGGGTTTTAAAATTTAAAGTTTGTACTGTAGAATGCTAAGCTTTCTAAAATGAAGTGGCTTTTCTTTGCTCATTACTTAGTAGTTACTGACAACATATTCAACATTAGGAAAACATCCAGGTGCTTGGCATGCTTCACCATGCAAAACAAAATTCTTCTTTTTGTTTATGTGATGAGAAAGACTAGATTAAATAAAATCTGCTTTAGAAATGATCAAAGAAAAAAAGCGACATATAATCAGACTTGCTGCTTCCCGCATCTACTTACCACCTTGAGGGGGTTGGCTAGTTACTCAAACAGCTGCTCAAAACGGCAACTGTCAGGGCTGCCTCAGGGTCTCTGTACTTCTGCATGAAGCTGATGATGGGATGTTTAGTAATGACCGCAGTGGTCATTCGGATTTAAGAAATTCTACCTCAACGCTAACACAAATGAAAAAATAGTAAGTGCAACTGCAGCCTGTTTAGCTTAACATTTGTGTCAGAAGCAGCTCTTTGCTTTAGGTAAGTAACTTCCTAATGCTATGAAATTATCTATTGTTCCAATTGCCCTGACTCCTTTATTTAGCTTCTTTGTGGAGTCAGGATCTAATATTTTTGAGACTTTGTGTTCACACAGTTGTAACCTCCTAGCAGAACTTCAGGGATATGCTTTGCTTTCTGGGTGATAGAGGTCTTTACTCTCTTTACAGTGCTAAAACATTGTCTAAGTATTTTCAGCTTCTTGGATCACTCTTCTGGTCTGAAATCTTCCTGGGTATTAAGAAAGTATTTAGTAGGGAGACTTTACAATTTTTGTGATTAGACTTTTACAGTATAGAGACATAAATATCTACTTAGATGTGAAGAAGGAAGGTCCAGGTAATTTCGTATCCATGTTCCTCACCTGCAGGAGGAGCCCGGGAGTCTCGCCACCCTTTAAGATCAGCCATCTGGTCTTTGCCTTGCAAGTCCAGCTTAGCTGGCACTCAACAGAGAATAAACGTGAGTTTTATCTGCATGCTGCTCCCGGCGGGGTCTTTGTCCCCAGGCCATGATTAGGAGTATAACAAGCTAGAAGCTGCATTTTGAGACACACGCTTCTCGCCTTTGGAAATTGCCTATCAATTGACATCAAGGTTTGGCAGCACAGCACCAGCCTGTGGGGTTGAGATCCAGTCCACATCAGCTCGAGTGATGCGGCAATTCACTCTGAAGCACCTTCTCCATCTCCTGTGGGGCTAGGTCTTCACTTAAACATTTCAGAGGAGTTTGTAAGGATCAGGATCAAAATGCAATAATGTGGTTGATAATTTTTCTTTTTAAAAAAGACAATTTTATCTTTAAATTTTCTTCTTCATCTGGAACAGTTCATGCCACACTGAAAGTATGCCACTGGTAGTGTTAAAATTAATTTTAAGGTGCTATAATTTATCATCTTTATTCCCACATTAATGTATTATTTTTAACAAAGAGGAAGACCTAGTGACAACAAATTACTTTATATAGAAATTTGGCGAAGGGCTGGGGATTTAGCTCAGTGGATAGACTGCCTGCCTTGCAAGCACAAGGCCCAGAGTTTGATCCCTGGCACCAAGGGAAAAAAAAAAAAGAAATTTGGTGAAATGACTGAGGAAAAGGCCGGTCATGCCCTTTTAAAGAAGGACTAATCTATGAGAAGGGTATGGGCAGCCACAATGTATAGAATGAGATTCAAATTTTAAAAAAAAGTATTAGCATATATAAACTATGCAATTTGGCATATGTGGGTAGTCTGATCTCCTCAGGTTGAGGCAGGAGGCTTGGGCAACGTAGCAAGGCCTTGTCTCAATCAATTGTTTGATCAACTGTACAGCATTCAGTATAAAAACTCTTACATCAGAAGTGGAAAGATTGGTAAATCATTATAAATTGAGAACACCCAAGTAGCCACCGTTTGTTGACTAGACACTGAACAACATTGCAGAAGACCCTTGCACCAGCCCCAGCCACTTACACCTGCCATATCTCTAGGGATCTGCCCAAATGCACTTCTCTAACTTGCTGTTTTTCAAGTACTTTTGATGTGTCCGCAACTCTAGGAGTTGACATATCCTTGTTCATCGTGCAAAGAGTTAATATTGGAAATGTAGCAACAAAAGCTCTACTAGGTATGAGTGTGCTGCAACCGAAGTCCAAGCAAGACCCTATGGAAAAGGGGAAGAAGACACAAGTGTCCCAGGTCGGGGAGAAATGTGAAGTGTGACATGCAGTGTTTTCGTAGAGGGAAAGATTGAAAGCGGGGTTCTGGCTAAGGGAGGAGAAAGGCCAGGGAGAAAGCATTAATGGAGAAGCACAGGGAACTAAAAGGGATGGAACTGCTGAAATAACGCTGAAGATATTTCATAAATGAACCAGGTCTGTTTCTGCATGTGAAGACGTTCATCTCTCAAGCCTGTTAAGTAATCTCTTTTCTATTTGTTTGCTTGTTTTATTTTAAGGCAAAGACAAAATTAATAGAAACCTTCTTAAAACCAACCTAGTGATTTGCATATTGAAGGGAATATTCTTTACCTTCATTTTCACTGGGGGAGGAAAACCATTTTCCCTCTATATCTACATCAATGTCAAAATAGCATAAGACTGAGTAACATTTGCTGTTTTTTTCCTCTTATGGGACTCCTAAAAAGCTTGACCAACATCCTCTAAACCTTCTGTTGATAGAGAAAAGAGATACTAGGTGATTCAGTACAGTTTTTGTAACTTTTCCTCTTTTAGGACCTTCATGAGGAATTAAAAGTTAAATAAGTAGATGATGGAAGGCTCACTGGAGTCTTTGTTTAGTTAAAATTCTCTCCACTTTGTCCAGCTATCAAAACACCACCTCTAACCACAACGTCTTAAGAAAGAAAAATATTTGTCTTCCAGTATACAATGGAGGGGTTGAGAATTGAGAATAAGAACACTGAGCAACTTAACCCAAGACAGCTAAGTTAACTACCAAAATGGCTTGACTTATTTATTTTACAATTATCTTCTATCATTTTATTAAAGCATAAATGGAAGTCTTGTAGGTTTGTAGCAATGTTATAATCTTAATGGTAAATTTTCAATCACTCTACCAACCAATAAATATTTATGAATTTCTGGCTTATCTTAGACTCCGATGAATAAACACATGGAATTTCCACAGTGTAATTTCAAGGTAAGAAAAGCAAGATATTTATACAATGTGATTCAGAGCCTAGAACCCAAAATACAATCCTGTCATCTTCATGAAAGCTTCCTAAATAAAAGTTCTACATTACGAACATTTGAGAATATTTTGTTTATTGAATATTTGAAATTAAATCACCAGGAATATGGATTTGCAACGGATCCCGGTTTGTTTTGAAGCCTGGTCAGGAGGGCGGAGGGTGTAACTCAGCGGTACAGCACCGCCTGGCCTGCCAGCGGTAGGTCCTGGGCTCAGCTCCTGGCACGCCCCCAAAAGAAACTGGCCAGCAATACAGACACCAGGGACACTTGACCGACATACCTATGCCCGGCCTGCCTGGGATGGTTCTCAGTGCTGCTCGGCTGAGAGCGCTGTGTGGAAACGTTAGTGAATCCAGACGAGCAAGCTTCAGCGGGCTGAGAGGCGGCCACCTGGGTTCTGCCGGCCGATCATTGTCAGTGTGTCACTGAGCATTTTTATCACCGAGAACACACGTTCTGGGAAGACCGTGTCACTGGCCACATCACCAGGCCCGGGTGCTGTTGCTCCCCCAGCCTCTCAGGGACGCGTCCCTGGCCCTGACTCTCGGGGAGGACGCGCACCTCCCCAGGGTCCTTCTCAAAGCTGCAGCCACGTCCCTGTTGCGCAGGCTGTAGATGAGTGGGTTGAGCAGCGGGGTGAGGATGGTGTAGAAGGCGGACACCATCTTGTCCTTCTCGGGCGTGTGGTAGGAGTGGGGCAGCACGTTGGTGTAGAAGGCCGCCCCATAGAAAATGCTCACCACCAGGACGTGCGAAGAGCAGGTGGTCCAGGCTTTGCGCCGGCCTTCGGCCGAGGTCATGTGGTGCACAGTGAGCAGGATGCGTGCGTAGGAGACCGCGATGGTGGAGATGGGGACCAGCAGCATTAGCACGCAGCACGCGTACATCAGCGTCTCGTACAGCGATGTGTCCACGCAGGACAGCCTCAGCACGGCCGGGATCTCGCAGAAAAAGTGATCGATCTCCCGGGACGCACAGTAGGGGAAGCTCATGGTGACGGGCGTCAGCATGAAGCCGTCCAGGGAACCGCCCAGCCAGGAGCCCAGCACCATGCACAGACAGACCCTGCGGCTCATGAGCACCGGGTAGCGCAGAGGGCTGCACACAGCCACGTAGCGATCGTAGGCCATGAGGCCCAGCAGGAAGAACTCCCCTCCAATCAGGGTCAGGTAGAGGAAGATCTGGAGCGCGCATCCCAGGAAGGAGATGGTCCTCCCCTCGGACAGGAGGTCCTGGAGCATCTTGGGGACGGTGACACAGATGTAGACGGTGTCCATGATGGAGAGCTGGCTGAGCAGGAAGTACATGGGTGTGTGGAGGCGGGGGTCCACACGGATGAGCAGAACCATGACCACGTTTGCGATGACAGCCACCACAAAAATGGAGAAGACCACCGCGAAGATCAGGCCCGGGAGGGTCGGGTGGGCGATGAGGCCCAAGAGGATGAAGTCAGTGGAGTTCTGGGAAGCATTCTCCATCACCACGTCACTTGGTTGTTCCCCGGGCTGTGAGGCAGAGTCACTGCGTTAGGAATTACTCGTATTTAGCAAGCACCCCTCAGGAAAGGTATGTTAGGAGCAATGTGGGTAAATGAGATAAATGAGAGAGCGACCCCTTTAGATTCCCTTTGAGTCCCGCCTTCAGTATAAATGATTTTGTGACACGGAGCAGATACATTCATCTCTACACTCAGTTGTCATAGCCAATACTTTACAGGGAGGGTGTGAGATGTAAATGTAATGATCTAGCCAGTACTTCTAGAATCTACATTGTCTTTATTCTGAGTCATCTTCTGTGTACATCTTAAAATCTTATCATCTCAGGTTGAAAGTTTCTTGAGGTTGGTCCTGGGCCTTATTCTCTAAATTGTATCACAACCAGTATACCTAAGTTTCTTGAATTTAAATTGCTCCTTGCCGTTATGATAATTACACTGTCAAGGTCACAGGCAGGCATCGACTCGTGACTTAGATATGAAGTGAACATGGAGCCAAGGTTTCTAGGTGCACTGTATGATTTTGGTGCTGTTGTTACTAGCAGGCTTTGAAAATTGGGGGCGTCCAGTGTCAGTACAGTGACACTGCTAATCCCACTAAGAGCGTGTCCAAGCGCCTGTTGTCTGATGTGCTGGGAATCACGTTTATGTTCGAGGCAAGAAGTGTTTTAAACACTTGGGTCTGTTTGTTTTCAAAGGACAACACGGGGCCACAGATCTCAAAGGAGGACTCCGCAAGGTCTGCTTAGCCAGCAGGGCTTGGGTTTCACATCATGGATGTGCTTCCTGCTGGCGCCAGGCAGCTGCTGAAACGCTGTGGCTCAGCGCTGTGGTCCAGCATTCAGCGACGACCTGCACTTCTCTCAGTCTGCTCAGCCAGAACGGCCACAGGTTTCCCGAGAGGGAGCGTTCGGAAGAGGTCTGGATGTGATGTCATTTCAGGAATCTGATACTAACGGGGTTTTCTCTCCCGTATTCATTATTTATCTTACTACTGTATTATTGCTCCTTCATGTTTGTAAGTAAAAATAATTGTAGATGATAAAGAAATTCTTTAAGTTAAAGGGAATAAGAGAATAATATTAAAATTTCCCTGAGTTTAATAAATAGAAATAATTCCCTGCTTGTTTTTTTCTGGAGTAAAGCAAATGCACACCTTTGACGTACTGAGGGATCTTGACCTCCGGGATACTGAGACACGGATGGCCAACTTTCACTGTGAGATCGTGGTGCGCCTTGGCCCACCTCAGCGACAGATGTTAGAAAAGGCTTTTGGGAAATGGACTGTCTACCGATGCTATAAATACACCTACTGGCGCCACAGGGGTCAAACGCGTGGTCTCTGAAGCATCATGGAGAAAAAAAATACTCCATAGACTGAATAAAAAAAAATAAGAGCTCCAATAATAGGGTTCATCCAAGATGGAGATTTATTATGAGTAATATTCCAGATAAAGGAGTAAAACTACAAAGGGAGAAAATACAAAGTTTCTGTGCTGAAACTTAAATCAGTCATAGCTCACCAGTTAAGGAGGAGAAATAAAGCCCTGAGCATCAGATATTAATTCTTAACCAGGTTGATAAGAGTCATAGATTTTTGGGTCCCATAATAGGTGAAACTATTTCTTGGTAACCACATCTCTGGACCACAGGTAAAGAAACTGTTTAAAGTCATTATAACTAAGATCCTACTTAGATCTCTTCTGTAAAAACTGTTGGAAATTAAAATATTCATCCAGTAGACAACAACTCATTTTGACCAAAAATGTTTGTTTTCCTTCTCTGGATTTCATTTTTTTTTTTTTTCAGCAGCAGGATGGAATTATACCACTAATTGAAAGTACCATGTGGCTCTAAAAATAATGCATTTTTTTTTTTTGGTAAATGACGAAAAGTGTGCCCAGGACAGCATATCGAAATACATGTAATTTGGAAAATGTTTTTAAATAAATAGAACTAAAGATGCGAAAAACAGTGACAGATGTAGGAAGAGAAACAGGAAGTTATACTGTCCCTGAACCAGAAAAACCAAACAGAGCTGGCCATGTGCCAGTCACTTTAGAAGGTTTGCGTACCTAAGATGGAGCAAATAAGATGCCTTGTGTCCGCTCTAGTGATATCTGCCAGAATGCTCTTCCCGAAGAGCTCACCCTGAGGGGCTATGGGCTGAAATACTCTCGAATCATGAAACGTTTAAAGAGCATGTGTGTGAGGACTGCTCTGGAAATAGCATATCTTATAAGCCAAGAGAACATGGGGTCCACTCGGGGCAAACGGTGTGACACTAGAGGTGGAAATTCATCTGGATTAAAATTTTGAGATTTGAAAAAGGAAAGACCCATTGGAATGTTAAAAAAAAAAAAGGGGAGGAAAGATACCTGGATCACAGATGGTACGCTTAATGTCAGGAAAGGCTTGCAAGCAAGCATCAGCAGACATATGGAAGGGGTGGAAGAGGGAAGGGCCAGTCCAACCCCAGCTAAGACCACCGTGGACAGCCCAGGGCGGGGGAGCCCTGGAAAGTGAGGGCTGGCAGTATATGACTCAAAATATCTAGCAACAGGGTGTAAGTATGAGTTATTCTAGCAGGAAATCACACGGTGAAATAGTCATTTAAGAGAGCCATTTTATAGCACTGAAATCATCATCACTGCTATTAGTTACTCCTAATAGATTTCTATAGCTGCAACAGATTGTGGCCACTGAACTCTTCTTTTGTGTACATCTGCTATCTCTGTGCTACTTGTCTATGTTTATAAATTAGGAACTGTTGCTTGAGATACTGAGTCATCAGATCTCATCTCCTCCTTTCCATGGTAGTTTAGTATCTAACGATGTGAATTTTTCCCCTTTCCTTCATTGTATCTGCAGTTCTCACGATTATGTATTTCTAGAGATGTCCCCTCAACTGCTCAACTCATTAAATGGTACCTGATTTCATCGTGGACACAGAACCTATCCTCTACGTACCCTGATCACCCTCACAGTCAGTGTAGAAATTTTCATAGTAGAAAATAAAGAGGACAGAAGAGCCTCTCTTTATTTCAGAAAATTATTACTGTAATGACATGTGGGTGACAATTACTGAACACCCCTGAGCCAGGAATTAGTTTAGTAGGAAGATTATATATTTTAGTGCCGGATGCTAACTTATCTAAAACAAATATTGTCAAGGATACCAACAATGAATCAGAAAAAAGACAAGTACATCCGGGCTCCTGGAGCAGTGAGTAAAGCTGCCAGCTGCCACTGCCAGGAGACTGCTACTCTGCCCAAGAGAAGTGCTCCAAACAGGGATGCAGGTGTGGGGGGTGGCAATGAAAATCAAAGTGTCTGGCATATGGGCCCATCCCAACTGGCGGCATAGACAAGGAAACAGAAGTCAAGGGAGAAAGAAAAGTTATTCAAGACCAGCACTGATGAATGTGAGAAGCAGGGAACAGCCCCACCCATGATGTAATCAATATTACATCCTAGATTCTAAGTTTCCAACAGGAGCCAACACCCCATCCTGCTTTAATTGCTCAGCTCAACAGCCTCTCCTACAGCATGCTAGGCTGGCTTCCAGTGGATTTCTTTAAAGAATAGTACCTGGTTATGAAAATATTATTGTAAAGCACATGTGTGTCTCTTACAAAAAAAGAAAAAGAGGAGGGTGATTAGAAAATAGTAACAAGAGAAAAGACAACACTCAACATTTTAATTTCCTCCTAAGCACGCAGGAAACCCACACCTGACTACACGTAGCACACTCCTTGCCTTAACATTCAGAGGCCAGCAATCCATGCTGCTGTGTTCATATTACACACCTCTGCCACTTGCCCATCAACACCTCAAGATCCCTCATGACGAACGCCAAGCACACCCTTCTAACCTTCCATGCTTATGCACACGGTCTCTCTTTGGTAAGTCCACTTACGCCCTTGGAAACTCCCAGGCTGCACGTATCCCCATGTTTCCAGCTAATGCAGCCCCTCCTCAATGGTCTGCTTACCAAAGAGTGAACACATGTATGCATTGTTCTCAGTCCCCCTCCCCTCAAATCACCAACACAATTGTTATCAGGTGAAGTGACTCTAGGGTGGCCTTCCCCAAATTACAGAGTGATGCCCAAAAAAATGGTCCAGAATTTGGGTAATCTCATTTCTGATTCCATGAAAATCTAAGATCCTACCTCAGAGTAGCTGAGTCCGCGCCTCAGCAAGGTGGCAGTGGGATGGCAGGTGTTTTAAATGCCTGGGAAAGCAGGTGAGCCAAGGTCCAAACCAGGCTGATTAACAAGGGATCTCCAGGAGCCCGAGGAGCAATCTCTGGGGTATCAGATAATTCAGGCTCACTTGGTTCACCTCCTGCACTAGAGGAAGCCCATTCCCACTGGCCAGGTGGGTGGCCAGCTGCATTCTTTTCCCAAGGGAAAGGCTGGAATTGTTTCTTGGTATTTCATCATGGAACTTCTTATCTAATCTTGGATCTCTTTGGAGTAATGAAAAATAGTGGGTAACAGTTAGGGCTTTCTCTTCCAAGTTATTGGCTTATTTTGGTTAGAGAAAATTATACTTAAAATATGCCTATTACACTGACAAACGTTAAGTATTTTTCAGAATTATTCATCTATCAAATACATCGGGAAAATGAGACATGAGAAACAGAAGGAAAAATGGAACAAGAGGAGAATGAAGGAAGGATGCGGGGCAGGGAAAAGAGAAGGGGAGAAGAAAGAGTTAATGATGAAGAACAGGAGTCATACATGCTGAGGTTCTTCAGCCAGTATATTAAGATGTTTCCACAGGGAAACTGAAATTTCTCATACTTTACTCCTCTAGGGAAGACAATTTAAAAAATGAAGTGATCTTGCCTGGGAAGCAGGACGTCAGTGGTAAGGACACTGAGTGAAGACTTTTCATGCACTAAAACCACCTGATGGGTGCTTTGCTCATGTGACTTCTACGCATCACAGATCTGTCAGACACAGACCTTATACATGACGATTCCCAGGGCACAGATGAAGCAAAACTCAATACATATGCAGCTATTCAGGATACTACTCAATAAGTAATTCTTCCTAAAGAACCTTTTCTATGTTCTTCAATCATGATCTTATTGATGGGCGCAGACTTTTCATGGAGTGTGAGAATCATTCTACAGATGCTGCCTCAAGGGCGTGAGATGCGGAGAGAGCAGGCGACGCAGAGGTCAAAGGTGGGGCTGTTACACAGAAGGCACACAAGAGGACGTGCGTATATTAAATGCAAATACGCCATCTTATATAAGGGACATGAGTGTCTGCGTATTTTAGTATCCACAAGGTTGGGAGAGGTTCCTGGAACTAATTCCCTGTAGATATCAGGGGACGACTGTACAAAAAGAAGTAAGGGCCACAAGCCTTTTAGTGCAGATGAAGATTCTTTGTTAGCCCTAGAGAGCATTATTGATCTGTAATTCTTTGTCCTAATAATTAGCCCCTATGTTACTAATGAAAAGTATAAAATTTTACTAAGAGTAAAGTTGTATAGTATGATTTACAAAGATTTTCACAAATATTAAAATACATAATACCTTGGTACAGAAAAGGAGAAAAAATGTAAGAAGGAGGGATAAAAATTGGTAAAGAAGGAGAGAAGGAAGAGAATGGCTGATACTGAAGAGAACATACTACAGTTAAATTACTCAATTTATAAAATCTCAGCATCAACATGGGGTCAAAAACTAAGCATAAGAAGATACACTGGAAGTATGAAGCCTCTTTGATTCTCTGGGTTAAGAAAGGAGGTAGTTAAGCCCTACAAATTTGGTTAGATGATTTCCTTCCAAGAAAAGAAATTTCCTCATATTTGGGTGTTTTTTTTTTTTTTTTTTTTGCTCTAAAGTTAGTGGAAATCAGTGTCAAGGGAACTCAAGATCCTCAGCTATTCGTGCTACACCAGAGCAAAGATGATTATTTCATCACGGGTTTTGTGATGCCCAATGAGAACGCCAATCTGTAAAGAATGTTCTACCTGTTTTACTGAAGATCTTATGTTGTTGTTAGCCGGCATCCGTTGCCTGTGTAGCCTCCTCTCTGCAAGACAGACTCCTGGTGTGAGAGTGTCATGGCACAGGACCACCTTGGAGCAAAGGTGGGGGCCAGGACTCACTTTCCCCTCTGAAGAGTGACGAATGAACTTCAGCAGCACCTTGAGGTACAGACAGCCTTCCTTAGCTGAAATGGCTTTTGCCCTGGTCACCTCACTTTCCCTCGATACTATCCTAGGAAGTCAGAAATGAGTTAGAGTAGCCCGAATTAATATATGAGAAACGAGGTACAAGAAGATGAATAATGCGATCAACCTGACACAATAAACATCTTTAATTACAGCTTACAGATTTATACTGTGAAGCTTGTCTATAATGAGAATGCAATTGCCTTAACATCACCAATTCTTTCTTGTCTGTTTGGGAGGCATACCCATAGTTTCCACACCACAAACTAGCCAAAGCTTCTGATTATGACCCACGTCATTCTCTTCAGGGCTCAGCTGGAGAAAATAGAATTCAAAGAGGGTGAAGGCCTGGAGTGAGGAATCCCGTGATACCAGCTCATGGCAGTCTCAAAGTCAACTCCAACTTCTAGTTCCAAGCTGGGTGTCACTGACAGAAAACAGGACATCGAGGGATGAGAAGCAATGTCATTCTCCACCCCATCCTCTGTGGAAATGCAAAATAGAAAAATAACTAAAAGCTCCATGTTAAGTTGCTTTTCTTTTCCAGGAGGAGAAGCTTTGAATTTTCCGAAACATGTCAACTTCCAGATAACTCTTCTTCTATCTATATTTAGATAACAAAAGCCTTTAAGATTTAAAATGATCTTTTAGATAGTACATTTTTATAATTCGAAATATTTTCTTCTCAGATAATGAAATATAAGAGAGTCCAAAGATATAGGAAAATGGAAACAAATAATTTTCTCCATCTTATCAGAAGAATAACATTTACTATAAAAGAAAAAGTTAGAATAATTAAATATGTGAAGCTAAACTACAATACAAAATCAGAAAAAGGTGAGCAATGTGGATAATTTTCCCAAGAGAACAAATATTTAATTCTCAATAGTTCCATTACTTTACATGAGGATTCAAAGTAAAGTATATTAGTTCATCAGAAAGCTTAAATATGAGGAAAGATATGGCTTAAATTTCTACAGTTTTCTCCTATTAAATTGTATCCTTAGGAGTCAACGCGTGGATGATGGAAAATGAAGGAGCCATTCATTTTTACCAACACCACACAATCACATTTTAAAAGACTGAATCCATTGTTCTAGGATGATTTTAGCAAAACACAATAGCAAAAAATAAAGGTGGATCTGAAGAGCCTGCTCTCCTTCAAAATGTGACACATACCTTTGTGTTTATAAGCTGTGTTGACAGAATTGAGTTGAGAACATATTGCATAGTTAGAACTATTTTCTCCAACAAGTAATGATGGCCTGATAGAAGGAAATATTTCTATAAGTGATTAAAAAAATCACTTGTGGAAAAGTCAGTGTGACACTGAAATAATATGTGGAAAAGAATCAAAATTGTGCAAGAGGAACTGCATCTTGGGGTTGGCTGGTGGTGGGAGAACTAGAGAGGGCTGCCTGTGAGCCGCTGATCATCCCTTTGCTGTGACTGCTGTGGCCACCAGCAGGCCACTGGTGGGCTTCCAGGGGATGCTGGGCTTGGAAGAAGCAGATGGGGGACTACTGCGCCCGCCACTTTGTCCCCACTGCAACCCCAAGCTATGCATTGTTCAGGCCACTTATGCCTTTCCAAAAACACGGAGCAAATTCCCAAACCTCAGCCTTCCAGATCCCAAGCCTGCCCCACAGAGATGGCTTTGGGGTCTGTGTGCAGTCTCCAGACAGAGAGACATTTAAACTCATAGGGAACGACGAGGCCCCACGTCCTTGTTTGCAACCCTCTGTAGAAAGGACCAGTCTTCAGAGAGCAGCCACTTTCCCTGAGGACTGGCCCTGCCCCAGGGCCTTCTGCAGGGCACCCGCAACATCCCTGTTGCGCAGGCTGTAGATGAGTGGGTTGAGCAGGGGTGTGAGGATGGTGTAGAAGGCGGACACGGCCTTGTCCTTCTCGGGAGTGTGGTAGGAATGGGGCAGCACATAGGTGTACATGGCGGCCCCATAGAAGAGGCTGACGACCACCATGTGTGAGGAGCAGGTGGCCACCGCCTTCTGTCGTCCCTCAGCCTCGCGCATCCTGCACACAGTCAGCAGGATCCGGGTGTAGGAGGCCGAGATGATGGAGAAGGGGATGAGCAGCATGAGGATGCAGCACACATACATGGCTGTCTCGTAGGCTGAGGTGTCTGTGCAGGACAGCTTCAGGAGCGCAGGGACTTCGCAAAAGAAGTGGTTGATCTCCCGAGAGGCGCAGAATGGGAACTGCATGGTGACCGGGGTCAGCAGGAAACCATCCACAGAGCCCCCCAGCCAGGCTGCAGCCACGATCAGCAGGCAGACCCTGTGGCTCATGAGCACTGGGTAGCGCAGAGGGCTGCAGATGGCCACGTAGCGGTCATAGGACATGAGGCCCAGCAGGAAGAACTCGGCCCCTGCCAAGGTTAAGTAGAGGAAGTGCTGGGCAGTGCACCCTGCGAAGGAGATGGCCCGCTGGCCCATCACTTGGTCCAGCAACATCTTGGGCACAATGGTGGAGATGTACAGGATGTCCATGACGGAGAGCTGGCTGAGCAGGAAGTACATTGGCGTGTGGAGCCGGGGGTCCGTGTGGATGAGCATGATCATGATGGCGTTACTGGCTGTAGAGATCAGGAAGACCAGGAGGATGAGCACAAAGAGGAGCCAGGGGAACCGGGAGCTGCTGAACAACCCCAGGAGGACAAAGTCGGCGTAAGTGGAGTAATTGCCCCACTCCAAAGTTCTGTAAGCAATGCAACAGAGAGAGAGACGGTATGAGAGGAAGTTGGGAAATCAGGTTTGTTTGGAACATTAGGATGTGGTCACGGATGATTCAAGAAACATTATTCTCATCCCATGAAGGTCAAAATTTAATTTCCCAGAAGAACATACTGAGCAGGACTGTGTTATGTTGAGTCACACTGCCATTCACTCAAGAAGCCGCTCAAGAATGATGCGCTACTTGCTGACTCTAAGGGGTCATGAGGAAGCACGTTTATGACTTTTGTTTATGGGCATTTATTTTTCTGTCTTTGAGGCACAATAATACCTTGAATCTGACACACACACAAAACGGTAAAAATGGAACCATCCCAAATAAATAGACATGGAAAAGTAGATAGGAGCAGACGATGACTTCCACCCTCTTCCCCACATCAGACTCTAGTTTTTACACTTAGAACCCAGAGTCAAAACCACCTGTCAAGAACATGCGTTTCGCCTATGGAAAGATAATCATACAGATTTTACTAATTTATGTCATTCTTTACCTGTTTCCATACTCTAAAATTCAATTGCTTAACATGCTTACTAGGTGTCTGTCATTTGAAGATAATGATCCGTGCTGAAGAATAAACCCCAGGAGCTCTGGGCTGTGAGAAGAAACGAAGCAACCCCGAAATCAGCAGAAAAGTTATCAAAGGAAAAAATAATATTTACGGTCAAAGGGTATTTTAGCAAAAAAAAAAAACAAAAAAACAAGAACAAAAACAAAAAACTGCACAAACCCTACCACTTATTAACATGATTAAGTAAAATGAGGGCAATAAATAATATATAAGGTTTTAATAAAAAGAGAAGTAAACTGATTTAAATAATACCAGAGAATACTGTCTCTCAAAGGAGAGACTTTACTCTTAGAAGCTAGATTATGAATATATAGCTATTTTAGTAATGGTATTTTACCACATATACTGATTATTTGGGCAATTTCCTTGGCCTCATATGGACCTACATTATCCAGTATGGTAGCCAGGAGTTCTACAAAGCTGTTGAGTCCATGAAACATGACTTCAAACCTGAGAGGTGGTATAAATATAAATCATATTAAGGATTCAAAGACATTATGAAAAAAAGGTATACTAGTTATCTCACAAAATTATTTATAACGTTACATGCTAAATCACAATATTTTGATATATTTTGTCAGATAACATTAAAATTAGTTCGACCTGTTCTTGTTGCATTTTTAATGTGGCTACTAAAAAAATCTAAAATTACTTCTGTGGCTCCCACGAGATTCTACAATAATACCCTTATCAGGGAGCATCTTTCCCAAAATATGACAACACCAAATACCTTCATTCAAACAAGTTCCTCAGAATTGAATGCACCCAAAATTACATGAACTTGAGCAAAAAAATTATGTGTAATGCCAAATCAGAAAAAGTGATGATATTACCTGGGTGTACGGACAGCTGTAAAAAGTTGTACGAACACTAATTATGAGTGTGAAGTGATTCATAAGTATAATTTAAATTACTTTCCCCACAACCCTGTGAAATACCAGAGGCCTCCTTATCCGTTCCACAGATGAAAAACAGTGACGTATAAATAGGTCAGGAGACTGGCCCGGGCATGTGGCTCCTGATAACTAGTGGTGGGCTATTTGCTTTGTTCAATTTTCCAGTGACCCGAAGTGGATATCATTTCACTCTTTCCACCAGGATTTCCTCAGCCACGCTTGATAAATCAAAGTTTTAAATTCGGAATGCACCTAAACCAGCACATGGTCATTGCCTTCAAGAAGCCTAGAATCAAACCCTGCATTGCTAGAGACGTGCTCTAAGAAGGGTTTGATGAGGACCTCCAGGGCACTGGCCTCTGATGCTGGTGAGTGATGGAGAAGAAGCGGGCAGGACACTGCAAGTAAAGGACAGTGGAGGAATGGGGACTGGAACCGATGCCTGGTCCATGAGAAGTCCACTCAGGCCTGCTGTACATTCTGCCACACCCATGATGGATGTGTAATGGTGAGAAGTAAATTCTCAGCCAGATTTTATTGATGAGACCCACTATTCACACTTTTCAGCTTCCCCATTCTTGAAACATTACCGGGTCTACAGCTGTTTTCCCGATGTGCTTCCTTGTTCTAATTCCGCCTTTTTTTCACCCAATGTGTTAAACCACTGGGGAAATTAAAAACAAACAACCGGCAGCAATGCACATGATGGAGAGTGCTGGGTGCCCATCCAGCCCTGCCCCTCATCACTTAATGGACGCGAGCTCCTCCTGGGCTCTGCTGCTACCTCCCCGTACATTCCGAGGATGGAGGCACAGCGGAGACCAGGCACAGGCCTGCTGCTGTGGGCAGTGCTAAAGCCCAAGCGGGACAAATCAGGACATGACCAGGAACATTCCTGAGGCTGAAGGCTGCTAACGAGGCCCCGGAGAGTTCCCTAGTATTCCCCACAAAGGGAAAGGCGGGTCCTCAGATCCTAGGAGCATCTTGCTCTCACTGCCAGTTAATTCATGTCCTGTATTTAAAAAATTACAAAAGAGGATAATGACGCCGAAATATCCATGGACAATAAGAAAAAAGAAAAACACCAACTGGAATACACTATGCATCTGTATAAAAATTTTTAGTTTATGAATAATTTTATTAATTTGTTTAGGTGGGTGCTGGAAATCAAAGGCCTCAGGCTTGCTGGGCACCCAGGCTACCACTGAGCTGCACCTCAGCACCGTGAGTAGTCTTTGACTTCAGTGTATGTTCAATTTCACATACACTTGATAGTATTTACTTCATGGTCCCCATGTGCATGTGCAGTATCTACTCAGACTATTGCTATGGTTGATGATGTTCCATGTACTTTTTAAATTTTTCCTCAATTGATTCACATGTCCATTGCTTCTAACTTTGCTCACAACATACAATATGGTGAGATTAGTTCTCTGGGATGGACCTTGAAAGGGAGGTCCATGGGCTTCAGCAGCGCCTCGCCAAACTCTAGACACCGTTGTTAGCCAGTGATTCTAACCAACAGCCAAGCACACCTGTGGCATCGTGCTTGTCCCTGCATTTAGCAATAGCATCTAAACTTTAGTTCATACGATTTTTTATTACTATGAAACTTGAGCATATGTTCATATTTTTTCATTCTACTACTTATTTTGGGATTTGATTGCTCATGGCATCGGCTCTTTGGTATATTCAGGAGTTTTCAAAATTAGCATATTTTCTTTATAGAATGAAGATATTCTTTTGTGTGTAATATTTATTGCAACTATTTTACAACAAATATTGCCTATAATTGTGAATTTGATTTCTAGGTCAAAGACGTTTTAAATCTCTAGGTAATTAAAATATTTACTTTGTCATTTTGTACTCTGAGTTTATTTGAGAAATTTACTTCCCATCAAGACATGTGATTAATATCTTAATTCAGTTATCATATTTTAAAAAATATGCAATATTTCAATACATTTTATTTTGGCCTTTGCAGAAAATTATAAAACTGTGGATTTCTCTGTCAGGCCAAGAACATAATAAGTTTGTTCCTCAAGATCATGCCACTGAGTCATGATTTCTAGTTCTTCAAAGAAAGGAAGGAATTCGAGTCTGAACGATGAACAGGAGGAGCCACTCGCCGGAGCCCACACGCCTCTCTGCTGACATGGGGTGTGGTCCGGAAGGGGAGAACAGGAGACACCACGCTCCTGAGGCCGCCCCTTCCATTCGCAAGGCACTGGGCCAGTCAAGGGGCAGTGGAGGCAGGCCTGGAATGCCCGGATGAGTGCATCCAAAGGGGCCGACTCCTCACGGGGACAGGGGACCTGGGCAGCAGTGTTACCTGTACAGGTTGTTCTCTGCAGTGCTTACGCCCAAGGCAGCTGTTCCTTGGGATGCCGGGCAAACAAAGGAACAAAGCAAACCAAGGAGGTCCCTGCTCCTAAAGCTTAGGCTGTGAAACCCTTCCCTCTGCCAACAAGGTGCAGAGGGCCGCCTGTCCTGCAGTCTGCCCTGAACTCTCGCTGTAAGTACATTTCAGAAAACCCTACGTCTTGCACACCATCCTCAGCTATTTTCTTCAGTAGGTCAACAACCTACTCCACTAGGCCAGAGCAGATAGC
Source organism: Hystrix cristata (assembly GCA_004026905.1). Lineage (NCBI taxonomy): Eukaryota > Metazoa > Chordata > Mammalia > Rodentia > Hystricidae > Hystrix > Hystrix cristata. The sequence continues at coordinate 52,659 of PVJO010000925.1, read as the reverse complement.
TGTGGACAGGACATACAGGAACACATCATCGCTGAAAATCCAGCGTTTACCTGTGTTTTGTGTGAACATTCTAGCAGGAAATATGAGCACTAAAAATGGGGGTGTCAGGTCATTCTTTAGTAAAGTTGTAATAGGAGTGATAATTAATTGTTGGAATCTTACCCTGTGTTTTCCATAATTTTTATCGCCAATAATAGCAGATCCAAGGTCCAGGAGTAGTTTTCCTTTCTTAAGTTGTGATTTGCCCGTCAGACACTGTTTTATGTCAGGAATCCGCACGCGCCTTGGTGAGCATCTAACTCAGTTGTTTGTTGAGTCCGAAACGGATGTAAACAGGGACGGTCGTGGGAGAACAGGGACAAACAGCGAGCACCACTGAAAAGTCGCTTACTCCTACATAATAGATCACATTATGGTTGCTCCACAGCAGTGTTATTACTTAAAGTCTCACATTTATTTATACAAAGGACATTTTCAAAAATGAGATCATTTGGAAAAACGTTAGAATGACAGAGAAGTTGTGATCATCTTCTCTGTTTTGAAGCAAACCGGAACTTTGGTCTTCCCCCGCCCTTCCCTCCCCTTGCTCCCTACTTTGCTTATCCCCGGGGTTTAACATGTAATGAACTTTAAACAAGCTTTGGGACTGTACAAGCCTCCATCATCAATAAGCTCCTGGGTGGCTGACCACTTGCAGGACCTAGCTGCCCAGCTGCCTCCTAAGTATCAGACAAGAAGGTGTAGACAGTATTTTCCTGGAGCAAGACATGGAGCAATTTTAAAACTAACCCATCTTTAGAGACATTTATTAGTTACCTGAGGAAGATTAATAGTACACATTAAATAAACAGTTCTCCCTAAGAACATTTTTAAATGCTACAAGTGGATATTCCATTCAAATGATGAAAACTTTGTTGAATCCTTACACTGGAACAAGCCTGAGTAGAGAAATCATCTACATCCTGATATACATGTTATGTAAGCCAGTGTAGCAGCTGATAGATATGAGGTCAAAAGATAAAATTTAGAAGAGTATCACGGATTCATAAATACCTATCAGTAGAATGCTGAGACATATTTACAGTATTTCCTTGCTTTGAACCAGTTTTCTACAAAGTTCAGTTCTTATGTTTAAAACATCCTGTGACAGATGAGCATAAAGTCCTCTGATCTACTTACCTTACTCAGTAACTTTGGCAAATCTGATGACCGGAAACTAAAGATCAAGTGCCTACTGTTCAGAGAAAATCTTCCACAAGTAAAGCAGTAAATGTATTTGTTCAGCATTTCTTTTCATCTGGCATCTGTGGACAAATAAGGGGCATAATAAGCAAGGCCTTCCAACCTGAGGACATCCTGTGTTAGGAAGTGAAGCAAAGAGGAGATGAGAAAGTAGAGGTTAGGAAAAACTATAGATTCAAGGAAGGAAAAGGTACCATGCATTAAGGATGGAATAACATCACATTGACATAATTCTGGGTCAGTTTCTGAGCCATCGACAAGGACAGGCAAATAGATCGAGGACCTAAAAAGAAAACAGTCTGAGTCTTTAAATACCTAATAAAGATGGTGTAAAAGAAGCTGACAGCAGCTACATCATGTAGCCTGCTAAACACAAAGAGACCAAGAGACTTAAATAGGTGAGCTTACATCATGGTGGTAGATCAGTACTCCCATTTCGAAGGAAGACAGCCATCAGAATATTTATCCCCAGGGACTCTGTCCCTAGACTACAGTTACTCAGTTCATAGAAATGTGACATGTTCCATCACTTTACTTTTTTTTAATTGAGAAAAATATGACCTTTTTATTCCCAAGGATTTATATTAAGTCATCCCCATGTAAATCAAGCTATGGGCCCCTACAACTCAAATTACTTTCTTCTCCTTTACTTCATTCTTCGTATTGCTTCGGAAGTGTCTTTTATACATTTATAATTCTTACGCATTGTTTTCCTCAAGGGTTAAAGGAAAACGCCTCCTTGCTAAGGCAGTCTTGTCTTGCCGAGGCACTGCACGTCAGGTCTGACCCTTAACTGCTCACTTGGTGTGTAATCCGCATGTCTTTCTTACATACCTTGCAGTGCTTAAGAAAACCTTCAGTTTTACACAGCACTTAATAGTGAAATAGCTAAAAGCAATAATAAAACAAAAATCTCTAGGTTATTGTAAGAGTGGGGAGATCCTTTCCTCTCTTGTCCGATATTCTCACTGGCGCCCGGCCTGTGCTCGTGGGGGAAAATCCCAGATCTCAGGACTTTGCCGTGGTGACCTCACCTGCTACAGTCTCTTGGCTCTTACCAGCGATTCACGTTTACCTCACCCTGCTGTGTGAATAGGACGGGATGGAATTCAAGTTTCTGATCTTGGAGTTTATGAAACTTGGGGCTCCTTCCTTAAGAGAAAGACTGCAAATCTTGATTAAATAGTTAGAAACAACAATAAATACCCATTTAGGATAAGAAGAGAAATCTTGACAAATTATATGTTTAAAAAGTGTCATACCTCAAGAAGAAATTCAGAACAACAATAATATAATGTTATTAGCAGGTTGAGGTAGGATAGAAGAAATAAAGACAGGTAGAAAGAAGGCAGGAAAGTTGTAATTTTAAATGTATACTTTTAAGAAAACTGTAACTTCAAGACACAAACACAGTTACCCAAGGTTACAATGCCCCTTTCAGCTCTAGGCCTTATTTCCTTTATAGGGTTCTCACTCATAATTCCTAAGAGTCCTAAAGATATGATACCTGTAAATTGGGCCAGTGTTTTACCTTCTAATACTATAAATTTCACAGACTTCCACCCTCAAGATTACAGCATTATTAGTTGGGTACCATATCTCTGAGCTCCAAAAACATGCAAATGGATTGCATTCTGACCAAGGCCATGACAAATAACCTGACAGATACTAGGAATACACATCCCAGGTCATCTGTCTTAAGGACATCCCAAGACCACAGAAATATCCCTGATCCCAGACCATAAAACGCCTCCTCTTTAAGCACCCACACTCCTGAGTGAGTACTTCTTTGATTCTGTTTGTAAATCTACCTGTGTCTTTCACTGATGAGTCATGCAATCCTCCCCATGAAGAATCAAATACTTTCTCCATGGGAGACAGGTGAGTTGAGGTCCCCATCTCCTCTTGTGGGGGAACCACTTCAGACCCCTTCTAGTGACCATTTCACTGCGTGCCACAACACTTTTACTAATTTTTCCCAACAATGTTTGCCTACACATTCTATAATTACACCTTGTAAGGAAATGTTATTCTCATACAGAGAAGAGACAGACAATTCAGTCCTTTTAGTATGTCCATTGAGATTTTTGAGAGTTTTGATACATTAGATTTTTCTGTGTCTTCTTTTTTGTGATCGAGGTCCTGTTTGAAAAACTGATGTTTAATTTCTTTCATATGTCACTCTCTTTAGCCTGAGGTTCCTAGAATACAAACAACACAAAACAAACAAAGACTCCACACAGTTATCACTACCATCCATTGCTAGGACCTTTTCATCACTAGAAATAAAAACTAATGCCCAATTCCCTCTCCTTTAGTCCCTGCTAACCTCTATTCCACTTTGTGTCCCTACAGATTTGCCTGCTCTGGATATCGCAGATGAATTTATCCATTTGTGTTATTAGCAGTTTTTGGTTACTGTTGAATGATGCTGCTGTGCACATTGGTTCATAAATTTCTGGTTGAGTTCCTGATTTCACCTTTTTGAGTTTTAACAAGAGTATTGAAATTCTCTTGAATGGTATATTCAATAATGGTTGGGTGGAATGAAGAAATAAGCTTAAAATCTGGGTGGAAAAAAAGGAAAAGAAGAAGGAAGTGTGTTCATTTTTGGAGAGCTTCAGTCAGCTTGCATGGGTGTGTCTTTTTGTCATTGCCTTTGGTGATTAGTCTCTGGTTTCTTTGGCCTTCTAACAGAGACTCACTCCAGTGACTCTCCAGCGAGCTTCCAGCCTTCACCTTGAGCTGGTGCTGCATCCTTGATATCTCCTATTTTGTGGTATCTACCTTCTTGGGCTGAGGGCCTGCTGGCTCTTCCAGCTCTCTGGTATGCAGAAGGCCACTGTGAACTCTTCCACCTTGGAACCTGTAAGTCTGCCTAATAAATCCCCTTTGATAATTATATGTATATTTTCTATCTTCTAGAGAAAGAGAATTACAAAGATAAATTTCTCTAATCTGTTTTATGGTACCTGAGACCTGAACTTGCCATGGTCTGTCCTCCTGATGATGCAGAGAGTACTGATGGTCTTTTGTGTGAACTCTAAAGTAATACACACCACGGATCCACTGGATTATCCTAGTTCACCACTTGTGAGATGTAATGAATTTAGTGTCTCCGTACACAGTATTTTGAACATTTTCGGAAGAGTAAGAAACATAATGATATTGTTTGGTTGCTTTTAACATCTCTGGACAAAGTAATAAAAAAAATCAGCTCAAAGAGTCAAATTCCCAGTTTCAGACACACATAAACAACCTGAAGTCTCCTCAGATTGTCCTCTTCTCTCCTGTACCATAGGACTGAAGTTGGTAAAAACTAAACACAATCTCCTATTATGTGGTTGGCGGCATCACAGCACAAGAGTAATGCTAACCCTTAAGGATACTGGTAGCTGCAGTGAGGCCACTGATGGGAAAAGACTAGAATCCCATAAACTGGGTTGGAGATGTTTGGGAGAAACCTGAAGGATCAGGACTTTGAACTCCTACATTCTGATGAGCGAATTTTGGGAGAGGAAGGGACTCCCTACCCTCAGTGGCAGAGGCACCTAACCCTGCGACGTTGTCCTCTCTACTCTGCCTGAGGAAACTGGTCCTGTGCTGCCTGCAGGAGCAGTAGTGACTTCCCCAGTGCAGTTATCAATCAAGACAATGCCAGTGCCACTCAGGACTCACCTCACCACCCACTGCCGCCTCGAGGCCTCTAACCAGACTCAGACCTCATGCCACTCCTCGAGGGGAGAATGCTCCTACAGAACATCCTGTGTTTTCTAATTCTGACGAGAGGTCTGGGGAACAGGTATGGGAATGGAATTAAAGGTGTGGGATAATGGTGGAAGAAACATAAATCTGGATGTAGGCCCGTTAAACAGATTCTGGTTTTAACAACTTGAGTTTAAAAAGGTGCTAATAGTTTTTTTGGCTGGCTGAAGTATGGATAAAAAGAGGCAGTGCACTGTGAATCAGTTGGAGAGCCTGATTCTCCTTGATGGGAACATTTAAAGGCTCAGGGAAATGGTAATGCTGGAGTGGATTTGGTAGGTAAGACCTCCCTTCCACACTGGGAGGGTCCAGAAAATGTCCCCTCCACTAATACCTGAAGAGACAGACCTGTGAGGGGAGCGCCAGCGTCCTTAAAGAGCCTCGTTGTTCTCCGCGTGTCCGAACTTATGGGGGGACCAGGTACTCAGCTGGAAAATTCAAATGCAGCGGGTCTAATTGAATCCTGGAGTGTCAAGGGCCAAGCGGCAACACACAACCTCCAACCTCAAGGGGAGAGGGGCGCGCTCACTGTGATGGTCAGCAGAAGCAAAGCAATGGTCACAGTGGCCTGACACATGTAGACCTATGGCCGTGACTAATTGATCAGGGTCTTCCCAGCAGTGAATAGGTACGAAGCCCACAAAACTTCTACTGGCTTTATATGAGAAGAAATATTTCATGGTAAATGAACAAAAATCTTCCTGAAGTCATAAAAACAGAGAGCAATAAATACAAGGTTTCAATAAAAAGGAGAAATAAACAGCTTTAAATAATGTTAGAGGATATTGTCTCCCGAAAGAGAGACTTCACTCTTAGAAGCTAGATTATGCATGTATCGCTATTTCAGTATTTTACCACATATGTAGAGAATCATGGCTCCTCAACCAATCCCCGGATGAGCCAGCCACAGACCCAGAACCCTGTGAATGAGGAGCCCAGGTCCTCTGGAGGAATGACCCTAATGCACCACATGAATTTACACTGCTAATTTTCCCCCCATCCTTCCTCAAAGGGACCTATGGTCTTTTATTAAGGTAACCATTCACCAGGAAAAAGGAAATGACCACACATTTCAGGGACTACTGGACACTGGTTCTGTACTAACACCGATTCTAGGATACCTGAAACACCATGTGGTCCTCCAATAAGAGTTAGGACCTGTGGAAGCCAGGTGATCAGTGGAAATTTAGCCAATGTCCAGCTCACAGTGGGTCCAGTGGTCTCCAAATTCATCCTGTGATCATTTCCAGAATGCACAATTGGGATAAATATACTTAGTACCTGGAAGAATCTCCATGCCCCCATATTGATTCCCTAATCAGCGGAGCACAGACTGCTATGGTGGAAAAGGCCAAACAGAAGCTATCAGAGTTATCTCTACCTGGGAAAATAGTAAATTAAAAAATCACATCCCTTGGAGGAATTGTGGAAATTAGTGTCACCAAAAGGAATTGAAAGGTGCAGGGGTAGTGCCTCTAACATCCCCTTTAACGCTCCTGTTTAACCCGTGTAGAAGACAGCTGGATCTTGGAGAATGATGGTGGGTTACCGTAAGATTACTCAAGGGTGACTTCAGTTGCAGCTGCTGTACCAGATTTCCTTACTTAAGCAGATTAATGCATCTTCTGGTACCTCCTATGCAGCTATTAATTTATTAATCTAATTTTTTTGTGGCACCGGAGGCTTCAGAAACAGAACTCCAAAGATCCAGGGAAAACTTGATCATGCGATTTCATGCATGATGGTCATGCAGAGTACGATTTCTTATCTGGTCTCAGTCACTTTCATACCATCCGCACACCAATGACTCCTAAAACCTGTCTTCATGCCTGACACCCAAATGATAAGTGACTAAAATACGCAGCTTCTTCTCTGATGTTCCCATTAGATATCTGATAGATAACGCAAATGTAACACAAAGATCTTAATCCTATTCATAAGCCCACATTTCCTTGCAGATGACTCCACTCACAAGAAAAAATATTCATGCTCATTGGATGGGACAATAAAGGGTTTTTGAAAATCCTAAATATCTTTTAAAGCACTACGAAAACACAGTTTTCAAAACATCTGCATGTACAAATAATAAGTCCACAAAATATTATCTATCGCTTGCCTTTTAAGAGTATTTTAAACTATAAAAGAACCACTAGCCTTTCTCAGTGTAGACTTTCTCGGTGTAGACTTGTGAAATCTGTAACTGAGATGCAGACGGAGGGAGGAATACAGGTTCGTGAATGGAAACTTCGGTGTCTCGCGATTAACTTGATAGACTCAAATGCAACATGCTTAACCAACACAAAAACAAGATTAAGTTAAATTCGTAAAAATTGCTCTGTTGCATATTGAAAAATAGATCCAACACCAACCCGACTGCTCTCCAAAACTGAGGGTCTTTGTGACTCCCCTGGTCTAGTCACCCCCACACTCCATTCACCGCCGTGTTATCTGTGCCCTCAGAATACACCCGCTCTGGCCCACTTCTTACCGCCCGCTCCTAAAATTCTAACTCATGTGGAAGCAGCTCTCTTCCCATAAAAACCCTTTGACAGAGATCTTCCTGCCTTAACATCCCTCACAGTGCACTCTGCATAAAGCAGCTAGAACAGCATCCTCTGTGCGTTACCCTGACCTGTTGTCTCTCTACACGACGTCCCGCGTGGCGTTTTTCTTTTTTAACAATGGAAACGTCCCACTTCCGTACACAGCATCCAAGGCCCTCCCTGGTCTGCTCTCTGCGTGTTTTCAGGCTCGTCTTCTCAACTCCTTGTTTACCTTAGATCAGCAACTCTGTCAGCCGTCTGAACACACCATTGCTGATCTGCTACGTTGGCACCTGCTCTGCTTCCTGCCTGGAGGGCTCTGTACCTGGACTTCTGATGCCTGGTTTTGGCTCAAACACCATCTGGTTGGGCTCCTTCTTGACCACCACAGCTAAGCAGCCCCCCACCTGTCTCCACCATCCCAGTGTATCACTGTATGCCTTGTGTACACTACCTCATGGGTTATATCCTTAACATTTTATTGAAATGTAAGTTCAAAATGTTAAACATACAAAATTTGTGAACTTTTTAATTATGTACAACTGAACACTGGGTGTGTAATCAGGGTACATAGGAAGAAACAGAAAACTAACAGCACCCGGCAGCCTGCCCATGCACCCATCCAGCAATAGATTTTCCACGAGCATGAGTTAGTTTTACTGTGTCTGTACCTCAAATACATAAAGATACTTCTTGTGACTTCCTTAGCATGACATAGTGTTTACAGGATTAATCCATGTGGCTGCAAGTAGTATTAGAACATCTACTTTTGTGGTGTGAGTATATCTCAATGTATTTGTCTGTTTCACCACCTGTGAGCTTCTGGAAGCCTGTACGGTCTACTGTTGCTGTCTTCTCTTGGTGAACAGTGTGCACAGTCTACCAGGAGTCCACACAAGGACGGAGGTGGGGGCGCAGGACATGGCTGCGCAGCTTTAGTCACGGCTACCACGAACAACGTGGTGCAGTATTAACTTTGCTCAGTTTGCTTTTTCTCTCTTTGCAGTCTTTCCTCCACTGGAATATGAATTTCTCGAGTGTAGATGCTTTGTCTTGTTCGCTCAATGATTGAGAAAGCTATGTCTGTAGGATATAATGTTTTATCAAGAACATTTCTAGAAATTCCTCCATCTACAGTACACAAAAAAAATCACCCTCCTGAAGTCCTGTGCTTGAGGCCCCGTCCGAACCTGCAAAGCAGAGCCAGTGCGATTCACGTGTGCTGAGATGGTCAGAGGACAAGGGACCTGACGGGGCATGTAAGTAGTTGACTGTATGGGAAGTTTGACCCGTGTGGTGTCGACTGTGCCATGATTAAGCTTCTATAATGACATTTCCACATGGTAACTTAGCATTTCCATTAAGCCGCCACTTCGATGCTGCAGGAATTCCTTACGTAGTCATGGGGCACTGAGCACGATTTGCCACATGCTTTCCGTCCCAAGTCCAGGGTCAGTCGGGGCATAGAGATGAACGTGAGCTAACCCGTATGACCGGGATGGGTTATGGCTGACCTCGAGGGTGACCTCACACCTCTGAAAAGTGTTTCCCCGTCTTCCCAACCCACAGTGCTGCGCGTCTGCCCAGTGCCTGGGGAGCCCCTCGGGGCACCTTCTCAGGACGTCTTCTCTGGGTGGTGTCCTGGGCTTTCAGCCATCACTTCTAACTTACCACATATGCGGTTCTCACGCACGTGCTGCAAAGAAGCAGAAGTTAAGTACTGACGTTTTACTGAAAGTAACAGCAACCTGTGACTGTAGTGAGGACGATCACGGTTGGGCAAACTCTGTTCAGTGGCCCTTCCATTCCCCGAATGACAGGTGCACACAGACAGCTCACGGCGCTTCCGAGAGGCCCTCGGGGAAGATGGCATTCCGGGCCTCTTCAGACGGTGAGCCGATTCACACACCAGCGCCGTACATTTGTCTGTCCTGCTGCAACTGCTGATACTGTCCACGACACTTGAAGTTTTGAGTGACTTCTTATACCTCCATGAGGCAAGAATCCTGGGCAAAATTTTCCCATTTGTGTTTCTGGAGGCCACTTGGTTTGAATACAAGTGAACAGGGCAGGAAAAAAGGAAGACATAAGAAACAAAAGAAGAGATGAAAGAAGGGGGTCAAGAAGATACGTTTTGTGTCAGTGTTTCCTTTCCCGTCCACCTGAACCCTTCCTTCCAGTTGGTCTGGCAGAGCGACACAGCCACCCTGACTCAACATCCCCGTCCCCACGCCCATGAGACAGAGCCAATGCTCAGAAGGCCTCCCCGGACACTCTCTGGGAAGACCCGAGTCTCTGCAGCGCCCTCCTCAGTGCCCCGGTCACATCCTTGTTCCTCAGGCTGTAGATGAGGGGGTTTAGCATGGGTGTGAGGATGGTGTAGAATACAGAGAAGAGCTTGTCCTGGGCTGGCGTGTGGTAAGAGTGTGGCACCATGTATGTGTACATGGCAGCCCCATAGAACAGGGTTACCACGAGCATGTGGGATGAGCAGGTGGCAAAGGCCTTCTTCCTCCCCTCCACGGAACTCATGTGGTGGACAGTGGTCAGTATCCTGGCATACGAAGCGACTACCACTGAGAAAGGGATGAGCAGCATCAGCACACAGCACACGTACATCACCGTCTCATACAGGGCCGTGTCTGCGCATGCCAAGCTCAGCACAGCGGGAGCCTCACAGAAGAAATGCTGAATCTCCCGGGAGCTACAGAAGGGAAAGCTCATGGTGATGGGCGTGAGGAGGAAGCCATCCAGAGAACCCCCAAACCAGGAGCCTGCCACGATCATCCAGCACACCCGGCGGCTCATGAGCACCGGGTATCTCAGGGGGCGGCAGATGGCCACATAGCGGTCGTAGGCCATGAGGCCCAGCAAGAAGAACTCAGCCCCCACAAGGGTGAGGTAGAGGAAGTGCTGGGCTGTGCACCCCACAAAGGAAATGGTTCTCCGGCCAAGCAGATAGTCCATCAGCATCTTGGGCACGATGGTGGAGATGTACATCATGTCGATGATGGAAAGGTGGCTGAGGAGGAAGTACATGGGCGTGTGGAGGCAAGAGTCAGCGTGGATCAGGAAGATCATCATCCCATTGGCCACCAGTGAAGTGAAGAAGATGACAGAGATGGTGGCAAAGAGAAGACCTGAGGTTTCCTCTCTGGTGAACAGCCCCAGGAAGGTGAAGTCTGAAGAGGATATGTTGCGCCCTTCCATTGGCCCTACAGTGGTGCTGAAGCGACCTAGAATCTTCTAAGTAAAATGATGTTTCCAGAGAAATAAAATGACAACATACAAATTAGTTGTTAAGCATACGACTTCTAAAAGGAGAAAGAAAACACTGAAAAATATTTTGTGTTCTGGAATTGACATGTAACAATTTATATCAGAATTTTAATCTTTATACCAATTTTAAAGCTGATGATTAATAATCAAAATTCCTTAAATATTTTGGACAGGATACAGGAGATGCTACTATTATAATACTCATATCAAAAGCTTAGGGCATATACTATGCCACACAGCTGTTGAACATACCACGTTCTGGTGTGTGAGTATGTTTGTGAACACAGTGCCTCAGGTAGGTTTAAACTGATGTCATTATAAACGCATCTTTGTTATGGCCAGCATAACCACCATCTTCCAAACATCTTTGATCCTGGTGACTTGTCTCTGTCTGTCACTCAACACTATGTGAGTAATCTACCATTTGGGCCTGGAGTCCTCGGCCACACCATGAGAGTACACTTCCTGTTAGTTCGCCCATGTTGCACACAGATTGTGCAGGACGAAATGAACCGGGAGATACAAACAACTCTTCCAAATTCAGAAATAAAAGAATCATCCAATAAAGAAGATATTATCATTAAAAGTTATTTTTGTTTATTTTTAAGAAAGACATTTTAATTTTAGGAGGATGAGGAATTATCATTCAGATTATGATTAGCATAATCATTAACAATTAGCACTGGCAATAACGATTCAGAGGAAACAGCGCAGGAATATGCATATTGAGCTATTATCCACTTATTACTTTTGGACTTGGAACTTTTCCCCTGGTACTTATTAAGAAAAATTTGAGTGACTGTGTCTCATATAACTTTGGGTTATGATAAAGAATAAATATTTGTAACACTTTGGGAAAGTAAAGGATGATTTTTCAGATTTGAAGGCTAAATATGTACAAGATATTTTACCAAACTGTGAGCTAATTTGACCAAACTAATCTAATATTCTTCTAAATATTCTAAAATTGTGAGCACTTGAGTCAATTGCACAGAAAAACCAATGTTTTTGAAAATAATGGTGATGACGCTGTGAAGAGTTTACTTTGTGCCAGTGCTGTATCTGTGGACCTTTGGTCTCCACAACAAACGTCGGAAGCAGGAAGCTGCGAAACCCCCCTCCCCGGTGCGGATCTGGGCGGAACGTGTCTGGGTCAGTCTGTTGGGGGAGCAGCGTTTGGACAGGGTGGTACCAGCTCACTCTGTTCTACCCGAGCCCAGAGCAACAGCTACACCTTGACAGCATCTATCAAATAAAATATACCAACCCCATATGACTCTCTTAACTTTAGCTATATATATAAAACCATTAATTTGATTAGTGAAAAATATTCATAATTGAGAAATCACACAAATTATTATAATTTGCACTGCCGTTTTTAAGAGTGCAAACGATGCTTACTGTTTTATTTCATTCTGATAATTTTGGAATCTTTGGTGCCAGGTTTCATAAATTTTCCTAAAACTATGTACAATTTCATCGTCATTTACAATCTGTATCTTCTGCATTATTATTATCATTACTATTATTATTATTTTTGGAGTGTTGAGGATCAAACTCAAGATCTTGTGCATGCCAGGCATGTACTCTAGTAAACTATGTGTTAGTAACAAAAATGCTGTATGGTTAACGGAATAGCCTAAGTAGCAGTCACATTTCAGTTGCTTCCACATTGTCTGCATATCAGGTTTAATTTTTATCCTGCTCTAAGACCTCAATAGCAAAGGAGAATATGTACTGTTGCATAGTTAAATACCTTTCTCTACTCTCTCTCCATACTCACATCTGAGTGTTTTTACAATTTTTAAAATTTTATGTGAAAGTGAAACAAAATTTCATAACAAAATCATAAGAGCAACAGTAGTTGATACACTCTGTATCGATTATCTTCAAAGTAGTTACTCAGAGTATAAGACATAGACAAACGAGATTCTCTCTCACTAAAAGGAAAAAAAACTTTCTTTTCAATGAACGAAGAGGAACTAGTAGTATAAATGAAACAAATTAGCATAGATATTAAAACACTTTTGAATCAGTACAGTAGGTAATTTAGGGGATTATTGGAACTTTCTGCGTAACTCGCTTCTATTTTGCTCCTTGTTTGGATGTATATTTTATTATCTCACGCAGTCCTACCTTCTCCAGCTAGCAAATGGAAGACTGCTCCTTTTTTGCACGTTACCAGCCTCGTCTTCTTTGCTAAAGGTCTAACTTGCCAGACAGCAAGCTCCTTTCAATGTGAACTCCAATTCTAAATAAAACATCTGGTTCAATTCATTATCTGCTCTCGCCGTGAGGAGAATAATGAGATGGAGCTTTCTGCTGGGCACAGATCTCACAGTGCTATGCACACGGTAGGGAAGCACTAGAAGGGTTCTGTGCCTTACACAGGAATTTTTTTCCTGCAGTGCTGCAGACCTAAGTGAGACAAGGGGCTGAGTTAGATTAACTGAGCCCTTCTCCTGGTCATGAGAATAACAAATTCTGTGACACTGGACACCTCTCAAACTCCTGAGCCTTAGCGTCTGTTTATATTAGGTTGGGAAAATGGGATGCACTGCTTTAAGGATTGAATAAATTTAGAGTCATAGATAAAAATATTCTGTACAATACCAACCAAAATGCCAATGTTACATACATACGTGGAATGTTTTCAAGATTATTGGTAAATGTGTGAGAATTACTAGTCTCTCATCTAAACAATCTATATAGTCAACTAAAATCTGAATTTGAATAGTAAATACCTCTTGATCTTCAGGTTTGTAAAGCCAGGGAATCCCAGCAAAGCTACTTCAGCAGTCAGATTCTGTTTCTTTTTCCTCAAATATCCCTTGACTTGAAGCAAATGGTATTAGTAGTAGTTTTCAGAAAAAATTGTATGCATCGTAACCCAGCTGGCAGGAAATCTACATGTCTTCGGGGGGCATAGATCTATTTGGCCTGCAAATTGTACACAAGAAACAAATGTTATTGGGTATCACTGGCATGACTACTGAATAAAATTGTCGTTTGGGCTTAAACACTTCTTATTACATAACCCCACACACCAACAGAAAGCAATGTACATATTTATTCCACGCTGACATTTGCATCGTACCCTGTCCTGTGCCTAAGGGGCACATGCGTGGGTTAGTACCTGTGCTTACCACATTCTTTCTCCCACGTCGCTACCATCTGAAGGCAGGATGGCCGCCTTCACCAGGTCTATGATAGTCACTGTATTTAGCATTTATAGCCACTGACAACCCTACTTTTAAGTTGCAGCTGCTAGGTTACCACTGATGAGGCTTCTGCCATATGAAAGAGCATGATCCAAGTTCCTTCACCGCCACGGTCCTCTTGCTAGCAACTTCTGTGCTGCCCTGGCTCAAAGCTGCCCCATGCTGCTTCTTTCTGCGCCCCTCCAGTCACTCGGAAATGGTTTTCTCCCTTTTTAACATTCAACCCTTCACAATATGAAGACGACTATTGTTTTCCTTCATCTGTTTGTGTGCCAGGCTTTGCTTCCCAATTCTCATGAATATTCATCTATGAATTTCTACAAAAGTGCTCCAGTTCCAAGTATTTGCAAGGGATGATCTTTGCAATGTCCATTAAAAAATGCAATAAATACCTCAATTTATAACGGTTACTCTCAATGTGGGTTTTCTAGTTCGGGACATGGTGGAATATTACTTTTCAGTTTCTATATCAGAAACATCACACCTTCAACTCATTATATACACAGTAAATTTTATTTTCACTTGAGAGGTTTTCAAACCAGGTCAATATAAATTTGTATGATGATGAAATTAAATACAAAAACATATATTACTAGGTCTTATCTGTGTTCCTAAACCTTTCTCAATATCTCAAAAATTGGAATCATTAGAATAAAGTCAAACTGAAATGTGAATCACTAAATAATTAGATATGAAGTTGCTAATATACCCAGACAATTTGGGAGTGATTTAGAACCACATTCCATAGTGGACCCCACTGCCCCTTTCTAGGACCCATAAATGACCACGACCAGAGCAGAGCCATCCCTGGAGAGACCTGCTCTTTCTGACGGGGCTCATCCTATGCCTAGTGGACACGGGAAAAGGCTGGTGAGCCCTGGAAGAGTGCACCTGAGTGATGCAGGAGTCTGCACATCCTTCAGAAGCACAAAAAATGAGGGAAAAATGATGGTGGGCTAGCTTGCCCCTCTGACGGGAAGGCAAAGAGCCTAGCTTGGAGGACCTGCAAGGGCAGCCTCAGCTCCGGGGCTTCAGAGCAAGCGCCTTCAGTTCTCCAGTCATCTGGGAGACAGGACAAGAGCACAAGGACCGTGTACCATGTAGATAACACAGGCCAGTTCGCAGTCTGGACGTCAGACTGCACAGCCCTTCCGTCCCTTCTAAATAGTATTGTCCTGAGCCAGTCTAATTCACAAGACTGAGGTTGGTTTAAATTAAAAAAATAAAAGCGAGGTTTACTAAAATCATACAGACAAGTATTGTAGAGAGGACATTATTTGTGCTGCTGTATTCAACAGTATCCTCACTGCCTGAGATGTGCAAACGCACTGCAGGTGCCTGGACATACAAGCTGCTTCTCAAGGCACTTGGCGTCTGGGGTGGGGGTGGGGGACAGTTTCTTCTAGCTGAACTTGAACCTGAGATGTGCATCTCCGGTCCTGCAGACAGCCCTGCCTCAGTTTCCATAGATGCAGCTTCCATGGGAAGGGGACCAAGAGCTGGACGGAGGGAGGAGAGAGGGAAGGGACAGGGAAGAAAAAAGAATCAAGACGTGTTACGTACATGCTCCACCTCCTCACGAGGAGGCTCATCATTATGTACTGCAAACATGGACTAATACAAATTTAAAAATTAAAAAGAATAATATAAATTCAGTCCGACCTCTCTGAAATGTGGAAAGTGGTCATTTCCTCACATGTTGCATTTTAAAAGTAATACTATGAGAAATCAGTCTAGAAGCTCATCGCCATTTGGCCTAAAACTTGTGAAACTCCTGCACAATTTCAACAGACTTGGGTTTTCATCCAGGAAACAGCAGAGTACACAAGGCTTGGTCTAAGTATAGTAGAAGCTCCTGGATGATTCACTAAATTTCTTAAGTTTAGCCTAAATTCTTACATTGTTTAGACAAAACCTCAATCTATTCATGCATTAATTTAATTTTCAGGAAGCTTTGAGATAATTTTTCTTATACCACCTCTTATTTTTCATATCTCTTCTCATACATGCAATCTGAATGTTAGTTATTAAAATCATCATGCGACACGCATGCTCAGTAGACGATAGAGAAGGGGGCGTACACCATACATCCTGAGCCACTCAGTGCACACTGTGCCTCTACACTGTCCCAGCTACAGCAGAGTCTGCCATGTACCTGGAGCAGACTCCTCTGCAGGGAGCTATCAGACGCGTGTGCATCAGTCAAAGCTGGTGAAAATTAGAAGTAATTTAGTAAGACAAAAACTTACCAGAAACCTGCAAGAACTTTATGCAGAATGAACACACTTTTTAAAAAGGTAGGTGCTGTATTCTAGAAGGAAAATGATGTATTAGTGGGCATAACTTCTCTTCTATTTCATGCTGAGAAAAAAACACACACAGCAATTCCTGGGGATCCAGGACAGGAAAGCCTTTGGGATCCGGTCCCTCCGTGTGTGCAGGGCAGTCCGTGTCCTACTCAGAAGCCCCAGAAGCCTGCCAGGTCTTAGTTTGGCTTTAGGGTCTTGACATGACTGAAATGCAGGGCAGCAATAATCCTGGCACCTGGTGATGGAGTCAGCACAGACAGGCCCATGACCAGTCATTTAGGGCTATTTTTGCAATATAGCTATGCAGAAGGAGGGGTCATTAAAACAAACAAAACGCCCACCTGAAATCCCCGAAAGCTCAGGATCACAGGGTAGATCACAGACTCCCCAGACTCCTAGAAGTGGCTGATGCCGGCTCCCGACCTGTCCAAGGAAACACTGGCATAGAAAGAAGGACAGGTGGTGGTAAAAAACTGAAAAAGTAGAAGGAAAGCTCAGACCCTTAAGGGATGCTGAATTCCTCCTGATGTTGTGATTCGGGGTCCCTGGCATGGCAGGGAGCTCCGGAGTCGGAAGAGGCAGGTGTTTAAATGGTTTCCGAGAAGGTGAGGCCCTGGGAGAGCAGGCCTGGCCCTCCCATCCCGGGGGACTTGGACAACACAGGCTGGTTCACAGCCGACGGGCAGAGTTTCGCTGCTGCTGGACGGCAGGGAACTGGAGCTGGGAGCTGCGGGCTCTGAGAGAAGTCCCTGCTGCAGGAATCCAAGGCGAGGAGGGCAACTTCCGGAGGTTTCATCAGACCTTTCCTCCTGCCGCTCTTCCTCCAGGGAAAGTGGGAGCAAGTGCGAAAGCTACTTAAAAGTGAGACAAAAAAACACACACACACACACACAAAAATAAAAATGAGACAAAAAAAGCCCCAAAGTGAATATTTACTGCAGAAAACATGCCAAATTTATTGAAAAAACATTAACCTACACATCCAAGAAGTGCAATAAACTCCAAGCAGGATCCAAAAACACCACAGGAAAAATACTGAAGTCAGCGAAGGAAATCTTGGCACCGTAGGAGGAAAACAACTCATCATCACACGTGATGATGAAGGCTCTCTCAGGGCCTCACCTTCTCATCGGAAACCAAGGAGGCAGAGGAGGGGGAGACACAGTATATTCAAAGTAAGAAACTCACTCATGTCTGGCAAAACAATATTTCTACATTATAAACACACGAGGCAAATACACACACACACAGGTAACCAAAGCTTATAGAATTAATTCCTAGCAGATCTTCCTTTCAAGAAATAATAGAGGAAGTCATTTGGGGTGAAAGCAGGTGAGCTCAGGCAGTAATATGAACTCAAAGTAACAAATAAAACAAATAATTTCATAAGTAATCAAGAGACAGTGTAATTGCACATTGCATTTTCTTTATTCTCTAAGCTGGCTTAAAAAGCAATCACAGAAACGAAGGTTAATAGAAAGACTTCACTATTTACACTCACCCACAATTTTTCTCCCAGCTTCTGTAAATGACACAATAAAGTTATAAAGTAATAATAAACAACATGTTTATGGTTATAACACATAAAGATGTACAACTGAAAGTACAACAAAAGGTAGGCGTGACTGGACCTGTAAGAGTAAAGTTTCTTTTTCTCTGGAGCTGAGTCAGAAAATACTTGATGTCGAAAGTTTTATTATTTTGTTTGTATGTCTTCCTTAGCTTATTTATACGGTGAACTGACTGATTTTTGGATGCTGAATCAGCGCTGCATTCCTAGAATAAATCCTATGTGGTCATGATCTATAATTCTTTTTTATATTGCTAGATGAATTCCCTAATACTTTTGAGAACTTTTGAGTATATACTCCTGGGGGGTATTGGATCTATAGTTATCTTTTCTTTTTTGTGTTGTAGCTTTTTTTTTTTTTTTTTTTGGAGACAGGATCCCACTATGTAGTTCAGGCTGGCCTTGAAATCAGTGTGTAGCCCAGGCTGGCCTCAAACTTGTAGTGACCCTCCTGCCTCAGCCTCTCATGTGCTAGGACTACAGGCATGCACACCACACCAGGCTTTACGTGGTTTTTACCTGGTGTGGGTATCCTAGTACTGTTCTCATAAAATGAACTGGTGTGGTCCTCTCCTATTTTCTGGAACAGAGTATGATTATGTGGAGTGGGTAGTAAGGCCTCTAAAGTTTTGTGTAGAGCCACACCCATATCCATTGTATATCTCTATCTGTAGGTGTTAAACACCATGCGTTCACACTGATACTTTCAAGTTCAATTCAACCACAAGACTGATTCTAGCCTTTCCCCATTTCCGTGTTTGCGACTCTCCTGACTAACAGTGAAAGACCTGGCTCCTACAGTCTTCAGTATATCTGATTTTCTCCCTCTCCCTGTAAGCAGCCGGTCTCCTGGCCCACTGGCTGTCTGCAGGGGTAACTGCATGACTCCTGCCCTGTCAGACTCATCTTCACCCTCCTCCTCAACCCCACCACTGCCTGCTAAATAGTGTTTTCTAATCGTTTATTTCTATAATATAAAATTACCCTCAACGTGGTGACTTTATTTCCAATAATATTCCCAGAAGTATTAATTTTAATAGTTTCCCCAAATATACTTTGAGTTTTCTACATACACAATTATGTTGCCTTTCATAGTTTAGTTTCTTCTTTTCCAGTCATTATGCTTTTTATTCCTTTTTATTGCCTTATTGCACCAGTAGAGACACAGTGAAAGGTGAACAGAGGTGCTACGTTTGTTTTCTATTACAGAGAATCACAATTTCCTGATCAAATACAGTGATTATTGTAGGTTTTCTGCAATTATCTCATATAAGATCTCGAAAGTCCTTCATTATTTCTAGGTAGTTAAATGCTTTTTAAAATGCCATGAATGTATATTAATTTTATTTTTATTGTTTGCACATTTACAGAGCTAAGTCCATGATTTTTCTTCCTTAGTATATTAATGTGGAATAGGGCAGATTGATTTAAAATCTAAAACAGCCTTGCATTCCTGCATAGAGCCACGTTGGTCATGCTGTAGTAGCCTTTCTATATATTCTGGATTAGTTCAATATTTTCTTTAGGATTTTCAATTTTATGCTCATGAAAATGATTAGCTTATTATTTTTCTTTCTTGTGGTATTTTGACAGATCTTTGTGTCATAATTATGCAGGCCTTATGGAACAACATTGGGAAATAGTCCCCCTCTTTTCAATTCTCTAGATTTCTTTTCTAGATCAATGCTATTTTTTTTCTTAAATGTTGCTACAATTCTGCAGATATATAATCTCAGCCTAGAGTTTCCTTTGTAGAAAGCTGTTATGCTACAGATTCAATTTTCATAGAAATTTGTCAGTTTCATCTATATTTTTAAATATTTTTCCATAAAGTTGTTCCGAGTTTCCTCATGATATTTGCAAGATGTGTAAGACCTGTAGTTTTGGCTTTGGTCTTCCTTTACATGTGTTTCTTTTTAAAACCAACTCCCTCTCTTTATTACTTCCTTTCTTTTATTTTCCTTGAACTTAACTTGATGTTTTCTTCTAAATTCTTGAGAGAGATGCTTATATAATTAATTTTCATCTTTTTCATTTATATGGATTTACTGTTTTAAATTTCCCTATGCTCTCCATGTGCATCTGTATAGATATGAATACACAATGAATACACAGATAAACACACGTACATACGAAGGTTAAACATGTAATTCTGACAGGTCCTCCTGGCTAGAGGATGAAACTGACGCCTGTGGAGCTGGTACACGCACACGGCACATCTTAATTACTTTCCTTCGCTGCCCCCTCCCCATCTCTCTGCCTTACCGAGAATTCTAGAAGTCATTTGACAACAAGACTCTGAGCCAAGAATCCTAAAACCAGACTTCCAGGCACATGTTGTGGGAAAAAAATGATCACCAGGTCTTAGATGGAATGTCTGGACAATGGGTGATTAGTTTAGAATATTTCTTTTTTTATAGACAATTTAAATAAATCATTTCACCTGTACAGATCATTTCATCTGTACAGAAATTCCTTAAACTCATATACTAAGGAAACACTGCTAACATGGAAGGCATTGTACTACAAACACAAGTTTTCATGAAAAAATACTAAAACCGTCAATCATAAAATGTCTGAAATGTCATAAAATGTCTTCACTTGTAAGGTGCTATGGGGTTGCAAATGATGTTCTGATTGCTCAAGACTCTGGGGTCACAAAACCTTTCTCTACTGCAATATATTTTCTTTTATTTCTTTTGTATGTTAAGATTCCAAGTAATATTTTAAAAGACTGGTTCATTATTAAGATGTATGAAATTACTTAAATCTTATTTTAAAAAATTATAATATATGCGGTGTGATTGAAAAATATGGTGAATGAAAAAAATACTACAGTGAAAGACACATTGTCATCAATTCCTCTCAAAACCCTTCCCCTCACTTTGGCCACATGTATTCCCTCATTCTTGCTACTTTCTGAAGCAGTTCTAGAAGCTGTCTTTTATGAATTTAGTTGAGCTGCCCTGACGTTGACTCGAATGTTTACCTTGCTTGGGGAAGAGCCAGCAGTTGCACTGTGGCAGATCCAGGGACTAAGGTGGATCAGGATGGACACACTCATGATTTTACCAGCTGCCTGTCTGTCGGCTGGCGTTCGGCAGCAGCACTCACTGTATTCTGATCAGACCTCATAAAGACCTCAGAGGACACCAGACCTGCTTCAGACAGTGACAAGAATGATGTGATACGTGTGTTCAAAGTGAGGGCGTGAATTTTGAAGATTAAAGGCAATGTGTTGCTTACTGTAATTTTTTTTAAAAAAATTAAACATTCATCATACATTTTGATGATGCCTACTAATTTTTTAAAAATGCATGGGATTTTTAGGATGAGTTTAATGACTATGTTAATTGGAAAAAAAAGGGCAATGGAAACTGTAATGAAAGAACCAACTGGCGATTGTTATGTATAGAAGCAATGTCTAATTCCTTTACCTTTATTATTATTATAAATAGTAACTATGGCTAATGGTTTAACTTACTGAGGGTCTCAAGATTTTTTTGTGGTAAAATCAAGTCTTGAACAATGGGTCATGTAAAGTTTCCTCCAAAGCATTTTCTCCTAAACCCGAAATGCTTGAACCAAACATACACAAACTGTTACTGAAGTAACACTTGATGACAGACAATTACTAGTTAAGAGACATTTGAGCAGGAAAATTTAAAGGACTTCTTCATAGTTAATTTTTTTAATTTTTATTTTTTTGCCATGTGTATTTCACTGAATGAGAAAAGTAACAGACCTCCAGGAAGGTTGCAGAGCAGTAAACAGCAACAAATCAGCCTCTCCAGGATTTGGAATCCACTGGAAAGTAACGACTCAGGGAAGAAAAGGAGGGAGGTGGATCCTGGGACCCGGGAAAGATGTGATGGGAAAGTTGGCGCCTATAGAGAAACTGAAGAGACAGAACACAATGCAGGAAAAGGAAGGGTGGTCTGCACTTTCTCCCCTGCTCCCGGCTTGTGGCTTGTGCAGGCAGGATCTACACAGACATAGTGAACACGGGTGACTCTCAGGGAGAAATGCACCAGTGGAACGGAGCAGTGGATGGTGTGTGCTGCAAGAGCTGGTGGTGAGCGACTCCAGCCTGAGTGTCTGCCACATCCGCTGGAGAAGGCGCCTGGGCGGATGCCACTGTAGGGAGGCACCAGCTGAACCAGGGCAGCCAGGAGGCGCGCAGTGTTAAACTCCCACAGCGACTGGGTGAGGGACCACAGCGAGAGACACCGTGGCCAGGGAGCTGTGGCCAGGCCAGGAAGGGACCCTCAGAGTGTTATTAGGTAAATGACTCCAGTCCCATGACCAGAGGCCAGGTTCAGCCCAAATCTCCGTGAATTTGGAAGTCCCAGAACCGATGCCCCTATTCTAATCCTACTGCCCGCTTGCTGGTGATTCTCTGACTGCCTCCTTTATCTCCAAGTCAGAGCAGGGTCTTGACTTGAAATGGACACTAACATAAAACTGTAGACCCCAGAAGATGACCACAGGCTCAAATCACAGAGAAATTTCCTTCTTTCTTTTCTCTGTCTCTCTCTCTTTCTTCTTTTAGTTTTTTGTTTTTGTTTGGGTTTTTTAAAATTGTTTTTTTGTGAGCATGAGCACTGTTTTTAGCTTTGAGTTTTGTTCTGTTCATGTTTTTATTTTTGTTTTTTCTTCTTTCCTTTCCTCCTGTCTTCTTCACCACTTAACTGGGGCTTGGGTGATCTTCCTCTGTCCCTCAGCCTTGCTTCTCCCCATGTAGGGCGGTGCTGCCCACCACTTGTGTCCTCCACCGCCTGAAGTCCCCAGTGCTTGAACTGCTCAGAAAGCCTGTGACTAAGCCCCCTTTCCACAGCCAGCTCTGTGGCCATCTCCCCCATGTCACCTCAGTAGGGTGACCAGAGACACAGAAGTGTGGTTGTTCTGTGACTGCTGATACCTACAGTAGCTCAGTCTTAGCAATAAACTTCTTCTCAAAACGGCTCCTGATTATACCACTTCTAAATACGGAAGTGAGGCAGGAGATTAGGGTGCAGCAAACTGGCTGTGCAAGGAGGACCTGCCAATCATAGCCAAGACACACACACAGAACAGCTTCTGAGCCCTGCAGCTGATACCAGTCAGACAATGACATCTCCAGGTCTTCTGGCACAAGATCCAGAAGGTTTTTGATAGGACAGCCGAGGTTTGACATTAGGATGGGGGTATAAAAGATGGCAGCCACTGGCCTTGTGGCCACTGCCTTCTTTCTTTCACAGTGGCCTGCCCTACAGGTGAAGGGTGTATTTTCTTTTCCACACTCATTCTACAGATCACTTCTTTTCAGAACACTTCTTCACCCTTCTATTCTCCCAAATTTTACCTTTAACAAATGTAAAACCTGGATGTTCTTTGATTGTGCTGTTGAAAATTTTGAACAAGATAAGAGCCTGGAAACCCCTGGGGCCCTCTACTACTCAGTTAACAGTGGCACTGTAGTGGTTCTTCTCCAAAGCTAGCCTGCCATGAGGAAGGAGTCACTTTCAGAGTAAAACCCACACTGGCTTTCAGTTTACAATAAGCACGGCTTTCCCGAGACCAGTGCTGCTGGTCTGTTGTCCATCACTGGGGCTGGGCCCTCCTCTTTGTGCTTGTTGAGTCAAAACCTGGAGGGAATCGATTCAAACTCATTTTACGTGTCCACATTGCCCTGAGACCAAAGTCAAATGAGGACACTACAAGAAAAGAAAAGTGCCATCCAGTATTCCTGAGGAACATAGATGCAAACGTCCTCAACAATCTACTAGTGAAGTGAATTCAACTACACCTTAAAAGTAACTTTCACCACAATCCACTGGGATTTACCTCTGGGAGGCAAATTTGGTTGACTATATGCAAATCAATGTGTGATACACCAAATTACTACCATGAAAGACAGATTCATAGATAATGTCAAAAATGTAGAAATTCATTTAAAAATTCAACAAATTTTCATGATAAAAACTCTCAACAAATTTGGCATAGGAGGAATGTACCTCAATGCTACAAAGGACATACATGAAAAACCCACAGTAACTATCACACTCAGTGGTGAAAACCTGAAAAGTTTTCATCAAGATCGGGGAGAAGAAAAGGATGTGTACTCTCTCCTAGTCAATACAGTGTTGGAAATTTTATCAGAATAGTGAGACAAAGGTGTAAAAGCCATCAAAATAAAAGAAAGGAGATCCCCAGCACGAAAAAGAAAGGATAAAGTGAAATTCTGTTTGCTGATGAGATGATCTTACAGAGAACATCCTAAAGTTTCTATAATCTGTTAGAAACAATAACAAAATTTGTAAAGTTGTAAAACAAACAGAAAAACATCATTTAGTATTTATACAATAGCCACAATCAATCTTAAAACAAATTAAACATAGATCCTATTTAAAATAGCATAAAATAAAAAATGGGTATGTAAATTTAATTGAAATAGTGAAAGATGTGAATACTGAAAACAGGAAAATATTGAAAGAAATTGTAGATGAAAGAATTGTACACACAAATAAATGAAAAGGTCCCATCTTCCTGGATTAGAAGAATCAGTATTGTTAAAATGTCCACACTACCCAACCATCTAGATTCAATGCACTTTTTTCCAAAATTTCAACATTATTTCTCATGAAAAACCATCCTAAAATTTCTGTGTAATCATAAAAGATTTCAAATATTCGAAGCCATCTTGAAGAAAAGTAAGAGGGCTGAAATCATTGTAATACCTGACTTCAAAATCTGGTAAAAATTTATAGTAATACAAACAGCTTGATAGTTGCATAAAATAGACACATTCCTTACTGGATGCTCAAGTTCTCTTGCATGACATTGTCTTGTCAAATGAATTGGACAGGACAACTGAAGAACACCGAGATTTTACACTTATTAAAGGTAAATGTAGGGAGAGAAGAAAGAAGAAAAAGTGTGCTCTGAAGAAAAGAAGTGCTCTGAAAAAGTGTGGAAAAGCAAAATATTCACTGTACACAGAGTGGGCCACCACAAGAGAAAGAAGACAGTGGCCATGAGACCAACGGCTGCTATCTTTTATACTCACATTCTGACATCGGATCCTGGCCATCCCATGCAGGGCTTGAAAGCTGTTCCCTACATATGTCCTGGCCATGATTGACAGGTCTTCTTGACTGACAGGTCATGCTCAGTTGCCCAGCTGCTTCAACATGCCCTAATCTCCTGCCTCACACTGACTCATAATTCAAGAGCGAGAGAGAGAGTTAAAAAATAAGCCTGCACTCAAAACCAATTGATCTATTATAAAATGCAAGCACAAAGAACAGAGAAAGAATGGTCTTTTCAAGAAATGATATTGAATAACTTTATATTCTCAACTAGAAGAATGAAACAGGATGCTTATCTGATACCCCATACAAAAATCAACTCAAAACTTCATTTAAGACTTTGTACTGCGTAACTGCTTAAAGAGAACACAGGGGAGTTAACCTCTATCATTCAGCTGGGTAAAAGCCTCTTGGATGTGACTCCTAAGGCACAGGCAAGAAAGCTAATCAAACAAACAGAAATTCACATGAGATTGGATGAATCTGAAAAGTTTTTCACAGTAAAGAAAAATGTACAGAGTGAAAAGACAACTTGCAGATTGGGAGGATATATTTGCAAGCCACACAGTGATGTATCTAAATACATAAGGAACTGAAACAACTCAATATTCAGAGAACAATCCAATCTAAGCATGGACAGGGCACCCACACAGATATTTCTCAAAAGAAGATGGAAGTGGCCAATAGATACGTCAAAAAACTCTCCTCACCATTAGTCATCAGGAAATGGAAATTAAAACTTCAAGGAGACAGCACTTTGCATTTGTTAAAATGGCTGTTGTCAAAAAGATGAAAGGTGACAGTGTTGGGTGTGGAGTACAATCAGCCCTGGGCCCCACTGGTGGGTTTGCACATGAGCGCTGCCATTGTGGGAAAAAGCATGGAGGTCCCCCAAAACTAAAATCCGAGTTACCATCTGATAGCGGAATCTGATCCCTGGTGTGTATCTGAGGACCTGGAATCCATCTACTGAAGAATGTCTACACTCCCTTCTTCACTGATGCACTGTTTACACAGCTAAGATACGGAAGCAACCTGGATTCCCTCATCAGATGAGGAGTACGGAAAATGTGCCGTGTATAGTGGGTGGAATATTATTCAGTCTTAAAAGTGGGAGAAATCTTTCCATTTGCACCAACATGGATGCACCTAGAGGACAGCCTGCTGTGTGACAGAAGCCAGGCACAGGAAGACAGACACTCCACGAGCTCACATGTGTGTGAAATCTAACCAAGCTGAAATCATAGAGCTACAGAGCAAAATTAATTTTACCAGATCCTGGCAGAGGGGGTTTGATGGCAATGGGGAAATACTGATCAAAGTGTACAAAATTTCAATTAAACAGAAAGAAAAAGCTTTGGTGATCTACTGCACAGAATGTTCACTGTACGAGTAATGCATTAAATATTTTTTAATTGCTGAAAAAAGTCAATTTTAAAAGCTTTACAGTCCCAAATGGTAAGCATAATGGGAGACAGATTTGTTAATTTGCCTCATTTAAACATCCCGCTTTGTAAAACTTACACCAAAGAATCACAGGACATACTACAATACATGCAAAGGTTATTTGTCAATGACTAAATAAACAAGATAACAAAAAATAAAAAATTAGACATAAAAATTACCCAAGGAAAAAGGTTAATTCATAATAGTACATTACCTGAAAATATACAAACAGAAATTCATATGGAATTTAAAAAATCCCTTAATAAAAATAAGTTCTAGGTAGAAAGTCAAAACAAAGAAGAGCTAGAGTGACAAAATTTTATGCATTAACACTGGAAATCAGAAATGAATCTGCTTGTTCATTCAAATATTTGGAATGAAATCAAACTAGACGGAAAGTCTATATATAAATTTAGATAGATGTAAAGAAATAGAGCAAAATAAATTCATATAAAACACTCAAATTCAAAAATGCTAACTCCCTGTCTTTGTAAGTGTTATTTAAATATAAATTTAAAAGTTATTTTTTTCCTTGAAAACATCTATGAAAATGACCTAGATACAGACATATTTTGTAAAGGAATGTGGATATGTTGGCTTGATTGCGGCGCATATCTCACAATAAATACAGAAATCAAATGAAGTTTTGTACCTTACATTCACGTAATTTTTATTACCAACTCTACCTACATAAAGCTGGAGAAGAACACATGTAGACTCCTCAGTGAGGAAGCACAGCCGAGGCGTCTCAGGCACCAGAGGAGGGCGAGGCGCGTCCGGACCTGCACCAGGCTGTGAGCGCCAGGCGGCAGGAGGTCCGTGTGCCAGACACCTCTTGCTTCTGTGAGGAATGGTGAACACAGACGCGCAGGGAGCCTGATGCGCCTGTTGCTCCGTGATAAGACTGGTGCTAAACGGACACTAGGCCCTCAATGACGAGGTTTTTCCATACAGGGCTTCCAGATCAAAAGGAAGGAAAGTTTGGGGTTCAGTTCTGAGGCCCAGTATCACCAATATATGTGTTAGCCACAATGCTGTAGGTTCAGCTCTTGGGAGTCAGAAAAATAAAACTCTTTTGGTTTTGGGTGAATCCATTTGCATGTGTTATTTGACGACAAAAGTGCAGTGCACATGCAAGCATTAACTGCTCATCTCCAGGAAATTCCAGTAGAAGCTATCATTTCATTTGTCTCCATGTTACACTCTGATTTGTTTTTGTTCCTCATCTGCGAGGTTTGAATGCATCAACCGTGGGCGGCATCTTTTCATCCAGAGCACAGAAAGAAAACACAAACTTCAAACTGCAACTTTTTGAAGGGCAGTTTTTTGTGTCTTGATTTTCACTGAGCGAGCGAAAGGTTTTAGCAGACGCAGCAGAAGGCGCAGGTGAGTGTTAATTGCCCCATTATGCCCTCAGCCTGAGCTGTCCCCTGTTTAATCACCTTATTACTTAGCCTGAGTGGAAGAGAGACTGCAAAGAGCACCGTGCAGACAGCAGGGTCTACTCACAGGACCACTCGGCACGCTTCTCTAGGCTGGTCGGGTCCAGCACCTGACGCCCTCTCAAGAGTACAGGCATCTGTTAAGGTGGGAACACATAAAGCATGGCCTGTTCTTTATGATGTCTGTCTAGGTTTTAGATCAACATGTTTCCAAACATTTTCAATACATTTTGGCAATGTAGACCAGACTTCTAGTGTTTCAGGAAATACGTATAAAATATACAAAGTACCGAGCAAGACATTTGACATAAAGATTTAAACTTCACCATACCAGGTACAGACAACAAAAAATAGAGAACTAAACTAAGATAATCCACAGGTATAGATATCAACTTAAAAACATACATCAAATATGAATTAAACTACTTTAAAATGATAGTTGGTATTTTTGTTTTAGTCAAGAAAACCCTTGACCGGGGCCTTGGAATATCTACAGAACATTCTGCGCAGAGCAGCACTGATCTCCCTGTTGCGCAGACTGTAGATGAAGGGGTTTGCAAATGGGGGCACCGCGGTGTAGAACACAGCAGTCAGCAGATTCTTTAAGGATGGTTTCTCTGCAGTGGGACCTAAGACAGCCACCGCCACAGAAATGAAAAACATAAAGAGAATCACCAACTGTGGGGTACAGGTGGACATGGCTTTGTTACGGACTTCCACTGAATGCATCTTAAGAACAGTTGAAAATATATTAAGGTATGAAATACATATAAATGCATTACATGCTAAGACAAGGCAAACACATACAACAATGATTATAAATTCAGAATACTGGACATCTGAAGATGAAATCCTCAGAATTTGAGGAATATCACAGAAATATTGCTGGATCACATTGGTCTTGGTGAAGGGAAGCCTGAACAGAGAGCCTGTGTGGAGAGCAGAATAGACCAGACCAGAGGCCCACGAACCAGCTGCGGTCTGGGAGCACAGACTTGGGGTGATGATGAGCCCGTAGTGCAGAGGGCGGCAGATGGCCACATAGCGGTCATAGGACATGACCACCAGGAACGCAATCTCTACTGCTCCGAAAAGGATATTCAGGAAAATCTGTGCAGCACATTCTTTCAGAGAGATTGTCTTACTGCCTGTCAGGGAATTTATTATGACTTTGGGAACGACAACTGAGATGCTGCCGAGGTCTATGAGGGATAAATTGCTTATGAAAAAGTACATGGGAGAGTGTAGACGTGTGTCTGTCGTGATGAGAGTGACAGTCAGGAGATTCCCAGTTACTGCACCCAGATAAATCACTAAGAACAGCACACCTTGCAGGACCTGGAGCTCCCGGGAGCTGGCAACATCCATGAGGAGGAATTCTGTGAAGATGGTGAGGTTGTCCATGTCTGCCGACCTGGTGCGACTTCTACAGAGTCAGAGGTTAAAGTGAGAAATTGATGCTATCAGAAGAATATAGACCACTCACTAGAACTACAAGAACTTTAATCAGGAATCCAGTGAATGCAGATTTTTCCATTTCAATTTCCTTTCCCAAAATGCTGAAATACATTCTATAAAATGAAAGTTTCTACATTCATAAAATGAAAGAGTTAAGCAATAACATATTTGAAGTGCAATCAAGTCCAGCAATCTTTTATTTATTCGGCATATGAAAGTCTTTTGTAGTCCTCCTGGCTGCCTCAAGTGTTTTTCCCATTTGTTTCAGTTTTGCCTGCCTATCCCAGACCTACTCTGAGAGAGCGTCTGTAACAACCCCAGGTGCTGGAAGTCCCACCCTGCTCTGCATCCTCTAGGTCCAGGAGAACGGCTGTGATGTGTCTGCTGTGGCTGGCTGCTCTCATCCGTTTTTCCCTAACAGACTGACAGCATGAACCTGAGCTTCCTTTGACAGTGACACCAGGCAGGTCACGCTGCACCATTCTCTCAGTTCAGGAGCTTTCAAGATGTGTGTGTGAGCCCTTTCTGTCCCTCTCTGCACCATCATCTATGAAAGATGTGATGTCATTCGGGATGCAAAAATTCTATTTTTCTCTTGGCAGTGTATGGCCTGTCGTCTTGTACCTCCTGTGTGTTTTATTTAAAAAAAAAAAAAGAAAGAAAAAAACCTTTTTGAAGCAGTCTTCCTGTATGTAACCTTCTCTTAGGAATGGATTTTAATATCTAATTAGGTGCCAACTTTCTATCCAGACCTCCCTTCTGCTTGGTTTCATAGCTTTTGCTAAAATCTCATTATTCTAAAATCATTATTTTAAATTTGTTTTATTTATTTGTGCTTGTTTTGAAGCATCCAAATAATAAATAATCCATTTACAAACTGTCATTTCAGTATTAAAATTAGTTACATAGAGAGGTCTAATCTCAGTATTATTTTCATTTGTGAAAAACAGAATTGAAGGATTCTAATATTGAGAATCTTACCAACTGCATCTTTAATACTTTATAGGTAATTACTTTGCCATTACAAACACATTTACACTTCTGTTTTGTGGTGCATAATAATAATGATTTTCTTACAGCAGTGTTTTCAAAAAATATTTCACAGGAACTGTTTTGTCTGGTAATTCTGTGAATTACTTGTGGTTTCTTCTTTTAGCCTTACTTCTCTAGTGAAGAGAAAACCCTTGAGCAGAATGTCACTCTCCAAAACCACACTAACCAGTGAACCCGATATGGCTGATATGGTGGAGATCAATGCTGCTAACCACACGTGGGCGATTTTAAATTTCCTTTATCAAAATACCAGATGGGGTCATTCGAAGCCTGCGTTCCATTCTCCTTCTCTTCTTTTTACATGTCCTTCCTCCCGGTGTAAACAAATTCTCAAGTTTCCTTGAGCGAAACCCACCTTGCATTTGTGTTCTGCACGCTGCATTCAGAGCCAGTTCAGAAGAGGGAATTCAAGGACAGTTTCCGCTTTTCATTTTCTCAGTTGTGTTTTGAAATTATTTTGGCCCACAGTTTAAAAATGCGGACAACAGAATGAGTGTGATTGCTACAAAGTGCATCTCAAAAATCAGCATTATGATTTTTTTGTATGATATAAATCCAATTATAAAAATTGACCATAATAATGACCATACTAAAAAATGACCATACTAAACACCTCAACCTTTTATTCATTAACATAAAAACTGCGTTTGCTTATATGGTTTGATGTCCATGAAATGCCTTCATAAATTTCATTAGCTCGTAGCTTTCTTAGTTAGCCTTTTAAATCCAGGTCCAGGAAATATTAACTTCGCACGTCCTGATGCTATTCCACAGTAATTTTCCATCGTTATGACTTCCACCTTTGGACCTGGGCCATCTATGAAACACGGAAACTAAGAGAGCATTTGAAGATCTAATTGCCTAAAATAAACACTAGAATCTGAAAAAATCTGTCTCTTCTATAAGCACACACACATCCTATGGTGCTGAAATAGTTATGTTAAGATTTTGAAGTATGTATGTCACATGTGCTTGCATGTTATGTGCTCATGAGCAACGTTAACAAAAGTAGATAAATTAGCCTGTAAAATATTACCTGAGCACTGCAGCGATGAGGCTGACTTCACTGACATGAAGGCTGCTTTTGCACAAAGTTAAAAACCTTGGTGAGATCCTGGCTCCTGCTTCTTCCTCCAGTGAGTGAAGTACAAGCTCACTTCTCAGCGAGACTCCCGGTGTGGAACCCACATGGCGCCCTTGCTCTGAAATACCTGTGAGCTCGCTGAGTGTTCCCTAAGGATGTGTGGGGGTCACCGTTCTGCGAGCTCTGGAGATCCCAGCCTCCAAGGAGCCCACGTTTCCTCCAGCTTCCAACTGGTGAGGATCCATTGGCCGTACCATTGAGACTAATCACATTTCCAGGGGAATTTTTTAAAGAAGTAGTTTATGTGTGTGTCACCTAATAAAAAGGAAACACATTTCATACATCGCTGGCAATTCATGAATTTTGAAGTTCAGAACTGATTATAAACTTAGTTTAGCAGGGATTGGAGATTTAGCTCAGTGATAGAGCACTTGCCTAGGAAGCACAAGGCCCTGAGTTTGATCCCCAGCACCCCAGCCAAAATTAGTTTACTTACATTATAGTAAATCCCTAAAGCATTAGCCTTGCACAGTCAGTGTGCTGCGATTGGGAGAAGGGTGTCGTTCTGTGCATCAGTACTTTTCCAAGAATCAATATAAGACATTACAGACTCATGCACCATCCATTCTAAGGCTAAACTGCTAAAATCAGAGCAGGAAAAATTCATTCATGAGGCTTCAATTATTCCTTAAGAAATCATGTTGTTTTGGGTCAGTATGGAATAAATGAAGAACACCAGCAATTGTGTAAAAGTACGATTGACAATTCTCCTTCCCCTTTCTAATCCTACATACATGCAAGGCAGTATTTTTCAACCAAACTCACTAACTACACTGGCCAGGAGGTTTCTCCTCAGAAGCAGATGATGCCTGCACAGCTTTCCAGGCTCACAGATAGAGATTCATCTCTGCTGTTGTCCTCAGTGCAGCCTTGATGTTCATACATGGAAAGACGATGTAGTAAGGAGGAACTCAAAATCTTTCAGGGAACTTAGCTCAACACTGTGTGTGTCATGCGTCTTGGTCTGTCTTGTGCTCAGCATGACAAAATACCTATGGTGATGAATTTATTTTTAAATGCATTTATTTATCGAGAAGTTCTGGATTTCCAAGAGCATAGCATGGGCGCTGGTGCTGACGAGCAGCTGGTGGCAGCTTGTTCTTTTGAAGCAGCCCTTGCTCTTGGTAAACAGTTCACCTCTGTGAACATGAGATTAATCTCTTCTGAGGGTTCTACTCTGTAATTTAATTTAATTTAATTTAATCAGTAGGTGCCACCTCTTAAAGCCTCCTTCATCTCTTCTTCCTCTTACTTTGGGAATCTGCGTTTGGGGAAAGACCATGGAAGCCACAGAATCATACTAAACATGAATATTCTCATGATCTTAAAGATGATCTGGGTTACGTTCTAATGAAATTTCATTGATGTATCAAGTGTACTGTTTGACTCTTTAGGGTTAGGCTTGTATTTTCACACATTTAGAATGCTAGCTTTAATTTAGTGCTACACAAAATCTACATTGAGGATTTTACAGGTAAATTATGCCAGAGATTGAATAAGAAAGCCAAACAAAAGATTAGAGACACATTCATAACCCTGACCTCATAATCTTTAGTAACATTCAAAAATGCCTTAAAGCTTCAGTAATGGAGCCTGAAACATGCATATTACTAGTGCTTTCCTAGTGGTGGAAACAAAGGTCCACCATGTCCCACAGGGAACTCTCTTTTGTGTGTCTCCAGGACATATTTTCACCTGTGAAGGTTTTGTTGAGCTACCACACATGTGGGCAAGTTCGCATTGCAGTAAATGGAAAAGAGATTTTATTGGTACCAGGATCACTCCATAGCTAATTGAAACTCAGTATTTGTCTATATATCTTAATTTGCACTAGAGCATGCAGAAGAATTTGGCATCAGGCATAAATGCACATGAGTGGGCATCTTTTTGGAAAAGGCTCCTATGCTGGCTTGGTGTAAATGTAAGTGAAGTTATGACAAGAAATCTACCTCAAACATTGTCTACTACAGCTAAATCTATTGCAAGGCTGCTGTTGCCGAGAAAATTTCCCTTATCTTTCTGATTGATCTAGACAGCAGGATTGCCTTGCGCCGTCTGCTGAATGAACATCAGAGACTGTGGTGACAGCCAACAGCTCCTGCTGTACTTGGATAAATCCATCAGTGTGGTGGAAACTCTGTTGAAAGAAATTGATACCCAGTTGCTGTATATGCTGAAATAATATTGTCAAAATGGCCATACTTCCAAAATTGATACAGATTTAAAACAGCCAATGAAAACAAGTATCATTCCTCGCTGAACTAGAGAAAGGAATCCTAACATTTATACGGAATCAGAAGGGACTGAGAATAGCAAAAGCAATCCTGGGTAACGAGCAAAGCAGGAGTCAGGGATCGCAATCCAGGACTGCAAATTATACTACAAAGCTACAGTGGTAAAAACAGCCTGGTGCTGGCACAAAAACTGACATGCAGCTCAGTGTAACACTATCCAGGATGCAAAAATAACTCCAGGCGTGCTCGGCTCTCTGATGTTCGACAGAGGAACCAAAAGCATACTCTGGGGAAAGACGTCCTCTGTAATGAATGGTATGGGGTAAACTGGCTGTCTTTGTGCAGAAGGTTGAGTCCAGACCCGTATCTCACACGATGTACCCAGCTAAAATTAAAAGGGAGCAAAGATCTAAATATTAGAACAGAAACACATAATCTGCTGGAAGATAAAATAGGGAAAGTTCTTGAAAACATACACACAGACGAGCACTTTCTGAAGAGAATACTAATTACACATGATATAACACGAAGAATAAACAAATGGAATCATCTCAAATTTAAAAGCCTCTGGACACTAAAGGAAACAACCAACAGACTGAAGAGACAACTTATAGAACGGGAAAATATTTTGCCAGCTACTCTTTGGACAGAGGACTAATATGTGGAATATATGAAGAACTGAAAAAAATATTAGAACTTCCCAAGTAAAAGACTAAATAAAAAAATGGGAAACTGAAATGCATAGACAATTCTCTGAAGAATTCCAAGTGGCCAAAAATATATGAAAAAACATTCAACATCTCTGATCATTAATAAAAATGCAAATTAAAACAATACTGAGATGCCATGTTACCCCAGGAAGAGTGGATATCATCAAGAAATCAATTAATAACATTTTTCAGAGACAGGGTCTCACTATGTAGCCCAGGCTGGCCTCGAACTTGCGGTGATCCTCCTGCCTCAGCTCCCAAGTGGGGGTGTGTGCCACTAGGCCGGGGCCTCAAGTAATAACGTTTTTGGTGGTAATGTCAAGCAGTATAACTACTATCAAAACCACTACGGAGATTACTCAAAAAAGTAAAACTAAAAATTCCATTTGACCCAGGTATTCCCCTTCTAGGTATCTTTCTGAAAGAACTAACTATATCATATTACAGTGATCCATGCATATCTGTGTTTATAGCAGCAAAGCTTGTAATAGCTAAATCTTGGAAGTAGCCTACATGTCCACCGACAGATGAACGGATAGAGAACATGTGACATATATACCCATGGAGTACCACTCCGCCAGAAAGAAGGATACACCTGAATCATTTAAGGAAAATGAATGTACCTGGAGATCATAATGTTAAGTGAAGTACATCAGACCCACAGCTTGAATACCACTTGGTTTCTCTTACAGAAGAAACCCAAAAGACACATAACAAAGTTAAAAATAGGTACTATAAAATAGGGAGATAGAGCTTTTGCAAAGGGAAGGAGACCAAGAGACGGAGGGATGAGAAAGTGAGTGAAGGGGAAGGGGATTAAAAGAAGAACGATACGTGTTATGTACATGTACCCACTCTCTGGGAAGAACATACTCATTATATCCTGCGAACATACACCAATGAAAATAAAAGATAAAAAAGATAACACAGATGAATAAGATGATAGGACAGAGTGAAATGCAAGTGCTTACAGCAAGATCCACCAGCTCAGGAATCTGTGCAGCCCGTGACGAAATGCTTATGACTTAAGTCTATACCAGAAATATCAAGGGATCCCACTGGACTCTGCACATGGCAGTCTGGAAGTGGTTCCTGTGTGGACAGCAGAACAGCTCAGCCCACCGGCCCATGAGCTGCCTGCTGCCTGTGTGCACAGCCCTGAGGTCACATTGAGCCCCTCACGAGAGGGTGGCAAAGGAAAAGAGGGCTAGGATAGGACATAAGCACAAGAAAAACAGAACACTGTGCATCTAAAGGAGATAAATAGGAAGGTTTGAGTGCCACATGGTGGAAGAAGAAATCTATTTCCTTCATGTCTGAGAATATACAGTTTATTTGCAGTAACAAAAATGTAACCCAAATCTATGAGGGATGAACTCTGCATAAAGAAGTACATTGGAAGGCGAGGTCTTGGGTCTCTCACAATGGCAGCAATGGTAGGCAGAGCAGGAGCTCCCACATAGATTGCTAAGAACATCAAATCAGGCAAGATGTGGAGTTCCCGGGAGCTTGTGGTGTCCAGGAGGAGGAATTCTGTGAAGATGGTGAGGTTGTCCATGCTGCAGATTTGACAACCACAGTTTTATGTAGCATGCTTATGAAGTGACAATTCGGAAGTAACCAGGAAGGCGGTGGTGAAGCTCAGTGCAAGCAGGGCTCTGGGTTGGCTTCTCAGTACCAAAAACAAATCAGAAAAA
The DNA here is from genome assembly GCA_004026905.1 of Hystrix cristata. Classification (NCBI taxonomy): domain Eukaryota; kingdom Metazoa; phylum Chordata; class Mammalia; order Rodentia; family Hystricidae; genus Hystrix; species Hystrix cristata. The sequence continues at coordinate 16,476 of PVJO010000925.1, read as the reverse complement.
TGCTAGTAACATTGAGTGATATCAGAATACTAGTATACTTAGCAAAATTGAGAGTTTTTCTCAGTGAGATATAAAATGGTCATCACGAAAGAAATGAGCAACAAGATCACAGATAGACACAGCTGAGGGGGAGACAGGTGGTCTTCTGGCCATCGGGGTCTCAACAAAGACCCGGTGTGGAGCTTCCACCCAGGCCTTGGCATCTTTGCCCAGCACGAGCCAGGTTCTTCAGCAGCGTTTTTATTCCTAGCTACCAAGAGAACTGTGTGCTGGGCTTCTGTGTGTCGCTTTGAGATCTCTCCCCAAGTGTTGTTTCCTTCCTTCTGAAAATTTCGGTCTAGGTTTGTTCTTGGTATTTTTCACTTTGAGGCTTATTTATTTGGAATTTTCCTTTTTAAATGTGTTTATACTCTTAACTTTCCTCTTAATATTGCTTTTTGCGGTATCTCATACACATTGATATATCACAGCTTCATTTCCATTTGTTTTGAGATATTTTCCAGTTGGCCATTTCATTTCCTATTTGACTGAATGGGATGCTGAGCATGTGGTGTCCGAGAGTTGCAAATGGTGGGCAGAGAAGGGTGGGAGCGTGTGTCCGCCCCCCTCCTCATCACTCCTCAGCTCCAACTCAGCCTCCTTTCAGCTGGTCCGACCTTGTTAGTAGTGGTTGCTAATGGGTCCGTGCGAGAGACTTCTTTCCTGAGGCCGCAGTGACGGCTGCGTGGTGACTCTGACAGTGAGCAGGAAGAAGGTGGTTTTGGGGCCTCCCCGGGCTGCCTGCCTAGCGTCCCCGAGGGTGACAGCTCTCTAGCAGCGCCCCAGCCCAAGGCACAGACCCTCCGTGGGGGTCTGAGAGGCAGCTTCGGGAAGGAACTTCTCCCACACCTGCTGCTTATGTCCTGTAACCGTCTCACCCCTCCATTAATACACACAAGAAAAAGAGACACCTTCAGAGCTATACTTTGGTCCTACAGTGCACTGTTTGTTTCAAAGAAGGAAAAAATCAGGGATTTATTCACCGTATACAACACTAATTTACCTGATTTGACACATGACTGTCATGTTCCCTCTCTGATGTCTTGAGTGTGTCATTAGAAAATTCCGATTATCTGAACTATCAGTGTTCTTGGATCATACATGTTTAATAAAAACAAAATATTTGTGGCAAATGGCATACTTGGCAGTCAGAGCAGCGCTGATGCTATGTCCTCGACAAATGGGGAAATGCACATTATATTCTCTTAATCTATATCCTTTAATTTACAGAAAATTGTATTCGTCTTAAAGAGTCCATCTTACTACACTATAGTCACTAATACTTCCACCGTGGGAAAAGACAGCACAGAATATTAATGAATATATGTAATTTTTAATAAAAATTTAAATTTTTATTAGTACATGTTTTGAGTATATTATGATTACACTTACCATAGTTGGCACAGGGACATAACAGACCTTAATTCTGTTTACTGCCCCCGCCCCTCACCTCTTCCCTCTCCCCCCATTTTCTGTGCCTTAGCAAGAACTCCGTTACACTTCGGTAACAGGAATGCACCCCAAATCCTAAAAGCAGACTTCCAGTCAGACCTGGTGAGAAAAATCAATGAGCAACAAGACTGAGATGGAATGCATGGGCAATGGGTGATCAATTCAGAATATTTCTTTCTTAGGACAGTTTAGTTTTATTAAATAAGCCATTTAACATATCTGGACATGACTTAAACTCATACATTGTGGTGAGCACAGCTAACATAGAAAGAATTGTGCTATACTCATAAGAGAGCTTGAAACAAGCTTACATGATAAGCCATTTACGTGATAATGGCATTCTGATTGTTCAAGATTCTAGGGCCACAAGACCTTTTTCTCCCAGAAAGACCTTTTTCTCCCTTTTTTTCTTTTGCATATTGTGATCCCAACCGACATTTTAAAAGACTGGTTGATTATTAAATGTAGGAAACTACTTAGTTCTCAAATTAGAATGTACAGACTATGGTCAAAATATACAGTGAATCCTTAAATTTTAAAAAAGTACAACAAAAGACACAGTGCCAATCACTCTCCTCAGAATGCTCCCCCTTGAACGCAGCCCACTTCTCCCAGCACTACTGCCCGTTTCTGAAGCGGTTTCGGAGGCCCCTCCCTCGAGTGTCTTTAGTTGTATCGTCACGTCCACCTCAACGATGCCAGTCCATTCAGCATGCTTCCCTCCTGTGGTCACTTTGATTTGGGGCAAGAGCTGGACACCACACAGGACCGCACAGTGATAAGGCGAAGGAGGGCCTGCCGTCATGTCTCTATGACCTGCCTTTCCACCAGAGAGCACCCGTCAGGGGCATCCAGTGTGTCTGCTCATGGTTCATAAGGACACAAAAGAGGACTTGCTGATCTGCTTCAGAGAGTGGCAAGAATGAGTGATGTGTGTTCAAAGTGAGGGGTGTGTTTTGAGGGGATTAACGACAACATGTCTTTTACTGTAAGAATTTTAAAATTAAACATTCACCATACAGTTTGATCATTCCTTTTAGGTTTAAGAAAAGTGCATGGGATTTTTAGGATGAGTTTCATGAGAGTGTTGGGAAAAAGGGTAGTGGAAACTACAGAAGCACCAACTGGTGGTTGTTATGTACAGGAGTAATATCTAATTCCTTCGCCATTATTATAAATACTAACTAGGGCAAATAGTTTAACTTTCTGAGGGTCTCAAGATTTTTCATGGTAAGACCAAAGCTTGCACATGGGTCTTGTACAGTTTCCGCCAATGTATATTCTCCTCATCCTGGAATGCTGAATCAAGCACATGCAAACTCTTACAGGGGCCTGGAGGGACACTTGGTGACAGAGAATTCCTAGTCAGCAGAAATGTGGGCAGGACAAACTGAAGGATTTCCTGAGAGTATAGTTAGATTTTTCCTTTTGGCGCTTTGTATTTCACTGAACAACAACAAAAAATACATATATTATGTAATTAAATGATTAATTAAATCATGAAGTGAATCAATCAATTCCAAAAACTTTGTGAAAGTGAAGTTTACAAACATTCAAGGCATAAATGGAAGGCAGAAGCGATAGCAGAGAAGAGGTTCCCAGCTCGCAGCAGCAAGGACATAGAGAAAGAGAGCAGGAGCCAGGGTAGGAGTGCGTCCTCCGGGTCACACACTCGGGGAACACTTCTTGCCAGCACACTGTCAGCTGCTCAACTCCCCTGTGTGCGAGCTTATCCATGAATACGGCACCCAGGATCAAGTCACCATCCAAATATACAAGGGTTTGGGGGGACAGTTTAGCTCTCAACCACAGTAGAGGTTTTGATGCTGTCATAAAACCGTGGCCACAGCCGGTTAAAGCTGGATGAACGCACAACTAGTGTGCACACTCTTCTGAGTGTAGAGGACTTCATGAAACAAGTGAGAAGGTTCAAGTAGGAGCCACTGGAAGTATGGCAAAGGTGGCGTTTATAAATCATGTGTATGTGTGCGCATTTGTGTGTGTGTGTGTATGTGTGCACACGCGTGCATATTAACAATGGTCACAACTATCTATGTTGAATATCTCAGATATACTTGCGAATATCATTATTTTATGTGAAGGTGTACTTATTAGTATTTTTAGATCATTGAATTAGTCAAAGAGCTACGAAGAGACTTCTTAGAGAGTTTTATTTTGTACAAACAACAAGTAAAAACTTAGACCAACTCTTTGACAGCTCACCGGGCTCTGCTTTGTAAGAAAGCACCCAGGGAGGGAAGCTGGTACAGAGAGTTGATGTGACGAGAACACCAATCCAGCACTTTCAGACCCGGCCCTTGGAGAGCTTGCGTCCCACGTCACGGGCCACGTCCTTACTACAGCGGGTGCTGCTGCACGTCACGATGTCCTGCACAGCCCAGGTCACTGGTTCTTAGACTGCCAGGGAGTCTGTGAATAGGTTCCTTTTCACAACCAGCTCTTGTGGTCATCTCCTACCATGTCGCTAGGGTGAGGTGGCCCAGAGACAATGAAGCGTCTGTCTGTTCTGTGACTTCTGATTCCCGTAGGAACTCAGTCTTTTTTTTTTTTTTTCAACTCTTAAGTAAGTTGCTGTTATTATAACATGAACTTGGCATGTACGTGCACTTTTTTTTCCCCAAGACCATGTATTGGTACATTGTATACATAATGATCACATTCATTATGATTATTTTGTACCTGTACATGATGTATCTTGGTTCCCCCCTTCCCCTCCCCTCCCTGCCCTTCCCCCACCCTTCCCTATTTACAGCAGGTTTATTCACATTTTTCCATTTTTTTCCCTTTCCCCTTTCTCTCCTTTTTCCCTTCCTTCCCCCCCCTTCTCCCTTTCTAGTTCTCCTCTTTTGAATATTATCTTCCTTAGGAATGCAGTCTTAACCAATAAACCTCTTCTCAAAATGGCTTCTGACTAGAACACTTCTAAACATGGCCGCACTGGAGTGGATTTCTCCTTCACAGCTGCGTGCCTTGTTGAAGGAGTTGCTTTCAGAGTACACTAACCTGCTCTGCACATCACGATAAGCACTGGTTTTTCCAGGGGTGCTGCTGCTGGTCTATTGTTTATCACGGGGCCGCAGGCCCTCTCTGGGCTCACACTGTGTTGACTGGGTCAAGTTCTGAGTTTCTTTCAAACTCATTTTATGTGTCCTGCATTACCCTGATATCAAAGTTAAAAGAGGACACTATAAGAAAAGAAATTGCCAGCCAATACTCCTCATGAACACATACGCAAGTATCCCCAACAAAATACCCTCAAGCCAAATTCAACAGCACATTGAAAGTAAATTTTACCACGATCCCTTGGTATTTACCCTTGGGAAGCAAATTTGGTTAAATACATGCTAATCAATACATGTGATATACCAGACTGACAGAGTGAAGGACAGATTTATAGAGCATCTTAATAGACAAAGGAAATCATCTGACAGAATTCAACAGTCTTTCACGATCAAAACTCTCAGCTAATTTGACATAAGATGAATTCATGACTACTCAATAAAAGCCATATATGAAAAGCCTACAGCAAGCATCATACTGAATGGTGAAAACCTGAAACCTTTTCATCAAAGATCAGCACAAGAAAACAGTGTGTGCTCTCCCCTTATAGAGGGCACAGTACTGGACATTCTACCAAAGCAATTGGACAAAAGGAATCAAAGCATTTGAATAAAAGAGAGGAAGACATGAGATTTACTTTTTCTTGATGACATGATCTTATGTAGAGAACGTCCTAAAGATTCCATAAAGAAACTGATAGAAATGATAAACAAATTCGTAAAGTTGCAAGACACAAAATACACGAACAAAATTGGCAATGTTTTTATAAACTAACCACAAACTATTTTAAGACTAATTAGATATAAATCCTGATTACAATAGCATAAAAATAAAGCAGTTTAATGTTAATTTAATCAAGGTAGTGAAAGATATGAATACTGAAAATAGTAAAACTTAGATCAAAGAACTCATAGATAAAAAAAAAAAAAAGAAAGAAATGGTAGACCACGGAAATAAACCAAAAAGTTTCTGTGTTCCTGGATTGGAAGAATCAATAATCTTAAAATGTCCATAGTAGAGAAACCATCTACAGATTAAAGGCAATTTTTTTTTTAACTTTTTAATTTTTTTGTTAGTCCATGTTTACAATACAAGTGTTTACATTCCCTATGGGGAGCTGGCATATGTACATGATACATTTTTTTTTTTTTATCATTCAATTCTCCTCCCCACTCTCTCCTATCCTTCTGTCTCCTGGTCCCTTTCCCATGTGAAAAGACCTAGCTCCCTACAACCTATTATCTTTTATTTTACTCTATATTCACATTTTGGGTTTCTCATATAACAGAAAACACACAATACCTAAAATTGTGTGTCTAATTTATTTTAATTAACATTATTCTCTAAAGGTGCATCCATTTGCCTAAAAATGACTCAAGTTTATCCTTTATGGCCAAGCAGTATTCCAATGTGTATAAATGCCACAATTTCTTCATCATTGGTCTGTTGATGGACATATAGGCTGCTTCTAAGATTTACTTATGAACTGTGCTGCTATAAACATGGGTATGCATGGATCATTACAGTATATCTTTAACTCTTTTGGGATGATGCCTCAAAAGGAAATAGTTGGGTTGAATGAAATTTGTAATTCATTCAACCTAACTAGTTTTTAGGAGGAATCTCCATACTGATTTCCATAGTTATTATACTAAGTTACATTCCCACTAACAATGTAAATTCAGTTCTCATCCAAATTCCAATACTATTTTTCATGAAAATAGGAAAAAAACCTAAAATTTCTGTGTAACCACAATGATTCTAAGTATTCAAAGCAATTTTGAAGAAAAATAGCATTGCTACAATCTCATATTACTTGAGTTTGAAATCTAGTAAAAGTTTAGTACTAGATTGGTAGTAACATAAAAGGCAGAGATTTGTCATGTAGAATGAGAGAGGGAAGGAGAGAGAGAGAGAGAGAGAGAGAGAGAGAGAGAGAGAGAGAGAGAAAGAGACAGAGAGAAAGGGAGAGGGAGCTCAAAAACAGTCACCTAAAACCAACTGACCTTTGACAAAATACCATGAACACAACAGAGAAAAAGGAGTCTCTTCGAGAAATGATATTTTAGAACTTTCTATTCACAACTAGTAGAATGAAATGGGATCATTATCTCACACCACATACCAAAATCAATTTGAGGATTTAAGTGAAGACCCTACTTCTGGGAAATCAGAATTATTCCTCCTTATTCAGCTGGGTGGAAGCACCTTGGCTTTGATTCCAAAAGCACAGATAAGAAAAGCTAATCAACCAAGCAAACAAACAAAAATTTATATCAAATTGAAATAAACTAGAAGATTTTTTCACAGCAAAGAAAAAAATGCCACAGAGTGAAGAGATGACTCACCAATTGAAAAATAATATTTGCAAACTATACAACGATGAGTGATAGATATCTAAACTACATAAGGAAGGAAACAACTCAATATCAAGAAAACAAGAAATCTAATCAGACAATAGGCAAAGTACCTGCATAGACATTTCTCACTAAAGACATAAAATGGCCAACAGAGACATGAAAACAATTCCTGTTTCTGTTATACATCGGAAAATGCAACTTAGAACAATAAAAGGATGTTACCTAGTGTTTGCTGAAATGACTACTACCAAGAAGATGAAAAGTAGCAGTGTCAGTGAGGCTATGGGGCACCACGAGCCATGTGCACCCCTGCTGGGTTTGCTCACTAGCACGGCCCTCATGGGAAACAGCATAGAGATCCCTCAGAACAATGAAAACACAGTTACTATATTGTCTTAGTTACTTTTCTCATTGCTGGGACCAAATACTTGACACCAGAAGTTAAAGGAGAAAAGGTTTATTAGCTCACAGTATGGAGAGGTTTCGGTCCATAGTTGCCACCCTCCAAGGTGGGGCAGCAAGGCAGAAGGGTATCACAGAGGAAAGACAGTCCATGGTGGGCAGGCAGAAGGCGGTGAGCAGTGCATAAGCCTCCCTTTCCCTCTTTATTCATCCGGGCTACCAGCCTATCAGTTTGTGACACTCACACCAGGGTTTTCAGTAAATCCATGCAGCCACACCCAGAACTATGCTAATCCAATTAGTGGACTAATCCAGTCACCACAAACCTATAATCCATATTTACCCACCATAGAGCCAGCCACCTCTAAAGAGCTCCATTTACAAGTGCATGAGTGGGGGGGATTACATCTAGATACAAGCCAAAACACATATGATAGAATATCCCATCTCTGGTACATCTCAAAAGCACTGAAATCAATCTGTTGGAGAAATTTCCTCATCTCTTCTTCATTGTAGCTTTGTTGACATGGAAGCAACCAGGTGTCCCTCCTCACATAAGGGGGAAATCCAGCATATACAATAATGGAAGTATACAGTCTTAAAAATGGGGGGAGTCCTGTCCTTTGCACCAACATGGCTGAACTTTGAGGTCCATGCTATGTGAAATAAGCTGGGCACAGAAAGATCAACACTCCACAATTCATTTATATATGAATCTCACAAAGTTGAATTTGTACATCTAGAGGGTAAAATGGTTGTTACCAGATCCTCACAGAGGGGGTTCAATGGGCAATAGGGAAGTACTGATCAAAGTGTGGAAAATCTCAACCAAACAGAAAGATTAGGCTTTAGTGATCTAGTCACAGAATGGTGAATATACAGTCATAGTAATGCATGATATACTTTCAATTGCTGAAAAAAGGTAGACTTTGAATGTTCACACCCAAAAATGGTAAGTAGAGTGGATGATAGATTTGATAATTAGTCTCATTTAAACATTCCATTTTGTAAATCTTAAGGAATCAAAGTGCATTCCTTAAATGCATGTGATTGTTATTTGTAAAAGAATAAATGAATACATGAAATTGCAGCAAACAAAAACTAGAAATAAAAATTTCCCAATATAAAGGACTTGAGTTTTATAATTGAAAAAGTGTAACTCATAATGGTACATTAATTGAAAATGCACAAAAATGCTAATATGGACTTTTATAAATCCATTAATACAAATCACATGTTCTAGATAGAGTCAAAACAAAGAAGAAATAGAGTAACATAAATTTATAAATTAACCATGGAAATTATAAATCAATCTTCTTGTTCATTCAAACATCTGGAGGAAAATAAATGTGGACAGAAAAATCTACATAAATCCAGGGAAAGATAAAAAATAGGGCAAAATAAATTCATATTCAAACATTCAAAGATTCAGAATTATTAACACCCTACCCCTATAGCAATGTTATTTAAATATAAATTAGAGAGGGATTTTTTTCCTTGAAAGCAGCTACACAGGTGATACGGGTAACATTTTATTTTAAAAAGAAATGAGGATACCTTGTGTTAGCTTTGTTGGGGCAAATATTTGATGACAAATACAGAAATTAAATCAAGGTTTGCACCTTATACACATATATAATTGTCACCTCTGCCTAGATAAAGCTGGAGAAGAGCAGATGCAGACTCCTCAGTGCTGGAACACTGAAAGCTGAGGCGTCTCAGGCATCAGAGATGGTGAGCTGCGACCTTCACTAGGCTGTGAGCGCTGGGTGGCAGGAGGCCCGTGTGCCAGACACCACTGGCTTCTGTGAGGACAGTAAGTGGGGAGACGCAGGGAGACGCAGGGAGACGCAGGGAGCCCGGTGGGCCTGCTATCTCTGAGCTAACGGGTGTTAAATGGACACACGGCCTCAGAGCTGGAGCTGTCCGCTACAGTCTTCTGGACAAAAATCTAGGCAAATCTGGGGTTCAGTTCTGATACAAAATTGCCAGTACTGTACATATTTTAACTACAGGGATGCAGGCTCAGCTCTTGGGTGTCGGAAAAATAAAACTTCTTCCATTTTGAGTGAATGCACTTACACGTGCTATTTGATGAGAAAAGTGTCCCACACATGCACTCATTACCTGTTGCTTTCCAGGTAAATCCCAATAGCAGCTGCAGTCCCGTCTGTCTCTGTGCTACAATCTGAGTCCTTTTTTGTGCTTTATGCACAAAATTTGAGACCACAAAGCATGGCTCGCATCACTCTATCAGAGCACAGGGAGAAACCAAGCCTTCCAAACCACAGTGTTCCGATATTCCTTTGTTTTGTGTCGTAACATTCCCTGAATGAAGTATAAAGGTTTAGCAGATGCGGCACAGGGCATGTGAGGCTGTCAGTGCTAATCTCCCCGTTGTGCCCCAAGGCCTCAGCGTCCCTCTTGAATCACCTTCTTACCTATCCCAGCCTCAGACAGCAAGGTCTGCTCACAGGACCACTCGGCACGCTTCTCCAGGCTGGCCGGGTCCCGCACCTGAGGCCCTCTCAACAGCACGGGCTCCTTCAGAGGAACACACAAAGCATGGCCTGCTCCTCACGATGCCTGTCTTTGTTCTTAGCTTAAAATATTCCAAGTATTTTCAAAAAATTTTGTTAGTATAGATCAGACTTCTAGTGTTTCAGGAAACATGTATGAAATATACAAAGTACTAAGCGAGAAAACTGAGATATAGATTGGTACTTCACCATAACAAGTGTAAACAACAAAAATATACAGAGACAGCTGAAAATACATAATCCGCAGATCTCATCTAAGAATATACCTCATATATGAATTAAACTACTTTGAAATGACAGATGATGTTCATGATTGGCTCAAGAAATTTTTCACTGAGAATTCAGAGACTCTGTTGAACATTCTGCACAGAGCGGCACTGATCTCCGTGTTGCGCAGACTGTAGATGACGGGGTTTACAAAGGGCGGCACCATGCTATAGAACATGGTTGTCAGCCGATTCTTTAGAGATGGTTTCTCTGCAATGGGACCTAAGACAGCCACCTATCCAGCAATGAAAAACAAAAGGAGAATTGCCAGCTGTGGGGTACAGGTGGATATGGCCTTGTTACGGGCTTCCACTGAATTCATTTTAAGCACAGTAGAAAATATTTTGATGTATGACAAAAATATAAAGGCAACGCATGCTAAGACAAAACAAATACACAAAACAACCAATACAAATTCAGAATACTGGACATCTGAAGACGAAATCCTCAGAATTTGAGGAATATCACAGAAATATTGCTGGATCACATTGCTCTTGGTGAAGGGAAGCCTGAACATGCAGCCTGTGTGGAGAGCAGAATAGACCAGACCAGAGGCCCATGAGCCAGCTGCGGCCTGGGCGCAGAGAGGCGGGGTAATGACGAGCCTGTAGTGCAGAGGGCAGCAGATGGCCACATAGTGGTCGTAGGACATGACCACCAGGAACGCAAACTCTACAGCTGCAAAAAGTGTGTACAAGAACATCTGTGCAGCACACTGTTTCAGGGAGATTGTCTTACTTCCAGTCATGGAATTCACTATGGCTTTGGGAACAACAACTGAGATGCTGCTGAGGTCTAGGAGGGACACATTACTTATGAAAAAGTACATGGGAGAGTGCAGACGCGTGTCTGCTATGATGATAGTGACAGTCAGGAGGTTCCCAGTTACTGCGCCCAGATAAATCACTAAGAACAGCGCACCTTGCAGGACCTGGAGCTCCCGGGAGTCAACAACACCCATAAGGAGGAATTCTGTGAAGATGGTGAGGTTGTCCGTGTCTGCCATCCTGGTGTGACTTCTAAAGAGTCAGAGGTTAAAGTGAGAACGTGATACTATGAGAATAATAAAGATCACTCACTAGAACTACCATGTTGCTTCTAATGAGGAAGTCGGGAGAGAATAAATGGATAAAATAAAGTATCTTGAAATCTAGTGAATGTACATATTACTGGTTTTTTTTCCCCAAATTCCTCATATCCTTTTAGTTTCTACACTCACATTCATAGGATGACAGAACTAAGCAATACAGTATTGAAAATGAAATTCAATTCCTGGAATCTTTCATTTTTTCAGTTCTTTTAAAATGACTTTTCTATTTTTACCTGGAGACCTTGAACATTTTTCTCATTTGCTTCAGTTTTTTGTGGCTGTCCCAGACCTACTCAGCTTCTCTGTCAGCTCTGTGGGTTGGAAATCCCACCCCTGCTCCTCATTCTCTAGGTCCAGGGTGGGGAACGCCTGCAATGCGTCCCCTGCTGGGGCTGGCTGCGCTCATCCATTTTCCCTAACAGACTGAAAGCATGAACTTCATTTGCCTTTGACAATGACTTTAATCTAAATGACACCAGGCAGGTTATGCCACACCATTCTCTCAGTTCAGGAACTTTCCAGACGTGTGTGTGGGTCCTTTCTTTCCCTCTTTGCACCATCACCTATGAAAGGCGTGATTTTATTCTTGATATAAAATTCTATTTTCCCATTGGCAATATTAGTTGATTAAACTGATACTGTTGACATGGTGCTGATCACAGGTGCAAACCACCCTTAAAGTGATTTTTAATTTCCTGTATCAAAATAATAAATAGGGGTCATTAGAAGTCTCATTGTCATTCTCCATCTCTTGTTATGTCCTTCCTTCTCAAACAGATTCTCAGGTTTCCTTGAGCTAAATTTACCTTACATTTCCATTTTGCACAGTGCATTCTGATCCTGTGCAAAAGAGAAATTCAAGGATTGTTATCTCTTTTCATTTTCTTAGTAATATTTTGAAATTATTTGGCTCTCAATTTTAAATTGTGAACAAGAGAATGAGTGTTATTTTATTCCCCATAAGTTGTTAAATGGTGAAATAGCACAATACATCTAAAGAAGCAGCATTATCATGTTACTACTATATAAATTCCAGTTAGTATAAAAAGTGAGCATAATAGTGACCATCCTGAACATCTCAACCTTTTCCGTCTTTCTATTTAAAGACTATGTTTGCTTACATGCTTTGATTTCCATGCAGTGCTCTCATAAATTTCATCTGCTTATAGATTTGTTCATTACCCTTTTTCAACCAGCTCCAGTTATTATTAAGCTAGCATGGCCTGAGGCTCTGTTCCTCAGTAGCTTCCAATCACAACTCTGACCCTTTAGCCTGCACCATCAGTGAAGCACACCCCCAGAAAGCACTGGGAAACTAGTTGCTTAAGATAATCTGTAAAATCTGGCGCAGTCTGTCTACTCTGTGTCATATGGGCTGAAATAGTTACATTAGCTTAAGATTTTAAAGCTATTTCACAGGTACTTGTATGTGACTTACGCATTACTAACGTTAGTAGAAATATAGACATTAACATGCACAAAATTACCTGAACATTGAAATAATGAGTCTGACTTCACTGACATGAAGGTTGCTTTTGCACAATGATAAGAGACTCGAACAGATCCTTGCTCCTGCTTTTTTCTTCAATGAGTAAAATACAAACTCACTTCTCAGTGAGACTCCCAGTGTGGACCCTGCGCGCAGCCCTGCTTCTGAAATACCCGTGAGCCTGCCGAGTGCTCCCCAAGGACGTGTGGGGGTCACAGTTCTGTGAGCTCTGGAGACTCGGCGACCGCAGCCTCCAAGGAGCCCACGTTTCCTCGAGCCTTGACAAGGAATCTTGGCCGCACCATGAGACTAATTAAATTTCCTACAGAGTTTTAAGAAGCAGTTTATGATTTGTACATCACTGGGGATTCAATGAATTTTCAACTTTACAACTTACTATAAAATTAATTTACTTACAATAACAAATCCCTAAAATGCTGGCCTTGCACAGTCAGCGTTCTCTGGCTGGAAGAGGGGTGTTGCTCTGTGTGTTGATGTCCAGAGAACGCACACGTGATGTCAGAAAACTGTGCAGGCCCCCTGTGGGGGGCTAGAACAATCAAATACATTATTCACAGGGCTTCAGTTCCCAAACTTCAATTATTCTTTAAGAAATCATAATTTGTTTTGTGTCACTATGGAATAAATAAAGAATATCAGCAATTAAATGAGTGTATGATCAAACTTTCTTCCCTTCCTATCCTGTATGAATGCAAGGCAGTATTTTTCTTGTTGTTCAACCAAACCCACTAACTTCACTGGCCAGGAGGTTTCTCCTGGGAAGCAGATGACGCCTGCACAGCTTTCCGAGCTTCCTTGTTTTCAGTGCAGCTTTTGTTTATACATGGACAATGCACAACTAGGACTTTTGTAATCAATAGCTACTTTGCAAAGGTTAGGCCCACACCATATAAATCATACATCTTGGTCTGATTTTTCCTCAGTGTAACACAGTATCTGTGGTGAGTACTCTATGTTTTAAATGCGTTTCTTTAGCAAACACTTCTGGAGGTCCAAAATCCTGACATGGGCATTGGCTGCTGGTGAGTGGCTAACTGCAGAGAGCATCACATGGTGAGGGAGAGAGAGAGATTGAGGGGTAGGGAAGAGAAAGAGACAGATAGAGAGAGAGAAAGAGAGAGAGAGAGGAAGGAAATTACACGACTAAAGAAAAATGAAGAGACTGAAGTGGAGAAGTGGTTCTGGTCCCAGCTTGGCCTTCTGAAGCAATCTTTTGCTAAATGATTTACTGCTGTGAGAAGTGTGTTAATCCTTTCTGAGGCGTCATAATTCAATTACCTCTCACTAGGCTGTACTCTTTTCGATCTCAGCCCCTTGGGCTTGCTAGGCAAGCACTCTAACTACTGAACTAAATCCCCAGCCGCTGGGCTGTACTTTCAAAAGGTCCCATCAGCTCCTGTTCCCCTTACACCGGGAACCTGCCTTCAGGGCATGGGCCTTTGAGTCACAGCATCTTATTAGACATAAGCATTTTCATGATACCAAAGATTCTCTGATTCATCTTGTAACAGATTTTGTTGACCTCTTAAGTGTAGTAGTTGGTTCTTTAGGGTTGGACGTTTATGTTCACACATTCAGATTGTTTGTTTTAACTTAACACTAGCCCAAACCAATGCTAACTTATGCCAGAAACTGGATAAGAAAACAAAATGAACGATAACGGAATGGTTAAGAGACAAATTTCTCACTTTGATCTTGTCATCTTCAGTAGCATTCAGTGTATCATAGGCTTTAATAACGAAGCCTCAGGCATGCACATAGCTAGTGCTTCCCTGATGGTGGAAACGAAGGCCCCAGGGTGGCCCACAGGGAGCTCTCCTCTGTGCATCTCCAGGATACATGGCATCTGTGAAGGATTTGATGGCCCACACACATGTGGGTAAATTCATGGGGTGATAAGTGGTAAGAGATTCGATCAGTACCATTTTTACTCCATAGCAAACTGAAACTGATTATTTGCCTACAACTCTTAAGTTGCACTAGAGCACGAAGAATTTAGCATCAGACACCTAAATGGGCATCTTTTGGCAAAATGATCCTACACTGACTGTGCATATATGTAAATAAAATTATAATAAGAAACCTATCTCAGACATTGTCTACTACAGCACAACCACCTATTGCAAAGCCTGTGATTGCCCTGAAAACTCCAAGTCTTTTGCTAAATTTGTCTTAGGTAACACGACTTCCTTTGCACTTTCCGTTGGGTGAAGAGGGCAGAATGTGGCGACAGTCAGCACCTCCCGCTATTTGGATAAAAACACCTGGTGTGGTGGAAACACCACTGAAAGATTATCAGTACCCTAGCTACTGTGTCAACAACGGAAGTCTTTCTTCTGGCTCATCTGGGATGCATTTCTGTTTGCTTGGCTGCTTCGTGGGTGCTCCTGCTGCGTATGCTCGGTCACTCAGTATTATCTTCCCCTGACATTCTAATTGTCTCCCTGTGTGCTGTGTCTCTCTAGAGTACTACATGCTCCTGTGGCATGGCATCTGAGAATTGTCAGATGGTCTCACCATGGTTAGAACAAAGATGAAAACAAGAATATAAAGAGTCATTCAACTAACTTGACATCATCAATTGTAACTTCCATACTAGGACCAAATAAGTAAATTATAAAGGTAACAGACAGTGGCATCAATGCCCAAGTATTTGGACAATTTTTCAAAAGTGAGATGCTGACTGTCACCTTTAAGCTTAATTGTCACCTTGACTGGGTCAAGAGCCACCTGCGTGATTAGTTAAGCACACACTGGGTGTCTGGCTGAGCCCTGGAGGTGTGATTGTATAGTTGATGCACGGTGCCTGCTTCCTTCCTCTCTGGTGCTAGTTCCCTGCTGTGTTTCCTGGCTTTTTTGACAGCCTTTTGCTGGGATGTTCCTGCCCTGCAGCCAGCTGACCAAGGACTAAACCCTCTAAAACCAAGAGCCAAATTAAATGTCTATTCTTTTAAGTTGTGGGTGTCATATATTTGGTCCCAGAGATGGGAGCGTATAGGAAAGAGGGACCGGAAGTGAAGTCATTGCTGTGACTATGCCTGACCACGAGGTTTAGAATTAGTTCGATGGAGGAGTTGGGAAAGATTTGAAGATGCAGTCGAGGGAAGCCCTAAAATGCTGTAAGCAAAGCTTGATGGGTGATTTTGGTTAGAGTTCAGAGGATCACAAATGCTGACAAAATATGGACAATAAAGATCAGACTTAGGAGGTTTCCCTGGAAATGAGGATTCTATGGGGGAGTGGACCAGAAGGCATGTATGTTGCACACCATCATGTCTTTAAAAGCCTGCCTTTCCACTGGATGGACCTTGGCAGCAGCCGTCACCAATTTTAATAAGACCTCATACACTCTGGAAAGAGGACTTCCAGAACTGCTTCACAAAGTGGGAGAATAGTGATTTTAGGGTGGAAGGGAGAGGTAGGACACTGAGAGACATTAATGGCAATGTGTATTTTATTATAATCAATCTTAAAAATTTTAAACTCATTGTATAGTTTGATCACGGCTTGTATATACTTATTTTGTATATGTATTCATGTATTGGGAGATGTTTGCTTTCTTCCCAACTTTTGTCTACTAGGAATAATATTGCTATAAACGTTATTTTACAAGTTTTTTTTTGTGTGTGGACAAGTACTTCTACTTCTCTTGACAGGAGAATTGTTCACTTGAAGTAGAATTCTTAGGTTACAGGATAACTTTATGCTTAATCATGTGAGGAACTGCCTCACTTT
>PVJO010000924.1:96941-198624 GCA_004026905.1 Hystrix cristata | reverse complement strand
AGTGCAAAAGTGACATAATAATATTTAAAGTGTACAGTCTTGTGGAGCCTCACATATTCTGACTCTATAGGTCTTGGGTAGATGATGAAAATTTATTTTTTTTTTTTTGAACAAATTTCTAAGTAGTCCTGCTAGTCTAGGAACCACGTATTTTTAAGAATCAGTTTTGTAAATCCATCTTAGTTCCTGTTGTACTTCCTCTAACTTGGTTTATAGTTTATGTCTGGGTTTACTCTTTTCAATAAATACATTCTTTCTAGGTGAACACATCTCTTTTCATGATTTCAATGGCTTATACTTCTGATTTTAAAAATGTTTGTCTTTTTTAACCTCATGACCAGCTTTAGATTAGGATAAACTACAGATGCTAGATTTCATCTAGTAAATGTTCCAAAGGAATCCCTTGTCCATGGCCGGTCAGTGAGGGAGCTAAAATTTGAATCCCAGCTGTTTGACTTAATTGGCCCTGTGTATAACCATTACCTGTAATTGGCTACTCATCCCTTCTGTGATTTGTGATTTCTCTTGTTTGTACTTTTCTTTATTTTGAAGTAAAAGAAGATGAAGTCTTCTATATTGGCCCACTCCAATACTGTTACAGATCCTGTTTTCTAGGAGGAATCACAAGACCCAGCATATAATTGTATTTATGGCCCTGACTTATTATAGTGAAACAATAACAAATAAAATCAATGAAGGGAAAAGGTGCACTAAGCAAAGTCTAGAAGAAACCAAGTGTAAGATTGCAAGAGTATACTGCCCGTAGATTACCAAAGTGTCTTCCAGTAAGCTCATTAGAGTCTCGATACCCTAGGTGTTAATTGGAAGATGATCACATAGGAGGCCTAACATAGACCAAAATTCTAGTCTGCAGAAGGAAAGCCAGGTGTTCAGCACAAATGATATTCTTTGTACAATCTGTTTAGGCACGGTAAACTACTCTTATGAAGAAATGCTCGGAATTGTCCTAAAATTAAAGTTCCTTGATATCAGCCAAGGGCCAGTCATACAAACAAGCCTTTATAAGGACAGCAGTCACCGACCTGTTATGTTAAATCTTTCCTGCACACTTTCTAATGAGCCTTTCTGTATACATCTTTTCTCATTTCAGTCTTCACACTGCAGCAGAGTAAGACATTTAAAATGCAAATCTTTTGTCCTTTGGCTGGAAACTTGCTGCAGTGCATCTTTTCCAGTTCTTGGTAAAAGAGATAAAAGGAGTTTACTGGGCAATGTCATTGAAATTATAATTGTTATTGCAATTAATGTTCTCTGAATTTAGAATGTGAGATATCCATTCATTTTAACTTTAGGACTATTAGGAGTTTTCCACTGGATGCTGTAGTTGGAAATCTCCCTCCCTACCACTGTTCATATTCTAGACAGAGCTGTTCTCTCCTGACTCTGAACTGTTTTAACATTTTAAGTTTTATTTATTTATTTATTTATTTTGAACTGGGGATCAAACTCGGGGCCTTATGCTTGCAAGGCAAGCACTCTAACCGCTGAGCTAAATCCCCAGCCCTGAAGTTTTATTCTTAAAGCACTTGTCACTTTCTCTTTTCCATTATGCCTTTTTGTATGTACCTCCCATCTCTACATTATAAGTGCTTTGAGGAAATAACCCATAACTCATTGTCTTTATTCCTCAAAGTAGGTCAATATTTAGCACTTTCGTTTCAATAAATATGTTGAATGAGAGATAAACTTAATTAAAACTCACATATAATGGTCTATATTTTATCCTGAAAATGTTACATATCAAATTTTATGAGTAGTCCTTTGTAAATACTTTTTGGCATAAAGCTTTAAAAAGTAAGAGAAATTTAAAAGGAATTTAAGTGGGGATTAATCACAAATACTTATGTTTAAAAGAGCTAGTCATATTCTTTGAGTTCGTGAAACTAGATCTAAATGCATTTACTTTTACTCTGAATCAGTTTTTAAGTAGATACTTTTTTTCTTTTTTTCCTGTAAACCACACTTCAGTAGAAACTGTTGCTTAGTTCTGTGCTAAATTATATACACAGCAGTTATTTTTAAGATGAAGTAAAAATGGTGCATTTCTGTTTAGCCCAAGAAATTGTGTTATTTTTTCTATATAAGAAACCTAATTAGTTCTCTGAAGTGATATTTTGATTTTTTAATGACTTAAGCAAAGATATATATTCTCAGTGTCCTGATATAGAGTACCATAAGAATATGTAATTTATTTAAGATACAGAATTCTGAGTGTTGTATCAGGTCTTCGCTAATAACTTGTTATATAGATTCCAAATAATGGTAAATCAAAAGCTTTTGGATTTGGACAATAACAGTTAACTAAAGAGAAGTCAACTCACAGACATTGCTAGGCTATGTCTGTTTATGTAAGAATATGTATATATGTTGTGACTAATTTCTGTCTATAAGCATAAAATAAATAGATTATTTAGCAAATATATATTTAGGAAGATATTATCATGCCTTCGTATGCTGCTGACATTTTTGAAGTGCTAAGTAAGGGTAGAATATCTATGAAATGATGAGAAATCTTTTGGGAACATGCCATTGTCCTATGTCTGTGACAAGCATGAACATGTTGTCTCTGGCTGCAATATGGAGATGTATGGTAGTAGCGCCATGCACTACTCTAATGGTGTCTTATCTAGTCTACTGTGACAAATAATTCCACTCAGCTTGTCAGTGAAGACAGCTGAGACTTTTTGCTTAGATGCCTTGACAGTGCTTGTATTAAACAGCCAGAGCCATACACTCCATTAAGTTTCTGTAAAATGAACTGTCTGCCTCTTGCTGTTTTGCTGATCATGGCAGCAATTGTAAGCTAATCCTCTCCAGTTGTGGATTGCGCGACTGAGTGCTTTCACTCATTGACAGGTAGTAGATCTCATAGTTTTAGTAGAGTGGCTAGAAGGTTGATAGCTATGATAGTCAGACACAATTTATTTCAAAGCGGATTTTTAAAAACAGTTATGCATTCTAAATTAGGCTACAAATATCTTCCTAAATAGAAGAAAACTAATGTTTTAGGTGAAGCAGTTGTTTTTCCTCCAAGTTCATCATTGTATATAGGCTCTTGGTACAAAAGATATAAACATCACAGAGGAATGTCTGTAAAAAATGCATGTATGTGTGTGTGTACACTATGTGTTCTTCAATATATGGAAGTACATTGAAGAGAAAGTAAATGAGTATTCCTGAATTTTAAAAATAAAACCAGTTCAATGTAAATACTGATACCTGATTGTTTTCAAATATATGGGGAAAGTATAACTAAATTATTTTTCCATTGAGTAGGTGGTAACTGCTTTAGGCTATTTCATTTTACATTTATACATTGTAGTTTTGGGGGAGGGGTGCTGGGGGGGATGGAACTCAGGGCCTTGTGCTTGCTAGGCAAGTATTCTACCACTGAGCTAAATCCCCAGTCCCTATACACTGTATTAAAGTCCTCTACTTTTTTATTCCCCTCTCTCTACCCCAAACAAAAAGATATGTCGTGATCTTTATCTAGACTTGACAGAGACAATTTTTTGTCAACATACACCTTTAATTTGGCATGAAAAGTCAATAAAAACTTTGATGCTTCCTTTGTAGGCAGGTTTCATATTCTAACTGTTATTATTGGTCATTATCAGTGATAAAGTCTTTGAAAATGACCAGGACAGAAGTGTTAACAAGGTTGAATTTCAATCTTGATAGAAATTTTAGAATTCAGTGCTAGTTTAAAGAAATTGCTTATAGGATAGGATTATTTATAATATTGCATATCATTTTCCATATATAAGATTCTTTGTATTACATTTTTAAAATAATCTATCTCTTATATAATAACTGCTTGCAATGAATGACTCATTGAATATCTTATGCTAAACCACACTCCAGTAACATAAGAAAGTTTAAGAATGGTTTAGAATGTGTTTTTGGAGATGTTTTACTGATACAGATTTGGAAATTAAATTGTATTCTTGTTCCCAGAGTTTTTCAATCTTTAGCATTGAAATAAAGTACACTTTTCAATTGTAGATGAGGTAGCCTTGGAGCACTATTACTTTTGTCTTGGAGAACATATGGACATTGTTTTAGTTACTTTTATGGTTGCTGAGACAAAATACCTAGCACCCTCAAGTTAAAGGAGGAAAGGTTTATTTAGCTCACTGTTTGTAGAGGTTTCAGTCCATAATTGGCTGGCTCCAAGGCAGGTGGCTTGGCAGACAGATATTGCAGAAGACAAACAGTTCATGGCAGGCAGAAGGTAGCAAAGCAAACAAGCAAGGTATGGTCACCGCTCTTTCAGTCCCTTGTATTTTATCCAGGCTATCTGCTCTTAGTGCAGGTAGTACTCACACCCTTAATCCTAGTGCCCTTGATCCTAGTATTGCACTGTGGATCAATCCCATCATCACACACACTATATCCAGCCCCCTCTAAAAAGCCCCACCTATGACTGCATAAGGCTTTGGAGGGACATCTAGACATAAGCCATAACAGGCATTTGGAGTTAATGTTGTAAAGATAAAGAAGATGTTATTCAACTGGATTGGATTAGGGAAATTTTATGCTATTATAAACTGTTCAAAAGTACAGTTCATTAACTCTTTAAGCTACCTAGCCAACAGTTAGAAAGTGTAAATAATAATTTTGCAAATAATTTAGTGTTCTATAATCATGCATTTATCTCACTTTTTTCTTTCTGTAGGACATTATCCAGGCTATGCTTCTCCAATTAAAGGAAAATATCTTTATTATTGTGGCAGAAAAGAAGATTTTGATGAGTTAGAAATTGAACCTGGAAAAGGATTACTGGTAGGTACAGCTATACTTTAGTTGAGAAGAAGGTTATAGTTGACATTGGAGAATTAAATATATGTCCTTACTATTAAGAGCAGCAGCTGGATCTGATCTATCTGTCTGCTCTGGAAAGCCATCTCTAATGATAATTTGTACAGTATTCCACAACTTTTTCTGTCCCAGAGTTTTCTGCTGATGGTTGGTTTTGAAATGTTGTTGGTTTGATAGAGATGTTTTATTTTTCCCTCGTGCTTCTTTGTTAACTAAAATGAATTGGAGGAATGAGAAAATGCAGAAAACAATCACAATATCAATAGCACTATCACTGAGAAGATTTAGAAGAGAATGTTTTGGAACAGTGGTTCCCAACATTTTTTCATGCCAGTAACTTGTCTCATGGAAGACAGTTTTTCCTTAGACTGGAGGTGGGGTGGTGGTGGTTTAAGCATGATTCAAGTTCATTACATTTTTATTGTGTGCTTTGTTTCTAGTCTAACGCCAGGTATTTTATTTCTTTTATTATTATTACATTAGGTTCTTGTAAGGAACAGGCAACCTAGAGCACTAACATGTACAATTCACAGTAGGGTTACTACTGCTACTATGTTAATCTAATGCTGCTGGTCTGACAGGAAGTGGAGCTCAGGTGGTAATTTGAGTATTGTGGGGTGGTTGTATATACCGGATAAAGCTCTACTTCCATTGTAGAGCAGATAAAGCAAACACAGATAAAGCTACTTCACCTCCCCCCACCAACCTCTTGTTGTTTAGTCAGGTTATTAACAAACCATGGCAGGAGTTGGGAACTCCTGTTTTGGTGGGTATGAAGAAAAAATTTTAACTTTTTCTTATAACTCTAGGAAAAATACAAGAGTCTGATTTGCTCTTTTCAGGCATCTACTAGATATCATTGATTACTTTAGCAAATATCGTATAGTCTGAAAGTGGTTTTTGTGTATAGTCCATTTTCCCCTCACTATCTCTCCTAGTTTTCCTATTAACTCTCTTCTTTCCTCTACCTTTTCCCTTCCATCTCTGTTTCTATTGCTGTCTGTCTTTATTTTTTCTTTCTCTGTCTTGCCTTTTATTTTCTCTCATCTGATATCAGTGCTAGGAGGTTCCCTCCCTTTTAATTTAGATAAGTTCAATTTTAACTAAAATCGTACATATTAATAGGGTAGCATGATATTTATATGCGTGCATATGTTATATAATGTTTACATCAGAGTAAACTATCTTCTCAAACATTTATCATTTTTTACGATGAAAATTTTCGAAATAATTTCTTTTATCTTTTTGGAGTATATGGTATGTAATTTTTATCTATAGCACACTGGAGCTTTTTGCTCGTATCTAAGTACGTCTTAATATCCATTGATCAAACTTTCCCCATACCTCCCTCTTTCCTATACTTCTCAGTCTCTGATGAGCATATAAATACGAAGGAACTCATTCTATTCAAAGAATACCTGATTTGCCTTCCTGTACCTACATGTTGGTCTCAAAGTATTTATAGAGTACCTATAGGGTGTATAACATAGTACTTAATGTTGTAAATATATGGGAGAACACGTTTTGTTAAAAGGCCTGATAGGTCAGATGGGAAATAGAAAATAACCTTTAACTTTATCACTGCTTTTTACTAAGGAGTTTATCCAAATTCTTTCGATTACATTTAAGAAAAAGCCAAAACATATATAAATGTAGTGTACTTTAAGGTGAATTGGGGAGCAGACTGAAGACTTTAGTAACATTTTACCTTATTGTATATTCTTAATTAGGAATAGCATGGCATATTTGGCATTTTGCTTATTAATCATTGTAGAGTTTCTCAGTTATGTTCTGGGAACTTTCATTCAAAAGTTACTATGAAATAAACTAGCAGTTACGATTTCTGTTACCAAGAGGTGTACATACATACCTTCTTAGAACAAATAGGAAAGTTGTCTTCTGCACCAGTAATCTCCAGAGTACATGCTGGTTGAGTATTAAATTTTGTGTTATTCACTTTCTTGTTGCTGGGATGACATACCTGGCACTCACAACTTCAAGGAGTAGAGGTTGGCTTTGGCTCACAGTTTTAGAGGATTCAGTCCACAGTCCACTGGCTCCAAGGCAGAAAGTATATAGTGGAAGGAAATGGTGGAAGAATACATGTTCAAATCATGGTAGGTTGGAAACAGAGAGGGAAGGGAGGAGCCTTGGAAGAAAATTCACCCTGCCAGTCCATACCCTCAGTGAACTTCCTCTTCAGACCAGTCTTTACCTCCTAATAGTACTTTTTGCTATTGAACTCATCAATCCATAAATGCACTGATGAGTAGCATCCCCATAATCCAGGCGCCTTCCACGCACATGAGAATTTGGGAGAACATTTTATATCAAAACCTTAACAAATTTGATGTCAAAATCATAAGAGTTGCTTTATCTTCTGTATCACTTTTTCGAGACTGGCAAAAGTGTAGGTACTAGTAAGTATCCTAATAGCCAAGCCTCTGCTACAGTGGCAGCTGTTCCTAAGGTAGAAAAGTGAATTTCAGAGATTTGAGTATAGTATCACAATTGTATGTTGCCATAATAGAAATACATCTGCTTTCTATTTTTGGTGTCTTAGTATTCTTAATTACTTGTATAGACTGTTAAAACTTTGGTATGCACATATTTATGTTTTTATGTTTAATCATACTTATATAAACTTGTGTGATATATCTTTTACTTATATTTTAATATTGATTATGAAAAAAATTGTTTCAACTTAAAGGTTAAGGAAGTGACCTAAATAATATTTTTGAATTTTTCATGCATTTCATGTAGTTAGTTTTTCGGGGGTGTCTGGTATTTTGCTAAAACCTGGTAATATGAAGATTATGAGGGTAGAGCTCCTGCTTTAATGTGGTAAATCTAGTGGGGAACACTTTTTTTTATTAACAGTTTTAACTTGTTGACCAGATAAATTCGACTGATAATATGTGGTCCAAATTTTCAGAATATTTTTTGCATACTTACAGAACTAATGTGCTTAACATTTTTAAAACAAAGTATGACTCCTAGGTGCTATAATCTTTGCTACCTATATACCTTTAAAAGCCCAAAAATGAAGAAAAGAAATCATCAGCAATTGCAGACAAGTCTTATTTAATTTAGATTGTATTGGGATAGGAAGAACTTGCTCATTTGCAGAAAATGATATAACTTAAGTATATGTACAAAAGTTTGTGATACTAAGATATATTTCCTTACTGGAAGTAATTTTTATATAGAATTGGAGGGATTTGACCTGTCAATTCAATTTTGGGTTGTAATAAAAATGAATGCTACATACATAATGGAATTGATCAGAGCCTCCCAAAAAGATCATCCTGACATTAATTAGAACTGTATCTACAGAGTAATTTTTCTTCTTTGGTAGTTAACAATAAAGCCTGTTATTCATTGAAGGGTTAAACAGTCTTCTGTAATGCTCCATAAAAAATCTACTTGCTTAGCAGGTACGAGAATTTAGGATGATTTCCTAAGGATAATTTATAAACTGGGCAATAAATGGATCTATTTTCTTTTTTTCAAATACAACTTTAAAAATTCAGTTATTGGAAATATGTTTATAAACTTTAAAGTCTGATCTAGTTTATATTGTATGAATTTTAAAATAGGATGGTATATGAATTTATCCTCTAAAAAGGATTGTAACAAAATATTCCATATCTTCACTATTAAAAGAAGACAGCATTTTAAACCCAGAAGGAATAAACTAGTTTAGTCATGAAGAAAGAAATCTTAACAGCATTAAATCCAGAACTGGCTATCTAAAGAGGTTTTACATTTTTCTTTCTTGATGCCTTTTAAGAATGTATTAGATAGTAATTCTACATGGATGGTTTAGGAATAGCCATTTCTTGAAGGGTATCTGCAAAACGATTTCCAGAGGTCAGTGACGCTTCATAATTCTGTGCTTTCATTACCCATTTTAAAATTTGTTCCGTAAATTGCTTGTGCATTTTTAGTAAATTGCTATATTTCCTAGAAGCTGCATAAAGACTCACATAAATTCAGCTATCTGTGTTGTGGCGAGAAGGTATAAGTAAAGTATCAAAGTACTAAATTCTGTCAACTCTTCATGATTTTCACCCATTGGATCTGTAAATATTTTATTCACTGTGCATAATAAGATATGGCAGAAATAAATAAGATTTTATTTATTGTAACGCAGCAACACTTAGAACAGTGATGGTAAACCTTTTAGAGCTTTCAGTGATATAAACAGCCCACTGTGGCACGTGTGCCATATATTCACCACTACTGACCTAGAAAAAAAGGCTTTTCACTTAAAGCAGTTATTTTCTGCCTTAAAGACTGTATGAACCATCAAACTCAAAACTCAGCATTATGTTGATTCACTAAAAGTTACTACTTGAATGTTTCTGCCAAGAAGAAGTGATATCTTTTAATTTTTTGGTGAGCTCAATGCTAAAGTCCTCTCTAAGATTTCCATTTTATTTGGTGAACATAGCCAAATTTAAGTTAAAAGCTACTTGAAAGGCTCAGTGTAATTCTTAAAAACTAAAAACCAAAACTCTTCTCTTACCTTCTATATTAATACTTGCTAAGTATTATTTTGGTTATAAGAACGACTCTTAGAAATGCAGTTTGGCATAAGAAATTCTAACAACCTCTTATACCAATCACAGTTTTAAACCTAACAATCATTTTAATAAAACCAAAGTCAAAGCAAAGGTTTTTAAGTGACTGAAATGGGTACAGTAGCCATTCTATGAGTATGACAGAAAGTTTACAGGTATAAATTTCTAAGTCTAGTTCTTTAAAAAAAAAAGGCAGAGATAGTTCAAATGGTTGAAACAGAAGCAATCTCTCATTGGTATCGAGATTATGTTTATGACAATTTTTACTAATGGGAGACAGATGAATATGTTATATTGCTTCTACTGACTTACTACAGATGTTTGGTGAAATCCTTTAAATTCAAATATGTATTTTCTCTTTAAGACCTCCGAGCAGGGTTTTCATTTTTGCATTACATTTGAAATTAGCTTGAACAACCTTTCCAATCCTTGCACCGTGGGTTTTCTTGACTTTTTATTGTTGGCTTTCTTTTTGTATTTACAGTTGAAAAGTTGATGCCAAATTTTGTAAAACATGTTCTCTTTCATGCTGGGCTCTTGTATGCCAGCGATCTCCCTGGAGTGTATGCTTTAGTAATAAGCCCTGAAAATGAGAACTGATAATGGAAATACTGGCAGCCCCTTATACAACAGGGGTGCTATCCTGTGTTTCTGTAATTAGGAGTGTGATTAGAAATAAGAGATGCTTTTGGTCTTCAATTTCAAGCCATAAAATGAAAGGATTTTAGTTTGTCTCACTTTTGGCAGACAGCAAATTTCAGTAACACTCACTGTAGCTTCCCAAGTCTGGCCACAAAAAGCCTGTTGTTTGACCGAAGTGTTTTCCAAGCACTGTAATTGTGTTTTATTATTGTGTGTAACCACAGCTTGGCTTTTAAAAGTAATTATTTCCCTTATTGTCTTCTTAATGTTTTCAGATTTTGGTCTTTTTATACTCACTATCTCCAGAGGTGAATGTCTTCCCATCTATGGCGCAGAGCATTAAACTGCAACCTAATAACAGCAGATATATTTACCAGATACTTATAATGTAATACACACTTTATTTAGTATTATTAATTTAATTCTCTTGTCAATCTTATGAAGTAGATGCTATTATTATCCACATTTTATGACTAGCAAAAGCGCAGTCATATATCTGAGAGGTGGTAAAGGCCACATCCTTTGCCACTGTGTTAGCACCACCCTGTATTATGAAGTGCCCATATGCAGATAACCATTTTCCTTAAATCAACATTAATTCCACAGTCATTCATTCATTCCATGATCTTTCATTTGGCAAATATCCAGTGACACCTACTATATAGGTATTGCACAAGGCTTTGGTGCTATGAACATGAATATATCTAGTCTTTGACCTTGAGATGCTTATAGATAAATATTAACAGGGTCTAA
This sequence comes from Hystrix cristata, assembly GCA_004026905.1. Lineage (NCBI taxonomy): Eukaryota > Metazoa > Chordata > Mammalia > Rodentia > Hystricidae > Hystrix > Hystrix cristata. The sequence continues at coordinate 187,801 of PVJO010000924.1, read as the reverse complement.
TGCCTTGGATATCAAAATGTGCACCAAGTTTGTCAAGGTACTGCAGCCAATATGCAAGGATACTAGAAATTTTTCAAAAGTGTTACCTGTAATATGTATCATATGTATTTCAAATGACTATTAAATTAAAAAGACAAACTCTTTCAAGTTATTTAAATCTAGTAACTTAATAAATAGAAGTTTTATGTACTTTTTTGGCCTAGAGAAAAGGATACTATAAAGAGAGACTGCCTGAGGATCTCTGTTGAAGGCGATTTGATATTTTTACCAGGGAAATTTAAGCAACTCCCAAATGAAACTAAACTTGGGGACTCTTCTAGGATGTCAGGGTCCAGAAGAACTAACGGTTATGAAAGCAATATCCAATTTGGTACCTAGAAATACTTACATGTTTTATTCTCAAAGATATTTAAATAAATCTCAGGTAAATGAGCTTGAGTTGCTGCAGGGTAGTAGTTAATTTAAATTCTAATTATAAAAGACTTTTAGGAAATAGGTCAAAATACTTTTAGAGAGCTAATTACATGGTTTAGCTTATATCTAAATAATACAAACATAATGGGCTATCAATCTTTTTTAAAATGATTTTTTTGATGCTTCATTCTTCTGCATTTAACCTTAGGCAAACTGAATGTATTGAATAGGAAGAGCATATTATGCTGCTACCCCAAGAATACATGATTGTAGCATTTCATTGGATGGGTACACATGTCATAGAAAAATAACTGTGAATGTGAGAGAAAGTTGTATTTGACAGCTGAAGTTCTGCACTCTTCTGTGTTCCACTGGCTCAGAATTGCCAGAAGCTTCTCTACTAATTTGAGGCCTCGAGCATGTTAAAATTAACAGCAGTGTTCCCCTAGCTACCTTTACATGAAAAGATGATTATGTGATACTAAGAAGATTTGTTGACAAGGAGAATTTTTTATTTCATAAGTCTGGTTTCAAGGGAAAAAAAAGGGAGAATCAGTGGAAATAATTGGATCATTTTCTAGACTGCTAGAGAGATTAGCACTGAGACTTGCTCCCATCATCTCAGAGCTGTGATTTAACTGTAATATTCATATAACCAAGTGAAGAAGTAAAGCATAAGAATATTTGAAAGATTCATGAAATCAGAATATTCATGAAATTGATTATTGCTCTTAAGGTCCTTATGTACATTTATGGCATGGTGGGACTTTGGAAAACATCATTTTGATTAAAAGAGAAGGATTTGGACTTAACCTTTGCTAGATAGGCCCTTCAGCTTGTTCTTCATCTTGTTGAGTCTCTGTTTCCATAACTAGAAAACAAAACTGTAGGCTGAGGTTGGAGGATTGCAACTTTGAGTTTCACTCTGCAACATAACATACCCTATCTCAAAATAAAAAATAAAACAAAAAAACAACAAAGAGGACAGAGGATATAGCTATGTGCCAAGGCTCTGGGTTTAACCCCCATTACTGCTTAAATAAATATATGAATGAATGAATGAATGAATGAATGGAGTGAATGAATAAATGAATGGATAATGTAGGCAAAACCCTTAGGTCAAAGCCTTCTGTATTATATTTATTTGGTCATATTTGATTGGTGATAAAAGAGTCATTGCATATACAAAATAGAAATTTGATTTTGTAAAAACAAACAGCAACAAAAACAACCTTCAGAAAGGTACAGCCCTGTTCTGTTAAAGTGGTTTCAGAATTTCATTATCATTCACATTTCTGCCTCACAACTCTTTCATTGTATAGCACTCTCAAGACCTGATCTTGATTCAAACTGTACTCATCAAATAGATTGGAGGCTCCCAAAGAAAATGAAAGCCTGTGATACTCGTCTTGAGATAAAGTTTCCTGAAGTTTCTATCCAACAACTTGTTACGTTTCTTTAATTGTAACTTAATGACATGAACAGCTTAGTGACTTTGGAAATTGGTATTCCTTTGGCAGGCACATGGGCTTCTGTAATAAAATCATATACAGTCCTATTAGAGCATCCTCTTAGAGGGATGAGGAAGATATGCAACTCATGTTCTATCACCTATGCTTATATATTACTTGTTCAATATAAGCCTTATTTCTTCCCCTCTAAACTGAGTATAGCATCTGTCTTCATCAATAGGAAGAAAATTAGGTGAGATTATTGTGTTTTTATCACAGCATCATTTGTTGAATAAATAGGAAAAATTAATATTTAGAGTCCATGGTTTTGTTTGGCATTCAAATGTCTGTAAGTTGCTATGATTCCAAATCTGCAGTCAACTTGAGTTTTTGGGTTTTTTTTTTTTTCTTTTTTTTTTTTGCTTTTGTTACCCCAAACTAATAGTATTTTCATTTTTGCCATTCTTATAGCAATTTTTGTAACTGGTTGAGGAATGTTATGAATGGATTTTTGTAGAAAATTATTAAAAACTCCTCCAGCCATGTAAACAAAAGTTAAATTATTTTAAGCAAAACTTCATGAAGTACAACCGATTCAAATGTATATGCAAAGTAGGACATTCTGTTTAGTTGTAAATTTGAGTTAGCATTATGTTTAACACAAAATAGTGAAAATAAGAATAAAATTCACTTATACTAATATAGTTTGAAGTATTCAGAAAATGCTTATTTCTGACTTTTATTTTATGAATAAACAAAATTATGTCACAAAATAATAAAAGAATAATAGTAGTTAATACACTATGTACCATTTTCTTTAAAGTATTTACTCAGAAAAGTTTCTCTTACAAAGAAGAAATAGATAATAGTACAAAACTTTCTTTTTAATGAAGTAAGAGAAACTAGTAATATAATCGAAATGTAAATTATGTTCTGCTAGATCAAGAATTTTAAAAAAAGTTTTATTTATATTTATTTAAAACTTTACAATTCATGAGCACTTCTACATATACATCATCTCATTTCCTTCATAATAGTAATTTTATGGGTTTGTAAATTGTTTTGTGTGTGAAATTTTTAACAATTTTCACACACAAGAGTAAGAAGAAATGCTTGAGTAAGAAGAAGAAGAGTAAGAAGAAATGCTTGAGGAGTCATAGGTCATTTTAGAAATACTGTAATTCTAGTTTTCTAAGTCTACCACATGTTTAATTCCACGGCAGTCTTTCCGATGTGACCATCGGATATGTAAACATTGGTATGTGGAGATTTTACTGCTGTCATCCTACACCATAAGCCTAAACTCTTAATTTCAAAATAACCAAGATACCTCAATTTAAACTCTAATAGGATCATAATTCTTATATGTAACTTTGAAAGTGTCTTGTTAGTAGTTACACAAAACATTTTTGGGTAGTATTTAACTGCTTTTTCAGGCTACTAGCCAATAAGTAGGATTATTTGAAATTAAGTAGTTTATTTGAAATAGTGTTACATATTGATATTCACATTGATATTGTTTACCCAGGGACACTATAGTCTTTATTCCCTTTATCTAGAGATTGAATCATCTGGATAACATCTTTAGAATTTTAATAATGTAAGTTTCTTTGATATAATGGTTGTAAGTTGAAATTCAAATAATTAATTTTTACTCTCCATAGTAGTCATACCATGACTAAGAACAACAACAACAACAAATCCATAAAGTGTTGAAAGATAGGTCTCATTTTCCTTGGAGGGAATTTCATTTTTCTTTCTCTTTCTGTTGATCGGTTGATTGAGACAGGGTTTCGCTCCATAATTCAGGCTGGCCTTAAATTCACGACGTAGCCCAGGCTGACCTCAAACTCGCAGCATTCCTGCCTGTCTCCTGAGTGTTGGGATTATAGGCATGTACCACTAAAGCCTGCAGAGTTTCTTTTCTAACCTTATGAACTAACCTTAAAAAATCCAACTTATACAAAAAAATTTAGTCATATTTGAAATAAAATATTTTAAACTTTGGAAATGAACTTTTTATCCTTTATCATCAGATACATACACAAAGACATGTATTATTCATTATAGTATATTTATACTTGTGAAAAAGTTTAAAAACATAACTAAATAATTGATAGTAAAACCATACGAATAAGATTATTCAACTTTGAAAATTTTGTTTATAAAGACTATTTTATGACAAGAACTGTTCACGGTTTTTTGGAAATGATACAGAACTTTATGTCCATCTAATTGCAATTGCGATTTACATAAATATAAACACATGCCACATGAGGATTTTAGGTTTGTGATGGGCTACATGGCACATGGTGGTCCTAAAAGATTTTAATGAAGTTGAAATTTTTCTTTGGTCTAGTGACAGGGTAGCGATCATAATATCCTGGTGCAATGAATTTACTCGCCTGTCTGTATGGATGCTGGTGTAAACAATTTTATTACCCTGTCCTATGAAAGCACAGCAAATATGGTTGTGTATGGCCCATAATACTTCACAATGATAATAAATGATTGTTACTAGTTTATGTGTTTACTGTAGTATACTTTTTATTGATAGTTTAGACAATGTTCCATTCATAAACGTTTACTCTATGCCATGATATATCAGTAGCAGCTTCATATATTTCACACTTAATGTAAATATCTTCAGTGAAATTGTTTAAAAAGATGTGTCTCAAGATGTATCCCTGTCATTAAGCGATACATGACAGGTACTCAGACCTGTGCACAGTTTGTTTGAAAATGCTAGAAAACTATTCCTCACAATGCGAATATTCTTAATAGGTGGACCAGATGTTGGATTATTACATGTTTTGCACATTTTCTATAATTGAAATGCATGCACACAAAAATGAAAAAATAAAAATTTTAATTTAATTCAAACATTTACTGTACATTACTATATATCTGAACGATCTATATACCTGTAGTATTTGTTTTGTTTTGGGTAATATAACAGAATGCGAGTGATGCTCTACTTTGGATATTTTTGTAATTTACTATCCAACTCTTTCAATAGGCATTTCATTTGTGATATTATGTTCTTAAGGAAGTATTTTATAACAGAATTTGGGGTTGAACTACCAATGTTGATTTTAAATTTGAACATGCTACACAGTGTTACAGAAAATTCTACCAATTCCACATGATTTTTTGAGACCTTCAATAATTTATAAGTATTGTAACACCTTCTATATTTACCTACCTGATATTAATCCCATTTTCAGTTCCATTTCTTTGGCTATAACAAAATTGAACCATATTTAGTTAGTTAGCCAGAATTTTTGACGTATTACCTATTTGTGCCTTTGCCTAATTTTTTATTAGTATGTTGATTTTTTCAATATTCATTTAGGAAAGTGTTATTTTTTTATCTTAGTGTTAGAAAACCTTTCAAGTGTGGGCTCATTTTTACACTTTTATTTTTAAAGCATTATTTATTTTATTTTTAAAGCTTTATTTATAATAAAAATTTTTATAGACATTACAAAAATTTTTAAATACTTGAGTGTGTTGATGTATTTAATGGTCCTAAAACATCTCAAAGTGCCTTTATCACCAGAGTATGCATACAAAATATTTGCTAATATATCCTAATATTTTTAGGTTTTATTTTGACCAATAATATTTTTGGTTCCTCTGGAATTTATTTGACTGATATATACTTTTATTTTCCAATGGATATTCAGGAGCCTTAATACCAGTTTTTGAGTTTACAGTCTTCTTGGGGAGTAGTTGCATGTACAGATTAAAGCTTTTTTTTTTTCCTACTTCCTTTCCCTTTCCTCCCCCCTCCATCATCCTCCTCTGACTTCCCTGTCACCTTTTACAAATTTGTTGATGTTTGTCTTAGCTCACCTTATATCATATGTTTACATTGATTGGAGTTATTAGGATCCTGTACATGCTAGAATTGCAAACATGTATTAATGAAAAAAAAAGATTAAAAAATAAATATTATTCAAATTAAAAAAAAATAATTTTTGCATAATAGTCTTAACCCTTAAATTTGAAATACAGATTTGTCATATGTGATATTCTTATGTACATAATAATTTAAAAAGCATTTCAGAATGTAGATAGTTAAGAAAGATGATTTATTCATTCATTCACAGAACTATTAGTGCTCATCTTCTTTTACTCTGATTTATTCATTTGCATAGTACCAATTTATTAAAAGCAGTGCTCCGTACTAGATATTCGTGGTTCACAAGTCCCTGACCAGAAGAATCTGAAAATTGAGGCCATTTGTATTTATGCACAAATTGATATCTATTCAGTAGATATTTATAGTGTGATACTCTGTAGTGGAATAATGTAGAAACAGTTACTTTAAGGATTATAAAGAGATAAATTTTGTCCTTGTGAAACATTTTTGTTAAAATAGGAAATTCATTCTTCAAATATTTGAGTATACATTTCATAGAGTTGAAAGTGATCTTAAGGATTATGTTTCTACTTCTCATTTTTCTTGTAGGAAATTTTTGACCCAAGGAGATTAAATGTTTTAAGATTATATTTTAAATTAATTGTATAAGTTGAATTAAAAACTTCATTAATGAATTCTTTGGTGATCCTTGGATTTTGTTTTACTATAGTCCTTGCATTTTGGTTTATCAGGATAGTACAGTAGTATGACAGAAGATTCATGGTGACAGGGCTTTTATTAGTAGCTCTTCTTCTAGACTTTTGTAGCGCTATTGCATTATTTCTGAAGGTTACCCACGTCTTTTGCTTATTACACTGAACTGTTAGTACCCATCTCTATCTATTGTTGTTCAATGATTTTTTCTTTGCATATATTAGTTATTTTAAATGCAAAATTAATCCTTTTGACTTACCCTGACCTTGGAATATTTTTAGGAATAGGTGGAGGGAGAAAAGGTTCATTGTTTTCTTCTTCTTATGGACCTTCATAAGCTTTATGATAGCTAATTTTAAACTATCTACAAAACCTACACACAAAAATCCATCGCGTTCTTATGTACTAATACTGAACCCACTGAAAAGAAATTATGAAAAAAAATTAACAATGGCACCATGAATAAAATACTTAGAAATTAACCTAACTAATAAAGTAGAAGAGCTCTACCATGAAAACTACAGCTTTCTGAAAAAGGAAACCAAAGAGGATATGAAAAAAACAGCACGGTATTCCCTGTTCCTGGATGGGCAGAGCCAATATAATCAAAATGGCCATATTTTCAAAATTGATGTACAGACTTAATGCAATTCTTAGCAAAATTCCAATAGAATATTCCACAGAACTAGAGAAAACAACCCTAAAATTCATGTGGCATCAAAAGAGACCCAGAATAGCAAAAGCAATCCTGTGTAAAAATAGCAAAGCAGGAGGTATCACAATCCTGGATTTGAAGTTATATTGCAAAGCTGCTGTGATAAAAACTGCATGATACTGGCACAAAAACAGACATGAAGGTCAATTAAATAGGATGGAGGACGCAGAAACAGCCCCAAACACATTCAACTGTATGATCTTTGACAAAAGGACCAAAAATACACTGGAGTAAAGATAGGCCCTTTAATTAATGGTGTTGTGAAAACTGGCTATGCACATGCAGGTAAGTCTAGACCCATGTCTCTACTGTGTACCATGCTACAAATCAGAATGGCTCAAAGAACTAAATGTCAGAACAGGCATTTATCTGCTACAACCTGGTAGCAGACAAAATAGTTAAAAATCCTGGAAGTAACATGTGCAGTCAAGGACTTTCTGGACAGAACCCTGGTTGCCAAGAAAATAGTACTGAGAATCAACAGATGAGATCCCATCAAATTAAAAAGTTTCTTCACAGCTAAAGAAGCAAAAGAAACAACAACAGAGTGAAAACATAACCTGTAGCATGGGGAAAAAACAAAACAAACTTTTGCCAGCTATTCCTCAGACAGAAGACTAATATCTAGAATATATAAAGAACTCAAAAATCTTAGATCCTCAAAATATAAGACTCAATCAGAATGGGCAAGTGAAATGAGTAGAGTTTACGGAAGTACAAACAGCAAATAAATACATAAAGAAATGCTCAGTGTATTAATCAGATGATTCTAGAGTCGATGGTTTGCAAGAGAGCAGATTTAATACAGGACAAATACAAGTTACAACATTCATACAAAGTCAAATGCAGACAAGGAGCAGAACATCTACCTATGCACTGGAGACCTGAAAGATACAATCAAGGGCTGGGAGCACAGGGCAATGTACCCTGTACATCTGTGTCTGCACTAAAAGGCTGAGGAAATCTATACTGGAGCCAGGATATGATGCTTGCAGCAGAGATGAAGACCAGAGCTCCTCGGAAGCGAACAGCAGCCATCTCCCATGACAGCAGGACCCTGAGTTCCTTCTGCAACGAGAACACTGAGTCCTTTTTGGAAGAACCAGTCACAACAGAGCTTCTCCTGGGAAACAGCCAGCTCTCATCTTCTGCTCCCATTCTCTTTTATGTTGTGTTGGCAACAATTCTCAGGTGGATCTTCTACTCCCAGAACCACACCAACTCATCCAGCTGGGCATTCCTGCTCAAGTTGTCCACAATATTAAGTCCACTACATTCAGTATTATTGGCCATAAGAGAAGTGCAAATTAAAACAGTGCTGAGATTCCATCTTATCCCAGAAAGAATGGCCATCATCAAGAAATCAAATAATAATAAATGTGGGCAAGACTGTGGGGTAGAAGAACCCCTTCTACATTGTTGGTTGAATGTAAACTTGTACAACCACTGTGGAAATCAGTAGGGAGATTCCTCAAAAAACTAAAACTAGAAATTCCATTTGACCGAACTACTACCCATGTAGGTATCTTCCCAAAAAGTTAAATACATCACATTACAGTGATACTTGTATACCCATGTTGATAGCAGCACAGTTAGTAACAGCTAAGTCTTGCAAATGGCCTAAACATGTCCATCAACTGATGAATGGATAAAAAGTATGGTATTTGCACACAATAGTGTAGTGCTCTACCATAGTGAAAAAAAACCTTGAGTTATTCTTAGGCAAATGGATGCAGCCTGAGACTATAATATTAAGTGAAATAAATCCGCCACACAAATTTAAATATCATATGGTATTTCTTATATGAGAAAACCAAATTATAAATAAAGAACAAAATAAAAGATAATAGGAAGTAGGGAGATAGATCTTTCTCAAATTGGAAGGGTACAAAAGATGAAGGGAGGAGGTGGAGGAGGGAAAACATGAAAAAAAAGGTGTATTATGTACATTTACCAGCTGCCAGAAGTAATGTAAAAATTTTGTACTGCAAATATGTACAGAAAAGGAAAGGGATCAAGAGATGGGTGGAAACGGAAGGAGGAAAGGGAAAGGGCATGACAAAAGGAATTAAAATGTTCTGTACATGTACCAGCTCCCTACAAAGGAGATAAACATGATGTTCTACAAACATACTAATAAATAAAATGACCCGAAAAAATATCTGCATGACTGATGTTGAAGAAAAGAGACTAGAAGATACAGGGTTACAAATTTAATTGTGGGTAAGGTTGTGTTTAATTCTACTAAATAAAAAAACTAAATAATAAACTCCTCAAAATGCAGCCTTCTCTGTTGAATCACTAGGGATCACTGATACCCTGCACACCATTATTCTTGCTGTCACATAAATAAATAAATACACAGGTGATGCAGTACTGTTACTTAAGGCAGTTATATTTAATAAGTTCATCTTTCTTGCTATGGAAATGAAGCCTAGAAACATAGAAGAGTTATTTTAGGGTCCTAAATGAGTCCATAACTGATTAATTCAAGAGGTATAACTTTTAGTTACCATACCCTTGAGGTGAAAGCTGAACAAGTACTAAATTTAGTTTGTCTTTCAAAGACAGCAGCAATGTTTTAGTATAGAGAAAAAAATGAATAGCTTTATTTAGGCTTAAGCATTTCCTTTAACTTTTTTTTTTCTATTTAAGCATTTCCAGTAATTTTTAGGCACATTATCAGAAACAGTCTTCTAATTTACACAAGGTATATGAACAATGTGAAAATGAATTCTATAATTATAATAGTTTTGAATTTGTAATTTTGTAAAGTAGTATATTTATAATATAAATTTGATAAAGGGTAATCATTAAAATCAGTCATCTTTCAGGAAGGTATATGCTCTCAGAGCCTAAATCTTACACCTTTGTGTCTTTCTGCACTCAATACATAAGCTCCCTTGTGCAGGGGCTATCCTTCACCTCTATCGTCAGCTTTTACTGAGGGTCTTAGCATTGCCTCCCTTCACCCAGTTAGACACTATGTGAGTCCTATACCTGCAAACCAATTATCAAATAAATATCCAGTTTCTGATAAGTGTGCACGAAAATGGCAGTTTCATTCTTGAGCACAAGTGACTTGTTAGCTCTGAGATTCCAAAGTTGAAGGAGTTATTAGCAAAATGCTGTATATCGGGGATGTAGTAGATGTCTTTCTGAAACGTTCAACATAATATACTATTTGTAGCAGCTTTTAAATATATTACAGCATATCGGTTACTTTTTAATTATTTACCTGTTGTATAAATGAAAGGTAATGCATTATCTCTCTCATGCTTATTCATTTAAAAACAAAACTACGTATTTTTGAAACACAAACATTATTGTATATTTTTATTTTGTTAGCTAAAATTTTTAGAATATCATTACAGTACAACTTTTATTATTTATTATCAAAGAACTTGTATTGAAATCACTGTATAAATATTTAGTAGAAATTGGGCCTTTTTGAGATGGTCCAAAAGACAACTCCTTAACTGGATTTATTTGGTTCTTCCTTCTTACGAAACTTGAGTCATACTTTTTAAACTATCACTCATCATATAATGAAACTAAATTTTAGAAGGCCATTTAAAAGCTAATATGATTCCTATTTAAATTTATGCTAGATTTTTGCTTCCAAGATTTATCTGAAATTTTCTTGATATTTTCCCAGTTCAGAAGGACAGGAGTGAAAAAAAATATTCAAACATTTGCAATCATAACTCACTCTTTCTTTTTCAGCTTTTATTTCTCTTTACTATTCTCAGCCATCTTTGTCAAAGTTTTTATCCTGCTCTAAATTTAGTGTTAAAGAAACACGTCAGTTGGGAGAGTGGTTAAGGGACATACATGTTTAGTGCTTTAATAGTTGTGTCTGTGTTTACTAAAGAATACATCATACAGAAAAATTGAGGTCCTTGACATCAGATAATCACAGTGTGACCGATCTCTAATATTTCCTTCCACCATACAGTTGAAAATCAGGTCTCTGCTTGAGGTCTGATCTGCGAGCTCGTAAAGCCATGTGAGAGTGTTCTGGTAAGGACTTGTTTGGAGGTTGTTACATAATTCTGGTTTCTCTGGGTAAAGAATTGAACTTACTTTCACCCTCAAAAGGGAGTTTGGGTTTATATTTAGCTCTTCCTAATACTCACTACTGCAGAAGAGCTTACAATGGCCTGATACTCCATGTGTGAGAAGTTCAGGGCATAATCATCCCCATAGATCCCTGATGCATTGTTAGTTTCTTTTGTTGGTCAGATTCTACTTCTTACGCTTATATATTATTTCTGTATCTGGTCAATTTTTTCTTCTGATTCATATGATAGATCATAAAGAATAAAAAAAGCATAAGTGTACAAAAATAGAAAAATTAGTTCAGTCTTTTTCAGAAATTATTCAACTGTATTAATTTTAAAATTCGAATCTAAAGTCCCTACCAACGTTACCATAACCTTGTCCCACTATTTTTTGGGAGTGTCTAGAAAAAAGCAGTGAATAAGAAAAGTAGGAGCAGCTAGATAATCGTTTATTATTTCACGGACTCCCAGTGGTTAAGATATTAAAATTGAACTAGGTTCTCTCAGAATATAACCATCTCTTTATGTTTTGGCAAAACAAGAGTCTCCTCACTGAGTTCCTCAGTGCAGACTACTCCTTGTGTGTGGCTTTGATTTTTATTTGAAAGCAGTAAAGGAACAAAAAGAATAAAAGTGTGTATATGTATTGTGTATAATGGGAAATAGAATTATTTGAATTTATTTTCAAAATAGGCCAGAAAAAGAAAGTAGAAAAATAAAATCAAATGTGTTGCAAAATGAATGTACTGTATCATGTATATATTGTGTAAGGTGTGACTTCTTCAAAGATTATAATTTTTCACTATTTTTCTTGTAGGTAAGGTATTTACATACATTTAAATACTGCGTATAATTTATTTTGTCTCAGAAAATACTTCATGACATTCAGGTTACTAGATATGAGGGAATACTGACTGTGACATCTGTCAACACACTGATTTCCAGGGTTGATGCAGATGGTCTGAGCTGATCCTGGGTCTCCCTTACCACCCCAGTTATGGCCCTTCCGGAGCTATATGCTCATCCACAGTGAACGACCTTCTGAAATAGAATTAGTCATGAAGGGCATTTGAAAGGTACATTCTCTTCCTTTAAATTTAGACATGTTCATAATTTAGTTAAAGATATATAAGTCTATAGAACAAACAGAAAAACTTTGAGATAATTCCTTTTTCTAGCAGTACAGCAAATAGGCTTGATGTTAGGGTTCCACAAACCTGAGCAGTTAATTGCTTCTTAACTTTACCAAGTTACTTTATCTTTTCAGCCTGCATTTCCTTAACAAAACAAATTGATGCTATCTCAAAGAGTTATTTGCAGAGGCTAGCCATGGTCATTAAACCAGTATTTTGGTTTACCATCTGCGGGCCAGGCGCTCTTGTATGTTTGGGGGCAACAGCACTAATTTGTTATAAATAGTAATCAATTAAAATAGCTATGTCCTGTTTGTGATTTTATTGAAGTTAGGGAAGATATCAATTAGGCAAATATGTCTGTAAAATATTTACTATTCTGGATGATGCTAAATGCTATAAAAATTAAAAAGGAAAGATAGTCAAGAGAAATTTTTGATAAAGAGGGGATACAAATTTAAATCAGGTGATAAGAGCTTCACTGAGACTGTTATCTTGAGCAAAGAGCTAATGCAGTTGTGAGAAAGCAGAGGAAAATACTGTACTAAATGTAATAATTTAAGAGACACAGCACAATTCCTGGCTCAAATGTCAATAAGTGGTTTTGATATGATAGCTTGTGGCATTACTTTGTGATTTAGAAATGGCCTGTGACTGAATTTAAACTACCAAGTTTTGGTTGCTTCTCTTCTTATCATTTGTCATCTGAGCACAATCCAAAGAATTCTCAAAATCTTGTGGTCAGAAAGACAACCTAATTATTTTATATATGTTTATTTTTTCAAAAGAAAAATATCATGTAATGTTGTAGTAGAAAGTATTCTTTAAAGTAGTTTCTAAATGGAAACTGATAAAGTCAGTTTTTATTTTTACCAGAGGAATCTTGAGACACTTAAAGCTTGTTTTTATCTTATTATAGAAAGAAAGCTAAAAATAGATAAGCTTGAAACATTGACTTTTATCCATCTTGAATTTCATGGAGCATCCAGAATGATGCATCTTTCCCTTCAAATATTTATCCATCACTTCTAGACAAGTAGTGTGTGAGGCAATAAATAACAGACAGTGAGAACAGGAGAAAACAGTTTTTTAATGCCTTGTGCTTAAACTGTCATTCTGGCAGGAAGTAATAACTGAATGCTGCATTATTTAAGGCAAGGTAATAGAGTACTTCCTTTTAGAGGCAAATTACTTCGGAATCTGCTGCCTTATTCTCAGAAACCAGCGTTTTCTCAGTGAAAGACTGGAGTTTTGAGATTTGATGTGATGCGATTGGCTACTGAATCCTAATGTACACCAGAAAAAAGTTATCTTTGAAGCTTCTCACCATCATTTATCGTAAAATGAAGTGTCTTGCCAACTGTGAGCTGTTCCTTATGGGCGAATTATAAAGAACGTAGTGGGGTGCATTATAGAGAACATAGACTTGAAGCTAGAAGGATCTGTATTTGACTACTGTTCATGAGCTGTGTGATTCTGGATAAATTACCCCATGTCCTGGGATTCTGTTTCCTTACCAGTAAAATTAGAAGTAGTAATACTAACTTAATTGAGTCACTCAGAGGACTAAATATATGTAAAGATCTGGACCTCATTTTTAGTGTCCAGAAGGAGATGTTTACTACTTGAGAGCTTAGTTAAGTGTCTCAACTTACAAGTAAATAGTAGTTGAGTTTTAAGCAGAGGTGTTGCAGTTTCTATATCAATTGTGAGAGGCAACCAGGAAATATTAGTACACTTCTCAGTTTCTTCTTTTCCTTGGAACATAATTTTTATCACAAATAGCTTGTGATTCTGCAGGGCTGTATATTAAGCTTCCACCTACATAAAACCTGTGTGTCAGATGTCTGTCCAGTTTTAAAAATCACTTGATACGCATAAAAAGCAGATTGTAGGTAGACACTATTGTGTACAGTAATACTTGTTTGACAGTTAGGGTCTACTGGACAGCCACTATTTTAAAAATATAATGTGTATACATGCATTATGCATATTTCAAGATTTCATACACCTAAAATTTCCTCTGCTACTACTTTTTATTTTTTCAAATGTTTATCTACCGATAATATCACTTTGTTGTAATATCTTGGTGCTTCTTTTATGTGTGGAACACAATAAATAATATAAATGGGTATTTTATCCTGAAATTACTAAATATATAAAATGCTCATATTTGTTTAAAATAAAGACATATATAATGAGGTACATTATAGTAGTAATTTCTAATAAAGTAATAGTAACAGGGTGATAATTGAATTTCACACCTTCAAACAAGGTGTCTTTTATTGGTAAAAAGATTAAATAATAATAAAAGATAAATAGAAATACCTACTGTGTTTTTGCTTATTAAATTGCATACTATGAGTTTATTGCATTTTTTTTTCACCAACCACTTTGTTTACTGTTTTCATTTGCAGGAGAAGTTGAAACAAATTTTAAGAGTATTTTTCTTTTTCTCCTAAACCTGAATCATTCAAGTAAAACCAACTTAACTGTAGAAATGTAGCAAAATAAGGGGAAAACACAACAACCCAAGAAGTAAAGGTTGGGAGGAAGAGGGGGTACAGTCCACATATAGCATATGCACAGATGCCATATGTACAGCTGTGCCATATGCACGGCCGCCTCAGAGGGCAAGCAGGAAGACCCATTGTAAGAGGATGTTTCCCTCCAAACATCTGAAAGTGTTTCACTTAAAGCTTAAAATTAAAAAGAGAAAAGAAAAAAATAACTGAAAAACACACAACCCCAAGAACCACTCAGCCATAACCACCTTCCTTAGTCGATCATAGGCATTTCTTTATAAAACGGTTAATAAAAATATTAACCTTTAGTGAAAAATTATTCCTCATTTTATATTTGTAAAGATAAGAGAATTCAGAAGTGTCTTAGAAAACCGACCAGAAGGTGCCCTCCGGCTTCTACCCCTGTTGCTGAGGATTAGCAGGACTAGGAAGTTTGGGATACTGGAGCTGCTGGTGGAGAATGGGAAGCCCAGCCCAGAAGAAATCAGAAAATATAGAAGCAGGGTGCATGGGAAGTGATTAGGAGCAACTCCATATGACACATGGCTGTGCAGAAAAGGGGAACACAGAGTGGTCAGAAAGGCTTTATTCACATGCTTTACTTTCTTTTAAGAATCAAAGTTGCCCAAATTAAATCTTTCTGCTAATAGTACTACCTATACCTTAAAAATGGGAGGAAAAAGAGGGGGCTTTTAAAATCAGGTCAGGGGAGAAGAGACTGAAAATCATCAAATTAGACCTCTTAGCTTCAAAGGAAATGGAAATTAAAAACAACAACTGTTGTTTTCATTTAATAGTGAACAGACCCAAAGCAAGCATTGCTCTCCCTCCCCTACACCAGCCCCCACTCCACACACCAACAAATGAGAAACACAGCTAGAGCCCAGCATGTCATGTTCTGCTGAGAGCTGGGCCTCCTCTGTCCAGTGGAACCAGCACCAGGGATGCTTTCCACTGTAATAAGAGTCCTTGTGGCTGACGGGGAGAGGGGGTGGTGGTGAGAGTCTCCTTGAGGTTCCTCTGTTCACCCCCTCACCAGCCATCGCCCCAGTGCCTGTCTTCCCTGGGCAAGGGCTCCCATCAAGCACGGCCCCTACTGAGTTGTGGGCTGTAAATTGTCCTTGTCTTCTTGGTTCTGTGTCCCTCTCATCATCTTAAATCTCCCCATCCTCCCCACTGAACTTGTCATGGGCCCATCTGGGGTTGGTACTGAATTTCCAGAACATGAACTGGCCCGACCCCGGGAGGGTGCTGGCCCGACCTCCTGGCCTGACCTCCTCAGCCCTGGTCCCAGCTCATACACTTATCACTGCCTCCACCTTCCCAATTGTCACGATTATCATACAAGTAATACTTCTTCTTTTCAGGCGTATACTCTGGATCCCCTTCCTCTTCCTAGTTTCTCTTTTGAAAATTGTTGTTACTGTTATTACTATTACCAGAGTAGTTGCCTGTGCCCCAGTCCTTCCCTCTGGCTTGAAATTGAAAGGTTGGTTCCCCGATCTCTGTTCCCTCCTCTGGACCTATGAAATCTTTGGTCCCCATTCTTGACCTGTCAAAGTCTGTGGTGCTCTCTTCTCTCGCCTTGTCTCCTCAGGATACTCTGCCACTTTGGAGACTTGAGATGATTGGGAGGAGGAGGAGGACTGGGGCTGGTGTCATGCTCTTCTGTGCTTCTTCTACTTCTTTGATCCTTTATGAGTTTTCTCTTTTTTCTCAGTTGACCTTTCCCTTGAATAGCTTGAGTCTTGGGAATCCACTAATTCTCTCTCCTTATGTTTTTTAGGACATTCAATATCGAGGTGGAGATCAACAGGATCATTTTTGTATTTTCTCTTAGCCTTGTAGCCAGGTTCCCGAGGACTTTTCATTTCATCATGAGCAAAACCACGTGTTCTGAATGTACTGGGAGAAATGTCTATTCTCCTGTGTATCTCTAGACTTTTCTTTTTTTTTTAATTTTATTTTAGTGGTACATTTTAGATATACATAATGATCACATTCATCCTAGCGAATTTGTACCTGTACATGATATATCTTGCTGCTTCTATTTTCCCATTCCCCTCCCTCCCTTCAATCCCTCTCCCCCTCCTATTTAAAAAAAGCTTTGTTCCCATTTTTTTTGTTCTATTTTCTTTTTTTTTTCATGTCTCTCCATTCCTTTCCCCCTACCCTCTTTCCTGTTCCCTTCCCACTTGAACAATTTTTTCATTTTTATCTACCTCCTGTTCAGCTCCTCTCTTTAAGTATTTAGTAAAATTTCATGCAGTGTCATTCCAGATGACCCAAAGTGATGCTCTTTAACAAGGTGAACAATGATCATTATATGCTGGACAAACCATTTTGAAGGGCTGTGCTGAGACTGAGTTGACAGTATACGCTGGAGAATAGAATGAAACTCCTGTTTCTTTTTGTTGCTATGGACTAGATTCTGACAAAGCTTGCATTCCTGAGTCAATAAGCCACTGGGTTGTGAGAGGTCCTTCTCAAACAAGTCCTTCCATATGTTGACCTGGGCCTCTGGAGTAATATAAAATGAAGACTTTACCAAGGAAAAATCTCCTTTGGCTCCCAGCTTCTCCCAGCTCTCAGAGGTCTTTCTGGGGGGAGGCAGTGAGGTTTTCTCTTGGACTTCCTTGTAAGCAGTCACTCCAAAATTCGAAATTCAGAAATTCTTCTCAGGCACAAACCTCCAATGGGTGCCCACTTTTCACTCCTGTTGGCCTCTCCTCTCTCTTCGTTTTTGAATCTCTTTGTCAAAGCCTCCTCCTACAGCTCCTCTGCTTTCCTTTGCTTTTCATTCCCTGCATACACTTGGCCCTCCACTTGCCTGACTTCTCTTGCTCCTGGTTTTCACTTGTACCAGCTATGACTTTAGACATAAATTTGGGTTCATTAGCAAACTCAGATTCCTTCCTTCCCTTAGTTTTGTCCTCATCTTGATCACCCATCTCCTCCTTGTGAAAGTCTGCCATCTTCTTCTCAAAGTCATCATGGAGCTTATACCTTTTGAGAGACTGACTGCCCCAAAAGGGCTTCTCAGTATCCGTCTTTGAAGCAAATGAATCCTATTTCACTTTTGCATCCGTGTCAGAGAAGCTCCCTTTCTCTTTCACTTCCTCTTTGTCAGAATTTGTCTGTTTCTGCCCTGTCTCTTTCCCATTCTCTGTATTCTGCTCTTCTAGGTACCTGTCTGTATAGGCGGCTCCTTCTGAAGCAGCACTCTCCTCCTTCTGAGATGAGCCATAATTGGAACCCATGGGCTCTTTTTGGCCTGACTCAAAAGACCCAGAGCCATGGTCGAACTGACTTTGGTGTGTCCCAGACTGGCACTCAACAGAAATAAGTCTGTGTGGGATGTGCCGGACAGTAGGTCTTGGCATGGGGCTGGGCTGGGGTGACCTCTGCCTCACCACCAGACTGAAAAGGGCTCTTGAGAGCTGAGCTTTGCTCTGGGGGACTCAGGTCAGAGACTGCTAAGGCCCTTGATGCAGAACTGGTGCTGTAGGTGCTAGCAGCTGACTGTGCCCGCAAAGCCTCAGATGCTTTTCTGTTGAGAGTGGCTTCCAGAGAATGTCTGCTCCTTGGCCTCATCTCTCTGGTTATCCCTGCAGTTTAAGGTGGCTGGCTATCCTTGGAAGACTTTTTCTCCTTTGCAGATTTGCATTGGAAAATTCAACTTGGCTGTGGTTGGAGGAAGAACGAGAGGATGAGGAGTGCCTTGACCCGGCAGAAGACAACTTATTATAGTTTCAAGAATGGCTCTTGGACCTTGGTAAAGGAGACCTTCACTTTGGGGACCGGAATCAAGAATGGCCCAGAAGAGGACTGTATGCTTGCCAATATTTCGGCCAATTAGAGCCATAGTTCCCATAGCCTCCACGGTTATACTGGCCCTATGCCTAGAAGCCTCTGTGGTGCCCGCAGAAATAAATGGGCCTCCTGTGGCCTCTGTTGTGACCTTGGAAATCTCGATTCTGATACACTCGGGGGTGATTCCTTTATCTGCTTTGAGCTGGAGAGTTGGATCTGGAATGACCTAGAACACACTCTGCATTTCCTTGACCAAGAGACAGATTGGCTTGGAGATCATGATTTTGAAAATGAACGAGAGCGAGATCATGGTGCAGATCTTGGTGCAGATCTTGAGTGAGAAGAACAAGATCCAGATTTGGATTTGCTTGTTTTTGACATTTCTGAAGAGAGGTACACTTTTCAATTACACCTTGTCAGAACAGTGATTCAGTTTGCACTGGATCCAGACACTGCCGTTGAAGAACACTAGCAGGGCCACTGGTTTCTCCAGTTCCCAAAGTCAGGATGTAACTCAGGGCCCACTCCAGCGACTGCAGCTGCAGCCCACAGGGCCACAACTCACCTGAACCTCGCCCCTGCCCAACAGCACACCTATTGCATTATTCTTATCACATTTTTATCACAGTGGTTTGAAGAAGATTTTAAGGCTTTTCTGCATAGCCTTCATTTACTAGGGAGTTAAGAAGTGTCTGTTTAATCGCACTCTCTCGAGTAGGCAATAGAGATAAAAAGAATAAGGTATGTTTTCTATTGTTAGAAAACAGAATTTAATGAAAATTAATTATAAAATATATTATTTCATTATTAACATAATAGAAATACATATAGTGAGCTGTGGGACACATATCCTACCTCGTGTTGTGGTTGTCAAGAAAGACTACATGGAGTGATGTTACTGAGGTGAAGCAGAAATAGAAATCATGGATAAAGAAGAAGGTAAAGGACATGTTCCTTTAAAAAAGGCATGAGCCGAATTATAATTGGCACTAGATGATGTTACAGAAGGAAGATCAGGCTTTAAAAAAAAAAAACTGATGTAATACTATAAGTATAAGCAATTAAAGAGAGGGTAGGTTGAAGACTAGCAGATGGAAGATATATTAAAAATAACTGCAGTAGTCCTCCCTTATCTTCAGTTACATTTTCCTTACTTCAGTTATCTGTGGTCAACTATGACCCACATCACTGTGTGTCTTGACTCTGTCCAGAGATACAGAGACCATATCACATAACATTTGTTATAGAATATTCTTATGATTGTTTTATTTTACAGTGGTTTATTGCTGAAGTCTTATTGTGCCTAGTTTATAAGTTAGACTTTATCATAGGTCTCTATGTATGGATAAAACTACTAGTATATAAAGGCTTTGGTTTTATCTGTGGTTCAGGCATCCACTGGAGGCTTTGGAACATATCCCTTGTGGATAAGGGGAAACTACTTAGAAAAATACACTTTTACATATTAACAGTATTCAGAAATAATTGGCGAAGGAATTTTTCCATGTGAATGAATTTTCTAATAAATGCCATGGGAGAGACATTTTAATTTATTCGTTCTTGGTAAAAATGTGTTTCCCTGTTTCTTTGCTTCATTAAACAAAGTGTAAAGAACATGCTTTCTCCTCTTTGTCTGTTTTGCTTCTTTATAAGAGTTGTAGTTGGCATAATTATCAAATATGTTTTGTCCTCTGCTATGACACAACATGTCTTCCTGGACTATTTTGATAGCTAGATCTCTTTGCCTTTTCTTTTTAATGGCTCTGGATTGGTTTGATTTTTGTAGTTCTTATGATTGATACCTTTTTCTGAATTTTCTTGTGTTTTCCTAGCTTCTACTTGGTTCTAGTAACTTTTCTTTCATGTAGTACCTTTGATTTAATTAGCTTTGTAATGTTTGACAACCTTTTTGGCTAGGTTAAAATCTTATGATTTATTTTCTATTATCTTAATTAATGCATGACATTACCTTTCAAAGTAATTCTAGACAAGTATAATGTCTTCTAGAAATATTTTATTCACCTGTATTAGTTTATATATTATTGAGTTATTCCATATGATGGAACTTTCTATATCATGAAGAAAAAATGGAAATTCATCTAGAGCCTGGGGGTGTATGGGAACCATTTTTTACCAGGTACTTAGACCTCCTTGTATGAGTCATTTTCCAGTTTTACACAGAATGATTTTGTGTTCAGTGACATCATACTGTCAATTTGAAATTAGTCTTGGTGAGAGTAATTAGAGTATGGCCAAAGGCAGAAATTGGGCTTTTCCCTATTGCCCCAGAGAAGTTATGTTTGAACCTTGGCCAGCACACACTGTTGGACTTATCTTTTGCACAGTTTTTAAAAACTTATTCTTCAGCTTAGTGTGGAGGGAAGCAAAGGAACATTATATATCATAGTGTAGTAATTTCTCCTTTTGCTCGTGTACTCCATAAAAGAATTTAGAAAAAACTATGTAATTTCTTGCGTATTTTAAAATTGAGGTCTAAAATTTTCATTACAGGTTTTATTACAGGGGATACAATTTATGCTGTTATCAATATTATCATTAATTGTACCCAGTTGAATCTAAATATCATATTATTTTCACCTTCTCACCATCCGTATACAAATACTTGATCAAGTTTTTTTAACAAATTGAAAATGTGTATCCTTTCTTTTTCTTCTAAAGTCATATTAGGCAACTGGTTTTTAGAAGTCTTAAATTTAGGTCCTTAACGTCACATCATTACCTCTTGGACTGCCCTTTGGGCCCCTCTTTGCAAGGTTTCTTGTTACTTGTAACACTTTAAAACCATTTTAGGGGGAAGAAAAGTTAGTATTCAGTTTGATTCAGTTTTAAAATTTCAAAGCCCCTGGAAAGCTTCTCCATCTTAATAGTTGGGTGACTCCCATGCTTCTTTTCTTGGTCCATATCCTTAACTACTTGTCAAGTAGACAACTGTGTGCTGCAGTGTACCCAGCCAGAAAAGAGAGAATTGGTTCATCTTAAGCACTGCTTCAGAGGAGGAGTTTGGAAAGATATTCAACTATGAGAGGCTATGTGGTCCCAGGACACCTACACATATGTCTCTAGAGCTAGTTGCCAGCTATCTATGATATCTTTAAGCAGGCAAGTTCCCTAGGTATTTTTATAAAAGATTGGTCAATGTGTAGGAGAGGGAAAAGAAAAGGTGTCCATGTCACGCAGGATAATTGGCCATTGAGTGCCAGCTGCCAGGCTAGGCCAGTAGGTGTCATTGCTCCAGGGCTCCATTGTAGTCCAAGACACTCAGGAATCCTGGAAAAAGTGCCTGGGTTAGGTGTCAGGCTCATGGGGCAACTCTTGCCTTTAGCTTCTCTGATGCAAAAGCCAGACTTTTGAGTCTGCTTATGCTGGATTTTGCATGTGGGCAAGAACGAACACAAAGCCAATTGCCAGTCCTACCACTGCTTGCTTGTAGTTGAATAAGAAGCTACAGGTTTAGGATGATACTGGAGAGGATGTTAACTGTTAAGAGAATGTTCTCTGGGTTCAGATTCTGACTCTGCCAAGAAAAAAAGTCACCTAAGGAGGAACTACTTTAAAGAAGCATGCTGATGCATGCTATATCCAGCCCACAGTCTGGACTCTGTAATTGAAGATCGCCTTCACATTGTATACTACAACTTCCTTGAATTTCCTCTTCAAGGAAAGAGAGAGAGAACAGAACTATCATTCGAGAACTCTTGCTGTCTGGATTGCTTAATTCAATAAAACGCATTATATATCTAGAATAAAATCATTTCAGAGCTATAAAAATAATTATTTTATGATTCCCAGCACCCCAAAAAATATTTTATGAAAAAGAAGTGTTAGTTAATGATAGTCTATACTCATTAAAGATTAATGCAGTCATTCTTTAGCTGCCAGATACTGTTTTCAGCCCAAAAATTAAGATCTCTGCTCTTATGGAATTTACATTCTACTGGAAATGGGCAGTTAGGTGGATATTGTTGAAAAGAGATAATATACAAGTAAGCCAATAGATGAATAAGATACTAATAGATACTGAAGTAGTTTGATGAACGGAAAATCAAGAATGACCACAGTATCTTGACTTTGGAATATTAGAAATTTTCTATGCAATGATTTAGTTTCCTTCTTGTACTTACTTTCAGAAATACCATTATTGAACATGTATGGTCAGAATGAGATGGCAATTCAAGTTCATGGTATCGAAGGATTATAGTGTCATACTGCAATTTAGATACATTAGTGAAGTCACAGGAAGCTCAGTGATTGCAGTGTAAACCCTAATTAAAAATGCTGTGGAGCCTAAAACTGGTTAAAGGAAACAGAATATATAATTAAACTATGTAGAAAAAATAGAAAATGAAAGAGGAATGGGGCTTGGGGATTTAGCTCAGTGGTAGAGTGCTTGCCTAGCAAGCACAAGGCCCTGAGTTTGATCCCTAGCACCCCTCCTCAAAAACGGGAGAGAGAGAGAGAGAGAGAGAGAGAGAGAGAGAGAGAGAGAGAGAGAGAGAGAGAGAGAGAGAGAACAGACTTTCTTTTAGTTTGTTTTATGGAAGTGTGTCAAATTTAACTTTACCTCCCTAGTAGTTCATGATATGAATTTGTTCCATAATAACCAAAGAAACCACTTGTGTTAAAATCGATCTTCATAAAATTGACTTCTGAGGTGGTAAATAATTTCCTAATATTTATTCACTTATTCAGCAAAAACAATAAAGGAAATATTGGTATGGGTTGGGTAAAGGTAAATAATACAAGATTTCTTCATTCAGTGAGATTATAATCTGATGAATGTTAAAAAAATCTGTATTCAGACTTCTTTGTTTCAAAGAATATTGTTTTATGTGGCTCAAAGCAGAGGTACAAATAAAACGTAACAAGAATTCTCAGCTAAGGGAGCTTACTTCCAGTAGAAAGGGCCAAAGAAAGTACCATGAAGGGGGTACTGAGGACAATCTTAAAAGGAGGAGTGTTTCATTAGGTAGAGATTGCAGGTAGGCAAATCTAAACAGAGTTAGGAAGGTGTAAGCTTGTTTAAGAAGCCTGTACTAGCCACAATGGCTAGACTCTATAAGAAGTAATAAAAAACAAAAACAAAAACAAAAACAAAAAAAATCCTTTGGCTAGGTTCAGCTGATACTATCAGATACCTCAGGAACAGCACCCAAGTGGAGCCCAACACCCTCAGTATAATGATTTTTCTCATGTGGCAGAGATGAGATTTTTTAAGTTGTGACCTTTAAACTGTGACTATCAAAGTATTTTTTCAAGATATTTGTGATTCTTCTCAAGAATAAACTCTTTGCCTGCAAAAAAAAAATTAGTACAACAAATACCATCTACACATTCTCTGTTGAATGCACTTACTAATTTAAAATTTATACTTTTTAACAATTACATTTAAAAGTGTTACATAGCTAAAAGAGCATGAGGGGAGCCATGGGTAAGAGTTGTTACTGAATGTCCTAATGGGCCCACTTTCTTGGCCATGAGGAAAATACTGAAAGAAATGTCTTTTCGCTCACTCTGCCATGTTCACAGGGACTGAAATATAAAACAAGGGATAACCTGGGTAACCTAGGCCATTCTTCATTGCATGGAGCAGCTCCAGCTCTGAGGCATGATTCATAAAAGGGGATCACTGGATCTACAGTATGGAATGAATAAATGGATGGTAGAACATACCTCAGTCTCTTATGGCTTGTAATTTCAGCTGTGATATAACAAGCAGTTGAAATACTTTGTGGCCACCTCTATTAGTCAGCTTTTCTTTTGCTGAGACAAAATATCTGACACCTGTAATTTAAAGGAGGAGAGGCTTGCATTGGCTTAAGTTTTCAGAGGCTTCATTCCATGGTTAGTGTGTTCAAAAGCACAAATGTGGCAGAAAGGCATAGTGGAAGAAAGCTGCTTAGCTCATGGCATCTGGGATGCCGAGAGACAGTAAAAGAATACCAAGGATGAAGAGGCCAGGGACCAGATACAGTCCCTAAGATCACATGCTCATGACTATCCACACACATCCAGAAGTGTGCTTGACTAAGCTCTTAGGCGTCTCTCAAGCCCATCGAGCTGACAATCAAGATTAACCATCCCACCACGGCAGTCCCTAATATAGTTGGGCCAGATTTTATCAAATTTACATGCTAGAATTATGAGTGTAGGCTTTATTTTAACAGAAAAGAGGCTCAAGGAATTAGCACTTTCTGTTGATGCTGTTATTTGAATTATAAGAATGACTTTCTCGAAATTATGTATTAAGAAAATTTGATATTTATGTGAAAAATAAATTTGGAGAAGAAACATCAGGGCTTATGACCGTGTAATTGGTAATATTTTCCCCTTAGAAAATATTTTAGCTAGAGAAAGACAATTTTCTAATGTATTCTAGAACTTTTAAAGATAATTTGTATTATATAATTTTTCTATAAACATGCAGACATATATACATACATATATTATACATACATATATATGAATACAGTACATCTTGGATCAGTTTAAACATTTTTCTGGTAAGACCTTCATTAGTTCAATAGGTATGTTTTCAATATCAACCTGACTAGATAATTTCAGCCTTATTTACTATGTCTGGAATGTATAACTCTTGCATATATTAATGGAAATTAGAATTTAGAATGGATTCATAATGATATTGCCATCAAATTTTATGGATCAGTGGGGATTATTAGACTTTCTGGAACTGTGCTGTTCTTATAAAAGCCTTAGGTATAAAATGAATATGTTACTTTCTTTTGTTAACCACAAGGGTCTAGATAGTAGATGACAGACAGTGCAAGCTTTCATGCTGTATTACTCATTGTAGAAAGGAATCTTAGAAGCCTTTCTTATTCCTGAATGTGTTTATTTTTTAATAGCTAAGTTAGAATGTCGTATTTCAACTGCCCTGACAAATCAGTTTATCAGCATTCATCTGAGACCACATACAAATAAAATTGTAAAGTGGGTCCCAATAAAATTTATACTCAGAATTTCTGGGCAGTTTAAAAGAAAAATTGTGATCGAAACCATTCTGATTCTGTAGTTCTCATGTGGCCTTGAACTCTATATTTTAAAAAATAGAACCAGTTTGAGAGTCACTGGTATATTAGATCACGGAGGAATATTCAATAGAAATGCAATACAAAATAGAAGCAAGACCTTTCCTTTTCATTTTGCTTTCTATTTGGCCATAGGAACATACCAAAACATTAAATGATACTTCCAAAGACAACAAATGATGAATAAAAATTAATATAAGCAGAAAAGAAAGTAATATACTTTATAAGAGTCAGCCAAGTATTCTTTTTGGTTTGTTAGAGTTTTCAAAACTTGAGAATTTGGGGTGGAGCATGATGACAGGTGGAACAATCCTTACATGGTCTTTCCCCATAGACACACAAGTTGAACAGCTCTTCACTCACCACACTACCAGCACAAGAGCCAAAGAAATCAAGTGACAATTATGCTTGTGCTTGCATCATAGTACCTGTTTTTAGTGTCTCCCAAAAAGAGGCATTGAAAAGGGCTGGAGGGAACAAATTGATTTTGTCACGCCTCTCCTGCAACTCCAAGCCCAACCCAGAGATATATGCCTTCTACTTGGGTGAAGAAAGAAAATTAAATCTTGACCTTCAGCTTGAAGCCTAGTACCAGGCCTGCCACAGTAAAATCGAGTGCTGGGCAAAGCCCCGGGGTTCCTACTGCCATCCTAATACAGACTGAGCCACTGGAACAGTATTCAGTGAGGTGGCAAAAGAGGCAGAATCTACTGCCTCACCTCCAATCTCAGATGGCAAACCAGGGATACACCTACTGGGGAGCAGGGCATGACAGCTATTATAGAGCATTGTCTCAGAGCCCAGTTCCAGGCCTTCCATAGTAAGGGGAAGTACTCAGTAGATAATGAAGGCCTCATGCACACACCAGAGCTTACAGGGCATCTAGACTATGCTCCAGCACCATGCAGAGACTTATGTGCACGTGGATTAGACTTCAGTCTTTGATGCATCAGTACAAGCTTTGGAATGGGTCTGGGGAAACACACGTCCTTCTGTGACTGTGTAGGACACTGTGGCTGTGAGTCTCAGGAATGATACAGTTTAGCACCAGCCTTGGTAATCAAGAGCCTGTCTTTACCTCCCGTACCCCAGTCTTCAGCAACATACCTATCAGCACAGGCCAGTGCCCACAGATAGGGCTTTAGAATTTCCCTAACACCAGGCAGATACTGGTGCGAGAATGGGACAGAAATGTCTTCCACCCTGCATCACCCCTATTTACTGTGTTGGCCTCAGTATACCTCTCAGACTTTGTAGGTTAATTCAGCCACGAGACTCAGGCCTGATCCAGTTTAGCAGTAGCCCTAGTGGCAAGGCTGTGCCTTCATCAACACCACCTTAACCTCAGACAGCACAGAATTGTACAAAGACTCCATTCTTTAGGAGTGGGACAGGTAGTAAGCCCTGGAACTTAATCCTGGCTTGGTAAGACCTAACACTGAGCAGGTCATAATGCTCCATATCCTTAGGCCTTCCTATAAATAAAGCCACTGGAATAGCTCTTCAGTGCCAGGGAAAGAAGTGCCTCCATAATCTTTTGACTTCAATTGCAGCTAGTGTCACATGTGGCTGGTTGGTGGGGGGGTGGGCATGAGTCCACCATAGCAATATGCAACCCAAAAATGTGGGCCTTGGTCCTAACCCAGTGCCATGCTTGTCTTGATGTACTGTGAAGTTCAGGGGGTGACACAATCTGGTGGCTTTAATGGACACAGATGTTGTGTAAGAGCCTGGGACTGGTCCACACAAGGTGACTCTGTCCAGAGCCAGGCAGAATCCTTTAGTATCTGACCACAGACCAATTCTGTGGATAAGGCCTCCGGGCTTACTCTATCACCATAGTGAGGCTTGTAGGAGCAAACTACTACAGAATTTGTAGGTACTCTCCTGTTTCCTTTTGAGAAATATACCAACAGAGCATTTGGGACTAACCTGGGCCTGGATTACCCTTTAGTACTAAAAACAGTGTCAGCACACAAACAGCAGATTCCTGGCAAATCTGAAAGTGCTTGCCAACTAGTGCTGAAGTAGTGGAAATGACATGGACTCACAGAACGTAGTCTGGCAACAAGTATCAAGGGCTTCTAGGAAACTGTGACCTCACTTAATACTCAAAATAAGGTACAGGAAAGTAATGAGGCAGTATTCAGTGTGGATGAACTCAGAAGAGAATTTCAAACAGTTTTTTTTTTTAAGAAAACTCAGTGAGCTGAAAGAAAACATAGAGAAACATGTTAATAATTCATCAGAGAAACTTAACAAAGAGATGGAAAATTTTTAAAAAATCAGAAATTCTTAACTGAAAATTTATGCAGTGAATTAAAAATATGATAGAAGATATCAGTAGCAGTATACATGAAACAGAAGAAAGAATTAGGGAGTTCAAAATGGGATATTTGGAAAAAGTGAAGAAAACAAGAAAAAAATGAAGAGGAAAGAAAGTTTATAGTAATTTCGGGACAGTTTTTAAATAGCATGTATTTGGATTCTTGTGATTCAAGAAGGACTTTAGAAAGCCAAATGTTAGAAAGTCTATTTAAAAAATAGCAGAACATTTTCCAAACCCAAAGAAGGTTATAAGTATGTAGGCACAAGAAGCCAAAATATTACTAGTCAAATTTAACTCTACCAAATCTACCCTAAGACATCTTATAATCATGCTCTCATGGGTGAAATGTAAAGAGAAGATTCTCAAAGTTTCAAGACAGAAAAACTAAAATAACACACATGGGTACCTCAATTCATCTGACAGCTGATTTCTCAATAGAAACATCAGGCCAGGAGACTATACCAGAATATTTTTAAAGTACTGAAGGAAGAAAAACTGTCATCCAAGAATACTGTATCCAGAAAAGCTATTTTTTAGAAATGAAAGAGGAATAAGCACTTTCCCAGACAAACAGAAGCTGAGAGAATATATCTGCAGCAGACCTGTTCTACATGAAATGCTAAAGAAAATTCTTCAAAGTGAAAGTAACATAAATGAAGATAGGAAAACATAGGAAAGTATAAAACCTAGTGGTACGAGTAGTTGTACAAACATTCAGAATGCTGTAATATAAGCATGGTGTGTAAGTCATTTGTATTTTTCATGTGAAGACTAAAAACCAAAATTAATTAATAACTACATTAGTATGTTGAGAGATAGGCAATACAGAAAGGCATAAAATGAAATATCAAAAATTCAAAATGTGGGGAGGAATGGAATAAAACTGGAGAGTTTTGTATAATTTTTCTTGCCCTTTTAAAATTCATTTGTTATTATTCTTATCCTTATAATCACATTAAGTTGCTATCATGTCAAGATAGTTTGTTATAATCAAAAGACGTTTTCTGTAAGCCTCATGGTAACCACAAAGTGAAAGTCTATAATGGAAAATTCAAAAATAATAGCAAGTAATCAAAGCACACCAGTAGAGTATTTCACTTAACAATCAAAGGAGACTATAAGAGAGTGAAAAAGAAAGGGATTATAACATAATTAGAAAGCGAGTTGTATTATTGCTTCACTAAGACCATATCTATCAATAATTACCTTGAATGTAAATGTTTAAATTTTCCAATTAAAAATATAAAGTGATTGAATGAACTTAAAAAACAAGGTGCAACCGTATATTGCAACAAGTTACCTTCACCTCTAAGGACACGCATAGATGGGAAAGTGAAGGGAATGAACAAGATAACTCATGCAAGTGGAAGCCAAAAGAACTCAGGAGTAGCTTTACGAATAACAGGTGAAATAAATTTTATATCAAAGGCAGTGAAAAGAGACAAGGAAGTTTATTATGCAATGATAAAGGGGTCACTTATCCAAGAGGAAATAGAATTTTTAAATAGGTATTATCTACAATGGCAGCACCCACTTATAGAGAAACATAAAAGCTGAAATGAAGTTTAACAAAATAATAGTTGGGACTTTAATATCCATTATCAATATTGGACAGATTATCCAGATGGAAAGTCAACAAATAAAAAGCAAAGTAAAATTTAAAGCTAGACCAAATTGAGCTAAATGACATTTATGGAACATTCAAGAGGTGCCAAATAGATACACATTTTTCTAATCAGCATATGGAACATTATCCAGGATAGATCATGGCATAGGCCCAAACCATCCAATTTCTACAGAATTTTAAAAGTTAAAATCATACAGTGTGTCTTTTCTGATCCTAGCGAAATAAAATTAGAAATCAATGACAAGAAACATCTTTTCTGATCCTAGCGAAATAAAATTAGAAATCAATGACAAGAAAAATGAAGTTAAATTTAAACATGCATAGAAATTAAGTAGCTTACTTTTGAAAAACCAATGAATCAAATAAAAAAATCAAGAAGGGAATCAAAAAATTTCTTGAAACAAATGAACATTGAGACATAATATACCAAAACCTTGAACAGAAAAAAAAAAAGCATTACTAAGAAGGACATTAAAAAAGGAAGGACATTTATAGCAATCTTTGCTGGAATCAGAAAAGTACAAAGATCTCAGTATAAGCAACCTATTAATGTATCTTAGCAGTAGAACATGAACAAACAAAACTCAAAATTAGTAGGAAGGAAGAAAAGAAAAGAAGGCGAGAGGAAAGATCAGAGAGGAAATAAATGAAATGGAGACTAATGAAACAATACAAAACGTCGATGAAACAAAGAATTTGATTCTTGGAAAGATTGTCAGTGTAGACAAATCCTTAGGTGCACTAAGGAAAAAGAAAGATGACTCAAAAAAATCAGAGATGAAAAGGAGAACATTACAATCTACAGTACAGAAATTTAAAAGATCATTGGAATTATTATGAACAAGTGTATGTCCATAAATTTGATAATCTTAAAATGGACAATTTTTGGACATGTTTAGTTACAAATACTGAGTCATGAAGTAATACAAAACCTGAAAGAAAAAATAGCAAGTACCCTAGCTGTATTGAATCAGTAATAAAAAGCCTCCCATCAAAGAAATGTCTGTAGCTAGATAGTTTCATTGCTAAATGCTACTCAACTTTAAAACACTAATACTAATTCTTCTAAGTTTATTCCAAAAAGTAGAAGAGATAGGAATTTTCCCTAATGTATTCTACAAGGCCACAATTACCCTGATACAAAAACCAGGTAAGGACACACACAGACACACACAGACACACACACACACACACACACACACACACACACACGCATCCATGCATGCACACACACACTGTTTAAGAAAATACTAAGGGATGAAATTGAACAGCACAGTAAACAGATCATTCACCATGATTAACTGGGATTCATCCCAGGACTACAAAAGGAAGTTTCAGTATATAAAACTCAACAAATATGATACACCATATTAACAAAGGATAAAAGGTTAAAAACATATGGTTATCTTAACTGGTACGAGAGGGCATTCTATAAGTTTTTCAGTCACCCTTCATAAAAACTATGGTGAACACATTAGGCCTATAAGAAATATGCTTAACATAATGAAGATCATTATAATAAGCCAATAACTAACACTATATTGAATGAGGAAAAGCTAAAATCTTTCTAAGATCTGTAACAAAGCAAGAACGCCAACTTTCACCACTTTCTTTCAACGTGGTCCTGGAGAGCCTACCCAGAGCAAATAGGCAAGAGAAAGAAATAAAGTACATTCTAATTTGGAACATGAAATTAACATTTTGCTGATGACATGATCATATATATATATCTCCCCAAAAAATGTTAGAACTAGTAAATGAATTCTGCAATTTCAAGATACAACACCAGTGAACAAAAATCAGTAGCATTTCCATATGCCAATAACAGATTACTTTAAATAGAAGTCAAGAAAGCAATCCTATTAATATCTTCAAAAAATGCATACATTTAACTAAAGGGATGAACTACTTCTCCAATGACAGTTAAAAAACATTGATGAAAGAAGTTGAAGAAGACACAAAACAGGTGGAAACACTACTCATCTTCATGGATTAGAATTATCAATGTTTGAAAATACTTCCATTTTTAAAATTCTAGACATTTACTGCTATAAACTACTATCTACGATTGCTTTTGCTCTCGGTCATAAGCTTAGAATGGAAATGTTAGATTTCCATTTTCCTTTCTTTGGAGAAAGTGTTTTCTTTTTGAGGTTTTCAATGACAGCACTATTTGTTCAAAAGTGTGTTTCCTCTCTATTTATAGAATTCTATATTATTACTGACTTTTAGTTTCATTTCATTGTGATTTCAGAATATTTATGATATGATTACAGAACTTTTGGACTTGTTACAACTTGTTTTGTGGCCTAATCTTAGTCTATTTTAGAGAAAATTCCTACATGCTGATGAAAGTAACGTGTATTCTGCAGTTATTAGATGGAATGTTCTGTAAATGTTTGTTTAGACCATTTGCTATGGAGTACAGTTTAACTATGTTGTTTCTTTGCTGATTTTTCGTCTGAGTGATCTATCCATTGATTAAAGTGGCATGTGGACACCCTCCCCCAATTATTATTATATTAGTGCCTCTCTCTCCTTTAGATCTAATAGTGTTTATAGACTTGATGGATCCAAAGTAAGGTATATATAAATTTACAATTATATCTTGTTTAATTGATCTTTTGATTATTACATCTTTGTCTTTCCCTACAGTTTCTGTTCTAAGTTCTATTTTGTGACATACAAGTCTAGCTGCTCCTGCTCGCTGTAGCTGTCTATTTTCTTGAGATATCATTGTCTCTTTTTTTACTGGTGAGATCAGTTTCTTGTGGAAGCTTGTTGTTGAATTTTGGTTATTATCCATTCAGCTAGTTTGTGTCTTTTAATTGGATAATTTACTATATTTATATTTGAGGCTATTATTGATAGGGACATACTCATATTTGCTTATTTATTTTTTTAACTCTTATTAATACATGTTTACAGTGTATGATGATCATATTCATTGTAGGAAATTGGTACATGTACATAACACATTTCAATTCTTTTTTCTCCTTTTTCCACCCTCTTTTATTTTGCCAGCATCACATTCATTTATTTATCATATAAGACCTTATAAAGTTAATTGTCATATATTCAGATTAAAACCAGACTAACAGGCCGAAAAACATATAAAACATGTAAGATATTTTACTAAGTCAAGGTACATTTTTAGATACATTATCCACAATGATTTATTGGATTAGAATAACTTTTTTCTCTGTTTTTTTCCTAGTATCCATCATTTATTTCATACTTCATTTATATAATGTTTTTCATATGAAAACTTAATATATAAATAAGAGAAACCACATGATATTTAACTTGTGTGTTCACACTCTGATTATTTTGTTGATTTTTTCTCATTATTTGAACTATTATTTTCTACCTCTTGTTCATCTTTGTGAAATGATTGTCTATTGTATTGATATTGTTCAATTCCTTTCTATTTCTGTTTTGTATATCTACACTCCTAGTGCAATGTGTACTTTTACATGATTTCATGATGCTAGTCATCACTCTTTCACTTCTGGCAATAGGACCCCCTTAAGCATCTTTTGAATGGCTGGTCTGTTACTCGTGAATTTTCTCAGTTTTTGCTTGTCCAAAAATGACTTTTTTTTCCTCCTTCATTTCTGTTGGGTATAGTAATCTTGGTTGGCAGTTATTTTGTTTCTGTAATTCAACTACATTCTTTCAATCTGTCCTAGCCTGTATGGTTTCTGTTGAGAAATCTGCTGTTAATGTGATTTGGGTAAATGTAACTTGGCAATTTTTTCTTACAGATTTTTTTGTCTCATACTTTTGACAGTTGGTTATGGTGAAGATCTTTTATGGTCTTCTGTGTCCTTGGGTCATATAAGCCTCTTGCTCATGAATAGCCATATCTTTTTAAAAATTAGGGGAGTTTTCTGCTATTTATTGCATAGCTTTTCTGTGACATTAACTTTGTTTCTGTTTGCCATTATTTATTCCAAAAATGCGGATATTGTTCATTTAATGTTGTTCACAGTTTTGTATTGTTTTCATTCTTTCTCTTTTTTTTTTTTCTGACTGGAATAATTCAAAAGACTACTCTTCAAGTTCAGATAATTTTCTTTCTCTTGATTTAGTTTATTGCTGAGGTGTTCAACTATATTTTTATTTGATTTATTGAGCTCTTCAATTCCAAGATTTCTATTCAATTGTTTTTCAAAAATATGTATGCCTTTGCTGAATTTCTGATTCATATCCTGCATTGTGTTCCTAATGCCATGTAACTGTTAATTTGTGTTCTCTTGGATCTCATTGAGCTTTTTTATAATCATTATTTTAAATTCTTTTTGGCATTTCATCCACATCAGTTTCTTTAAAATCTATTGATAGAGTTAGTATATTTTTTGAGGCATCATATTACCTTATTTTTCATGTTTTTTGTGCTTCTATATTGATGTGTGTTCACTTGGTTGGTCAGGTATCTCTAGCACTTCTTAGTGAGAGACTTTCTCTTTGAGTGTTGATTTGTTATAAAACACTGACTTTATTTCTACTTGGGAAGCACAACGTAGTCTCTGCATGGCTTCTTCAGCATAGCGACAGTGCAGCAGTGGAAACCATGTGGTCCAGTGGTAGCAGTAACTGGTATTACTTCCTTTCAGATGCAGTGCAGACCCTGTAAAAGGAGAATAGCTGGTAGCAGGCAAAATTCTCCTTGGCCCTGTTTGTCCAAGCTTACCTGAAGAGTTGGGCAATTACTGGAGATAGGATTTTGCTCTCTCTTCCTCTTCCTCAGCAGTAGAGCATTTCAGGAGAGGAGGCAATAGCCAGAGCCACAGAATTACTCAAACCCCTTTCAGCTCAACTCAGGAGGAAGTAATGGAGCCTGGGTGGAAGTGGAAATTATGGTGTTCCCTCCCCACTCTCAGTAGCAAATATTTGAGTGTGTCACATGGGGAGCACCCATAGGAACTGTACAAACATCTGCCATCAGTCTTGACATTGGTGCAAGTCTGCTCCCAACTGCCATGCCTTGGTCTTAGGCAACCTCCCTAACCTCCTGACTGTTAAAAATACTGTGTTCTCTTCCCCTGTCTGTCAGAACATATGTACCCTAAAATGTAGGGCACACAGCAGACTTAGGGGACAATCAGTCTTCTGGGATATGTTTAACTCAAAAACCAGTGCCCACAAAGATGATATACTCGAATATTTGTGTAGCCCCAGAGATGGGAATATGGAGGAGTTCCTGACCCCTTAGTCCCTCCAAATTCAGGAAATAGGTCCCTTTTCAAGATGGTTTCTGACTATAGTACCCTAGTGCTTGTTGGGAGACAATGTGAGATCCTTCTCCAGTGGGGTGGAGGTTGTCGTGCAGATTTTAACATATATCTAAAGTAGGCAGAAAGCCTTTGAGGATTGTAAATAGCTAAGATTACCACTATCCATATTCATAGAGGTTGGTAAGATTCTGTCTTTCCCACTTACCCTTGCAAGAAGGAGACTCCCTCTCCTTCAGTTGTATAGCCTGGAGGACATCTGCTGGGGTATTTTGTGTCTTTTACCTTGCTATTGACCCTTTGAATCTTTCAAAACCACTCACCTCAGAATACAACTATGCCCTTGTTTCTTTGGTTCTTCTTTGTGGGGGAGGAGATGCACATTGGGCACCTCTAACCGGCCATTTTGGATCTCCCAGATTGTCCATCTTTAACAAACTCCCACATGGTACTGATACTCTTGCTCTCTATAATTTTTATTGTAGAATTATTTTAAGCATAATTACTTTATTTTATGATCCTTTGATATTGAATGTACTTTGATTATTAATAACTTATGCTGAAAGCAAATATATCTTTTTTGACAAGCTAGAAATAATTAATGAATGAAAATATTTATATGTTGACCTGCTCAACATCTTTTATTTTGATAAAGTAATGTGATCTTATTTTTTCTTAAATAACATGATATTTGATTAACTTTCTTTTTAGAGTGAGTTACACAAATATAAACCCAAGTCTAATAACATGGTTTTTTGTCTTTAATTTTAGTATTCATTTTTAATGGTGTGACTAAGTCTTTGTAAGCATTTATCGTTTCGTTTCCTACCTATTGCTCTAAGGACTTTAAATTTTGTTTAGGATTATATTATACTTTATGGATAATCACTCTTTGACTTATCGAGGATTTAATCAAAACAATACTGCCTTATGTATGTGTGGGATTTAGAGTTCACAAAATCTTTCATATAGAATCTCATTTACTTTTCACAGCCACCCTATGACATGATAGTGGATTTGCTTCAGTTTTGTAAGTGATAAAATCAGACTTCATGAAGGTGACTACCTTGTTTAAGGTTGCATTGCTTGTAATTTTCAAATTTGAAATTTGGTCTTACTGTTAGAGCTGGTTTGTACATAAGAGAAGTTATAGAATTAGATGCCTAGAGTATCCCAGGAGTGAATGCAAGTGGGTGAAGTTGTCTGAGCACTAGCCACTGGGGGGTGATGTACTAAAATGGAAAACACACTTTGTGTGACGAGATCAACAGAATTTCAATGTAAATTCGTGTTGTCCTGAGCAAATCTTGGCGTAGATTTGCCAGAGTTGATTTTTTAAAAGAAGCTCAGAAACCAAATTTTATGTGATATGCCTTTGTTTTAAATGTTGGCAACTAATTCAAAATTGGAAAAGAATGTCCCAAGCAAGTCATCTGAAGACTGATGCTACCAACAACTTACAACTTGTGTATTATTCGTTTTAGGGGAATCTGACTGTTCCTATGTCTAGTGTGAAAAGGCACAGATATAAATCTCATTCTCGAGACTTAATGCAGTATTTCTGGACTAAGATGGTGTTTAGTGACAATCTTTGCCCCTTGAATACCTTAAATGACTTTATTATTTCACTTTTTCTACCCACGAGTATTATATTCTTTCCATGTTCCCAGACCTGTGATTCAAAGAATAGTGTACAGTGTTTGCCCTCAGTTTTCATTGCAAAATGTTTAGTAGTCAAGACAGTTCTGTAAGCAGGAGTTAAAAAGAAAATGGAAAACTTTATAGAGAAGGTGGTATTTTAAAATACATTTCCTATGTAAACCAATGCCTCTTTAAGCAATGATCAAAGAATTTATGTGGTTGTGTATACACACAGGTAAACAAAAATATACTCAAAACATGTATTTCATGGACCCTTCATAAGACAATCTTAAAAAATGTTACTTTTTAAAATAAATTGTCTCCACTGAAGTACTACCATTTTCCTTGGCAATTAGAATAATGCTAGTTTGATCATTTAACATATAATCACCATCTTGATTTTCTTAGCATGTGTATTTTATAATTATACTCTTAAAAATTGTTTGATGCCACAGACATAAATTGTATGTAATATATATCCACTCTGAAAATATAATGTGAAATAGAGAAGAGAGTAAAATTGAAATCGTATATATTTAACTCCTGTGTATTTGTATCTGTAGAGGTAATATGTGGGCGTGCATGTGTGTATTTGTGCGGGGGGGAGAGAAAGAGAGAGATTTGTTTTATATCATTTGATGATTTGTACTGGGTCCAATAATGAAAACATGGTATATCTGATTATATTTTTCCTTTGCTTTGCTGTCACAGAGATCAAGATTAATCTGATATATTCTTAGCAAGTGGTGATGTAGTTGCACTTGTCTTTAGTCCCAAAATTTGAATTCTGTTTGTATAAATATAATACGTACCTTTCCAGTACATACTTATGCATGCCAGACATATATAAAAATCTTTCCTCCTCATAGTTTTTAATTTGGTTGTTTGAGTTTTATTTTCCAACACTCCCAAGAAGTTGTATGCAACTTTGTTTTAAGCCCTATTATATTCTTAGTGGAAATAGACTAGAGGGAGAGGGAAAGAATAACTCAGAAAGAAATATACCTTCCCCAAATATACTTTTACACACACACACACACACACACACACACACACACACACACACACACTTGAGTGGAGTATAAATTAGTTCTATTTGGGGGGTGGGTGCTGTGGATTGGACTCAGGGTCTTCCATTTGCTAGGCAAGTGCTCTACCACTGAGCTAAATCCCCAAACCCTCTATTTTTCTCAAGTGGTAGAATGACTTCACATCTGCTGAAAGTGAGACCTAAGGTCCCCATTTCTTGTTTCTTTCTTTTTTTTTTTTTTTTTTGGTGTTGGGGATCCAATTCAGGGTCTTGTGCTTGCTAGGCAAGCACTCTAACCACTGAGCACCAGCTCTCTTGTGTTTCTTTTGATCATAAATCCTACATGGTTTAGACTGAATATTAAAAATGTTTTATTTCTCTCTGGCAAGACATTGTTCATCTTTGTCTTATATACATCAAAATGTTTCTTGATCATTTTATGATATTAGATATGTTGTAAAGCACACAGATGAAGGAAAATCTGTAAAAGCCACTGTGATAAACTGATTTTAGTAGATGCACTTGGTTAATAATTATAAATCAATAATAACAGCTGTGGTGTAAAGAATTTAAAATTAGTTTTATATACTCTGTACATTTAACTGCATCTTATGAAGGTGATTGAATGTGGTCCAGGGAGTGGGTTTTAATATTAATCCAAAGGTTCCTTCTATTGACAAAAATCTATTTATGCGTGTGTATCCTTGTCATTTGAAACTGCTATGAAGGTATTTGAATATATATAAAATATTGTTTCTCAAGTGAAACATTTCAAGATGCCCCATTAAAAAGTTGATGAAATATGTATGCAAGAAATTGTATCCACTTCCATTCTTCAAAATTTACAGCTTATGGGAATAAAGCCTCTCAGAGAACCTACCAGGATTTGAAGAAGCTATTGAATTTAACTCAGTATTTCCCCACATTAACTGACCATTGGCCACATTTTTTCCTAAAAGCCATGTTAATAGCTGTTAAACTATTATGCAGTACAAGATATTTGCTAAATATCAAATTAGAAAATACATATTTTTTTCTGTTAAAGTATTTTTCCTTTTTTAGTATTATGTAACCTAAATGGGTTGTCATGCTCATAATTACCAACTATTTCTAGAAATGAGTTCATATTGTAGAAATCTGACTAGGAAAAAAATCCTAGTTATCTATAGAATACAAGCAAAAATAGGATGCAAAATGTGGGAAGACATAGACAGAAATGATTTAACCCAGTAGATTTCAAAGTTGCATTTTCTTCTACAGATATATTCTGTAGAAGGAACTCCATGTAAAAGTAAGATTTTTCTAGTTAGCCTAATTCTTTTTTCCTATGTCCTTGGCCCTACTTACTTAGTACATCTTTACCGGGAGAACAACTGATCAGGTTCTTTAATAAAGTCTTTAGTGTTTTATTATACCTTCACCTAGCCCTTATTTTATGTAATTTTCTCTCATATCCTCTTCTTTTCATTTTTATATGGCTGTTAAAAGTCACTTTTGAATCGTGTTACTTTTGGAGCATAATTTAACAATTACTATTGATGGAGTTTTATGATATAGTTTTCTGGTATCGTTGAGCCAAAAATTCTCTGCTCCATTGTTATCGATGATTATAGTTAAGTTTTTTAGTAATTGACAAATTGTTGCCTAATATATATTTTCATTTCATGTAAGTTATTAATGACATGACCCCTAGGGATCTTGGGTGGTCCAGGCCCCACTGGCAGGAGTGCTGGACACCAAGGTGATGCCTAGCCCAGGCCTGATTCCCGCTCCAACTCAGAAGGTTGAAGGAGAGTCAGATTGAGACCAAAGTGCCAAAGCAAAAGTAACTTTTAATAAAGCAAAAGCAAGTACAAAGCTACTTTCTCTCAGCGAGAGAAGCAGTGGCACCTGAAACTGAGCCACCATTGGACACAGCCTAGGTATACAGCTTTTATAGGTCTAGACTGAGGGCCCACCCTGACTTCTCTTGACTTAGAGACTTAGAGTGTCACTACTCGATTGGTCAATTGGCCGTTACTAGGGAACATGGGGAAGGGTCTCTGGGGTCTTTCCATTAGGGTCTTGGGTTCAAACTGTTATTTTTTCTATCCTCTGTAAAAGGAGCCTTGCAAGGTGCAGCGTAAAGAGGAAATGTGACCACAGGCTGCCATTCTCGCAGGCAGTGTTAACCACAAGAGTTGCTGTAATCTGCTTTTGCTCTTAATAAAGTGCCCTACTTCTCTTCTCTGGGAGCTCTCGTTCTATCCCTGCCTAATGGTCCCTCCACCCCTACATTAACATTCAGAATGTTAATGATTAGGCAGAGCAAAACTGTCTATTTGAAGGGTATCTGCACTTTGATGGATATCTGCAGTCTCTAATAAAGTCGATATTGCATATGGATAAATAATAATAGGAAAAGGCATTGAAATAAAGTTGAAACGAGTTTTTGATCATCTTATACTAGTAGTTCTTTGTATTTATATACCATTCTGTAAAACCTGGTTACGCAAATCATTTTATTTCTTTTGTAAAAGTAAGAGCAATAAGCTAAGCTTTATTTCTGTCATTGTTTGAAAGGAAAGAACAGGAACACTTGATACTTTTAAGTGATTTGCCAAATACATGGATAATAAAGGGCCAGAGCTCAGACTGAAACATTTTTTTCTAACATCCTGTTTGTACTGTTTGCCAATGTTACACTCTCCTGTCCTTCAAATCATGTAAACTGCATATTTTATAGGGTATGTCTTCCCATTTTCTATATGGCCTCTACAGTGTTTCTTTTCAGAGTAATGTAGTTTTCATGATAGAGGCTTTTCACTTCATTGGTTAGATTAATTTCTAGTATTTAATCTTTAAACTACTCTGAATGGGATTGTTTTCCTTATTTCTTTCCCAGTTCATTCTTGGTGGACAGGTACACTCTTGTTTTTTGTATGTATATTAATTTTTTATATCCTGCTACTTTCCTGAATCTCTTAGGTCTAAGTGTTTTTTGATAGAATTTCTTTTCTTTTTTGGGGTATTCTATGTAAAAGGTTATCAGTGAAGAATAGTTTCTTTTTTTCATGTAACTATCCCTTTTATTTTTTTTCTCTTGCCTGATTGCTAAAGTTATGTTACAATATTGAACAGGAATGAAGAGAGTAGACACTCTTGTGTTGTAGATGATTTTAGAGGACATGCTTTTAGTGTTTGCCCATTTAGTAGGAGGTTGGCAGTGGGTTTGACATAAGGTCCATCTATACCTATTTTCATCAGGGTTTATAGTAACCTAATGTTAGATTTTTGTCAAGGACTTTTGGGGCCCTTGGAGTGATTATGTTATGTTTGTCCTTGATTCTGCTTATATGATGTATTATGCTTATTGATTTACGTATGTTTAAGCATCCCTGCATTCCTGGTGTCTCAGTTACTTTTTTGTCACTGAGACACCATATCCAACACCCAACAACTTAAAAGAAGAGGACAGTGGAGGTTAAGAGTAGGAAAGGTTTATTGGGGAATAGGAGTGGCTCCTGAGAGACAGGAGAGGATCAGGAAATGGGTTGCCAATGAGCCCAGTTGTCTGAGAATATTTTGTGGAGCAAAATCCTGAGGCAGTTACAAAATCATTAGGTGGGTACAACATGGGTCAAAATGATAATCAACCAGTAAGATTACAAATATAATCACTTGAGTAATATTGATCCAGTGGGGAAGTAGGTCACATAGCAAGGGTACATAGAAAGAACAAAGACATTTTTAGGAAGGGATGGGTCAAGAGATCCTAGTCATCAACATGGGTAAGTGATATCTATCTAGACTTCATTGGACCAGGGTATACCAACTATAGACTAATTTCAATTTATTGCTTATCTTTTGAGGAGGCATGTAGGCCTGCTCATTCCATCTTTATCTCAAGACTAGTCTTTTTCAGATGCACCTCCAGAAACAATTCTGATATCTTTGTTTTTTCTTGTGACTTTTTTGACAGCCCAGTCCCTCTCTGACTGTATATTAATTTTTATCTAACTTAGCTACCTATAATAATAGCATGGCAGTGAGCATCAGAGAGCAATGAAGGGAGGAGAGCAGGACATAAACTCTTCCAGACCATGACCTCAATATCCCATCATCTTCCCAAAATCCCACCAATGATTGCATGAAGTTTTGGAGGGACAGCTAACTATAAACCACAATACCAGGGATAAAGTCAACTGATCATAATGGTTTCATGATTTGTTGCATTGTGTTTACCAGTATTTTAAGGATGTTTTTGCATTTATGTTCATTGAAGAAATTGATAGTTTCCTTTTTTGTTAAGTCCTTGTTCAGTTTTGATATCCCAGTAATGCTAGCCTCCAGGGAATGAATTTGGCAGTGCTCCTTGCCTTTCAATTTTATGGAAGAAGTTGAGGTATGTGTTACCTCAGTTCACGACTTAATTTGTTCCAAGATTCTGGGGAACTTGGCCCTGTTCATGTCCCTGTGGGGAAGATGTCTGGAGTCATGTTTCTCACATGAAGTGGAGTTTGCAAAATGAAGCAAATTTTTGCTGAACTCTTCGGTTTGAGGGCCGAATTCTCCATGAACAGAAGCATTCAAGAACCAAAGTGTTACTGGATTGGCATTAGATGTAACTTGAAGTTCCGGTAGAATTTTTCAGTGAATCCAGTAGTCCCTGGGCTTTTCTTAGTTGGTAGTGTTTTTCACTGTCTGTATTTCATTGACTGTTACTGGCCCACTCAGGGTTTTTGTATCTTCCTGGTTC
The DNA here is from genome assembly GCA_004026905.1 of Hystrix cristata. NCBI lineage: Eukaryota > Metazoa > Chordata > Mammalia > Rodentia > Hystricidae > Hystrix > Hystrix cristata. Next base: position 145,435 of record PVJO010000924.1, on the reverse strand, counting down.
AATTTTGCTAAGTCCTTGGCACTTAAGAATTTCTCCATTTCTTCTAGATTCTCTAATTTGCTGAAATACAAGTTTTAAAATAGTTTCTTAAAATCTTCCACATGTTGACAGTGTTGTGATACCATTTTTTCATTTCTAATTGCTTGGATATGTATGGTCTTTTTCTTTCCTTCTTTTAATAAGTTTGGCTAAAGGATTTTTTAATCTTATTTATCCTTTCCAAGAAGCAGTTCTTTGTTTCATTCTTTCTGTTTGTCTTAGTTTCAGTTTTATTAATTTCTGCTGTGACCTTTCACATTCCTTTCCTTTTGCTACTTCTGGATTTGGGTTGTTCTTACTTTTCTAGGAGCTTAAAATGCACCATTGGGTTATTTATTTGGAATCACTCTCTTTTTTTAATGTGTGCTTCTTTTACACATGGGACTGCTTTCATTGTGTCACATATGTTTTGGTACATTGTGCTCCCATTGTCATTTGGGTCTAAGAACTTTTTAATTTACTGCCTGATTTTTTCTGTGATCCATTGATCATTCATCAGTGTATTATTTACTATGCATTTGTTTGCATAGATTCTGTAGTTTCTTTTGCTATCAATTTCTAGTTTTGTTCTGCCATGATCCAATGTTATGCTGAAGATTATTTCAATTCTTTTGTATTTATTTAAGGATGCTTTATTACCTGAGATATAGCCTATTTTGGGAAAAGCTATATGTGCTACTGAGAAAAATATATATTCTGTTGTTGTTGGATGAAACACTCTAGATATTGGTTAAGTCCCTTTGTTTGGTGATGTGTTTTAACTGTGGTATTTGTTGATATTTTCCCTAGTTAACCTGTCTATCTGCCAGGAAGGGGTACTGAAATTCCCTGCTATGACTGCATTGATACCTCTTTTTCCTTTATGTCCAGTAGTAGTGTTATTGGGTAAATCCAGGTAGTTTCAGGTTCTTCCCACCTCAAAAAAAGAATTGGATGAGGTAGGCAACAAACAGTTCCAAAGTTTTATTCAAACTGCTAGCAGAAAAAGAGAAACTGGCTCTGCAGAGCAGATTTGGGCCAAACAGAGAAAAAGAGAAAGAAAAGCAGAGAATAATAGCAAAAAGTAAAATGTGTAGGGGCAATCCTAGAAGAGCATGACAGATTTGGAGTGCCCACGCAGACAGCGCCTCCCCCTGCAGCCCTAATGGAGGCCCTGCTGCACTGCAAGTGTGGAGAGAAAGGCTTAACCTGGTACCAGAGAAAAGAAGAGACTTTCTGTGCTTCTATTTATAGAACCGGGTTTCTGCAGTAATGCCCTAGAACTGCTACTGTCCAGTTCCCAGGGGTAGCTCTCAAATTTCACATACCTGACTGAAGTCAGGTCCAGGCCACTCCCCTGGTCATGACCCCCCCCTTCCCAGCCAGCCCTAGCCACGCCCTACACCTACCTCAGTATTTGTTTCATGAATTTTCTTTTGCCATTGCTTAGTGCATTTACAATTGTTATTTGTTTCTGTTGAATTGTTCACTTTACCAGCATACACTGGCCATCTTTGTTTCTTCCAATTGGTTTTGGTTTGAAGTCCTCTGTGTCTGCAAATAAGATAGCTACTCCTGCTTGCTTTCTGGCTCTGGTAGGGGATATAGTATGAATTGATTCTTGAATTAAGAATATTTTTATGTATGGACAAAAACAATGTAGTGAGTGTATAAGAATTGTTCAATAAAAAGCTTGACAAGTATTTTGCAAACAAACTAGAAGGCCTTTAATATCATCAGCTGAAAACTCAATAACTTACAGAAGTTGAGGTATTAATATTGAGGAAATACTAATTTATAACTTTAGACCTGTGAATAAAATCATGTTTTATTCATTCTTCCTAGTTCTTCCACTTGATGCATTGGACTAGAATTTTGAGCTTTTGTGGAGATGAGAAATGCACTGAATACATACAAGCATTTACTACTCAGTAGTTTCCAGGACTGATGCTGCAGTCATAGTACTTAGAATGGGATGGTTTTCTTTTTGTGTGGTAGAAATGTAGTTTTTATCATCCCCTGCTTGACTAAATTCCTCTTGGCATACAGAAAGGACAAAGTGGTCATAACATTTCATTTGCCTTATATTTTGCTATGAATTTGATAAAACATAAAACTCTGTCATGGTCTTAGTGTTTACCATAATTTCTAAATTAGTAAAGCTTCCTTGTATGTAGAATTAATATCACAGTGAAATAAAGTTACTAGGATAAATAAAAAAATAATAAAAACTTAACTTTACACATCTGTTATTTCTTCACCTTAAAAATCAAGATTAATTGGAGATCATAATGATGAAATCATTGACCATCCTAAAATTAATTAAGAATCTTGTCTGGTTTTGAATTGGAACTGACTAACTTGGTACTACTTAGAGGGTTTTTTTGTTTGTTTGTTTGTTTTGGTTTGGTTTGGTTTTTTTGCCTGCAAGTGGCATAATTTTTCCTCTGAAATGTCTAGCAGAAGCTTGTCAATTATAAATGATCTTTACCAAAAAGAGAGACGTGACTTTTAAATTTTAGTAAGCATGTGGGGAGTGAGCACCTAAGCAAGATCTGTCTTTCAGAAAATCAAATTGAGAAGCTGCTCTTTTGTTCCACTATTTTTCAGGTGGCTCAAACCTTTTGGGTGCCTTTTGAGTTGATTCTAGGAGCAACCTGTGAGCTTTGTAATAAAGTTACTGATTTTATGAGTTTATTGTTCTTTAATTTTTTACAGAATTTAGTGATATATTGATTGACTGCATGCATATTATGTTTTATTCAAATTCGATAGACTTTAAATTAAAGTGCATCGATCGGTATCTGTGACAACATTATAAAACAGTAACTTTCACAGGGTACGTTCTTAGCTTCCTTGGTAAATATTTAGAACAATAACAACAGTCATTGAAATGGTACCATTGTTCTTGTTATTAGTAATCACTATTATATTTGCTTTAGCATGCTACCTAAGACTAGATAAACTCCATAGATGTTCTCTCAAAGATGATTTCAAATTTTTTATATGATACTAAAGAAAATTCTGTAAGTAATACATGGTAAAAGATAAAGATATAGCCCTTTGATAAATACCAAGTGATAAAGGTTAAATGTTAACTTATAAATCCCCTTGAAGTTTTCAAATGATATTACCTAAATTCTGTAATTTTAGTTAAAAATTAACCACTGATAACTTGAATTTAAAATGAAAAAGAAAATAATTCTGATAATATAATGTGCTACATATCAGAAGCATATTTTATATGTTTAGCTATTGATCGTATACCATTAACAAAGTAGATTTATCCTTCCTGATTTTATCAGTTTTAACACACACATTTTAAAAACACATTTGAATCTCTGAACCAGGACACTCCCGACTATCAAGAGAATCTTAAAATCTCTAGCATCCAGGAAGAGGTGGTGAAGTAGTTGTTATTGCCTGTATGTGAACAAAGTGATCATATCTGTTCATAGTATTCTCACTTCATTTGAGTTATGTATATATTAATGGTACCTTACATATGCTAAGTTTAATTGTTTAAAATGCCTATGAATAATTATGATTTGAAATTGAAATGAAATGTTACTAGGCACATAGAAAGATATAGAGGAGAGTAACTAAGCGTACATATCAATGAACCAAATATATGTTGTTAGAGGAACCAAAATTTTGTGTTTTCTTGCAAAGTATTAGTTGAGTTATTTACATGGCCCATTAAAGAAAAACACCCTGAAGGAGGCTAATCTTGTTACATTGTGTTACCAAGATTTACTCAAAAGAACATCCCAGATGTTCAGAGAAACAGAACTGAAGGAAAGGGAAATTACTGTATCCCTCAGAATAGATAAAATAAATTTCAAAGCTGATAGTGTAGTATGATTGATCATGCATTGTGTATGTTATTGAATTTATGTTAACAAACTTTCTAATGACATTGAGGAGGCTTCTTACTTCCAGCAAGACAGAATTTGAGAATAAATGTAGACATGAATGCTGTCCAAAAAAGCATCAGCATCAAAACTCACATAATTGTTTCTTAAAACTTGGAAGAAAATCCCAGAGACAAAAATGAAACATGCTTTTTACAAAAGCCTTTCTTCACTTTTTAAAAGATTATAGATTAAAAAAGCTGTTTAGCTTTTTAAGGACATGAAAAACAAGCCAACATTATCTTCTCTAAAATTATTTTATAAAATACTTGCCTGCTATTTGCATTTTCTCTTTTGTGGTCTCCCCGTCTTATATATATTTTTTTTAATTTTGTTATGGAAATTTTCAAATCAAAGGTAGAGTAATATAGTGAACTGTTATGTATGCATCTTCCAGCTTCATTAATTATCAACAATATAAGAACAATCTGATTCTTCTGATCATTCTACTCTTGTAATCATACAGAATATTTCCATTGCCCTGAAAATCCTATATATGTGCTCTATATTTTTATCCCTCCTTTCGTTCAGCCTCTAGCAACCCCTGGTATTTTTACTATATTTCCATAGATTTCTTTTTCCAGAATGTTGGAATCATGCACTTCATACCCTTTTCGGATTGGCTTCTTTCATTTAGTAGTGTGCATGTGTTTTCTCCATATCTTTTCATATTTGATAATGAATTAATTTTTAGCCCTGATTATTATTTTATTTATTAGATGTCCCACAGTTAACTTATTTATCCAAATTACCTACTGAAGGACATCTTGGCCATTACCAAATTAGCTGCTGTAATTATGAATAAAGGTGCTGTAAACATCCATGTTCAGATTTTTGTGTAGACATGTTTATAGATCCTTTGCATAAATATCAGAGAGTCTGGTTATTAGATTGTATAGTATGAGTATGTTTAATTTTGGAAGAAGCTATTAAACAGTCTTCCAAAGTGGTTATATCTTTTGTCAAGTTTACCAGTGATGAATGAGATAGCTTGCTGCTCCCCATCTTCACAAAGATCTGGTAATGTTAGTCTTCCTGAGTTTTGGCATTATACTTTGTGTGAATTGGTATCATCATCGTTTAATTTTGTACATTTTTAATGACATTACAGATTATCATTTCATATGCTTAGTTGTCATCTGTGTTTTTTCTTTAGTGAAGTGTTTATTAAAACATTTGGCAATAAGAAATAGTAATTTCTTATTGTTCAATTTTAAGAGTTGTTTGTCTATTTTGACAAATGTTTATCAGATTTGTCTTCTAGCTATTAAAATTTCTTTTGATAACATAAAGTATTGTGTGGAAAATTACACATGTTTGGAACTCTGAGTTAGAAGAGATTTGGAAAACCTGACTTTGGAAAGTGAGAAATTTTAGGCATATGTTACCGGCTTTACCTAGCTTATTCTTCATTTTTCACATCTGCATAAACTGCAACTATGCCTACTCACTTGTTTCTAAGATACACATAAAATAAAAATTCCAAATGATAAGAAATAATAATGGTTTGACAGTCAATTTTTATTCTTGTACATGCATGTAACAAAATAGTGCATCTGTATCTGCCGTTTTTGAGTCAATGAAATGTAGTATTAACAATAAATAAAAATTTAAAAATGCAATTTTAAGAAAAATGTCACCCTGTCTTAAAACTTTACTAATTCTCTCAATGTACATTTAAATTTCCTGCCTTCTTCTTCTGTTGAAGTTACAATAATCAATGTTTTCAGTTTTTTCTTATTTCCTACTGCATTTTAGTATGTATACTTATTTGTAAACATTTGTTAAATTTTAGTTAAGTGCAGTGGATCATTTGGGCCCATAGCATCATTGTATTCTTAGATGGTCCATTTATAATGCATGCCAAAATTGTGTATATGTTTGCTCTCATGGATAAAGTCTGTATAGTTTTAATCATACTCTCAAAAGGATTTGCTATCTGAAAAAGTTTAAGAACAATTTGAAAGTAATGTATACAGAAAGGAATATGATCTTAACTGAAAGCCTTTAGCTTTCTGTGTGCTTAAATTTTAAATTGATCTGCTCCATAGATCACTGGTTTAGGTATAATTTAAAAGAGGAGGACTAAAGGGCAAAGGAGGGTGGCCAGCAGGTCTTTTCTGCCTTTTTGTTTAATTGATTTAATTTTAATAGATATATACCCTATAGCTTTTCAGATTCATATCTTTTGTTATGAATTTTTGTTTGTATGAATGAAAGATAATTACTGTAAGGATTTTCATGCTGTAATTTTCTAAAGATGACATGTCCTGAATGACTATGATGTAGTAAAGACATTCACACAAATCAATCACTTTTTATTGGTAATAACTGCAATTTATATTACAATGAGTGTCATTTCAACCTGAAATTACAACTATATGCTATTATTAAGTCGGATTGCTTTTAAATTTATATCATTTTCATTAATTTAGGAGAGAAATTAAGACAAATATGTTTTCTGCATTTTCATATATAAATACATTCTATAGTCTATATTTTGTTTTCAATTTGAGATCTGGTTCATATTCTTTATATATTTGAAAGATTAAAAAATCGCACAAGTCTGAATGACTAAAGGTATGGTAATAGCTGGCTCATTTTTGTATCCCCAAATCTACTTTACTGGTTGTCACAGAGTAAGGGTGCTTGCTCTTTGGTTTGTGTCTTTGGATTCATTCTCCTTATTTCTGCCCTGCTGTATGCTCCGGAATGTTGATGCCGGTGACCTGCATCTTCCAGACTCACTTTCTGACACTCTGCTATATTCAGCTATTGGGACACATAAGCCATTGTTCAGAGGGTGGAGGAGAGAGAGTTGAGGCTATTTTTCACTACGCCCAAGGGGCTATGTTTGACGAATGGAAGCAAACCCATCAACGCACACCCATCTCTCCTACCCCATGACCCTTTTCAATGGTTCCTGCTCTTACTAATTTCCTGTAATACTGTCTCTTGCCTTTATTCTTTCTGTTATTTAGGAACTTCCTACTATTATTAGATCCCATGTGCTTCATTGTTACTTCCCTTAACTCTGCCCTCACCTCACTTTAATATCCTCCTTTTACTTCTAAGAATCCTTTGAAAATATTGGTATGCTATTTAAAGTTCTGCAAGACAATATTTTGAAATGAATGTAAGAATCTGAATATATGGTATGCAATAAACACTTTCATTTAAGAAAAAGGATAGAAGAATGCATTCTATGCATTATAAACTATTAGAAATTTGGTATGTACTTGCTCTTCTAAAATATTTTGTAACATTTTATTCACAAATCAAAGCTTACACTAGGCGAATGTTTATTTTCAAATATACTGATAGAAGGAAGGCTTATTTAATATTACATTTATGAATTTAACCAAGTCATCAAATGTTTCTATTACTCCATTTGTTGCTGCGTTATTTGACTCACAAAATACAACTTCTAATAAATAAGGTTAATTTATTCAGTGCTAACACATAAATTAAGGATTTTTTTTTCTTTATTCAGATATTGTATGATTGGTCATCTTTTCATTAAAATATCTTTATTATTTGTATTCATTAGATATAAGGAATCTAGTCACCAAGATATACAGTGATGGTTCAAAATCATAATATTTATTAAACCTTATCACTTGACTTCAAAATCCAAGTTTTGGAAACTCTAGATTCCTTCTTTATTATGATAACAATATGTGTGTTTCTGAGGACATGAAGGAATGATTTATCAAAAATGTCACATGTTTTTAAAAGTTAATTATCAGAAATGTCTTATTCTTTCTCCCTTGTAATGAGAAATTCACCTGAAATGAATAATAATTTCCTTTGGACATTTCTGTTTAAAAAGAAATTACATTTTATTTTTAATAAACAAGAAAGCATAATTTTCACATTATTAAAGCTAAGAAAAGTACCTTCATTTCTGAACCATAGACAATAATATTCTGGGTTAAATAAAAAACATTGACCCAAATACTCTTTTATAAATATAATAAATTTAAAAAGAAACATTGTGTTTGAACCTATCATTTCTTTCACGGATATTCAGAGGAAAGAATTATTTAAACATTTCAAGGAAATCAATATTGAAATACTTATGAACAGTATAAAATTGGTATATCATTATTGATGGTTATGCGATTGGGAAAAGTGTAGACATTACAAATACATAGAGATCTTAGTCTCAATTAAATGTGCTTAAATTAAAAGGTACAACTTAATTAAAGGTCATTGATGACCAACGTGCTCATTTATGCTTAGAATACACTGATAATTATTCTCTAAGTAAAATCTTAGCTTCATCAACAGTTACTTAACGCAGGTGGTATCACCTCAGGGTGGATTTCCGTTAAAACTTTTTAATGTCTATCCCCAGAGTCCATCTACTCTTTTTTCCATCAGTGACAGAGAATGTAGCATTACATTCTTGGGATATATTATTACTGAACTCCGAACTAGTCATCTTTTGTTGATGGGTGGTTTTGTGGCAAAAGTAAAGGATAATATTTGAAGGACACATTTTATTCATTCTTCAGAGTCTTTGGTATTAAATAAAGCTTTTTTTTTTAAACCTGAAATATCTGAAGTATGATGGTTAAACTTGTTTGTGTTAACTTTATTGGCTTGAGAACCAGGGGATTTTTGGAGCACAGTTCTGGTTGTGTCTGAGTGAGTCATAGAGATGTGACATTGGGGGCTATCTCTGGTACTTTACTACTTCTTCTGTGGCGCTATTCACCTTCTGTGCTTCACCACTTCCATGAACTAAGCATCTTTGCTCTGCAATGCCCTTCTGTCATGATATTTTTGCTTTAGAGCCATCCAAGCTTGGACTGAATCCTCTGAAAATGTGAATGAATTAAATCTCTACTTTAGGTGGTATCAGGTATTGTGTCCTAGCAATGGGAAAGCTGACTAAAACAGAAAATTTGTACCAGAGAAGTGGGAACATTTCTTTGACTATGACAAACTGATTTAAAAGCCTTCGGAATTGGTTTATATGAGGGACTTGGAAAGATTTCAAGATGCAGGCCAGAGAAGCCTAGAATCCTGAAGCAGAGCTTAATGGGTAATTCTGGTTGGAGCTCAGATACCCAGACTTCTGAAAGAAGTATGGACAATAAAGGCCAGGTGTAGGAGGTTTCGGGTAGAACTAGCACCCTACTGGAAATTAGATTAGGGCCCACTTTTATTTCATTTTGGAAAGGAACTTGTCTTCATTTTGCCCATGCCCTGAGATTTTGTATGAGGCTGAATTTAAAGGTGGCAGAAAAATTTATCTCCTGGAAGAAATTACAAAACAACCTAGCATTCAGGCTGTAGCATGCCTGCTGCTGGCTGCTTTTTGCCAGATTTATAAAGAGAATTGTGAACACAAAGCAGAGAAGAACAATTTGAAAAACTTAAAATTTTGCTCCAAACGAATAACATGTAATGTTGGGGCAAAAGAAGGTGTGGTTGCTAATGAGATCACAGTCATCAAAAAGAAACTGAGTACTGTGTGCAGGAGTAACAAGAAAGGTGCCTTGAAGGCACCCACTGGGGGCTCAAAGGTGCAAAGTGTAAAGCTTCCACTTGAGAAGAGAGTCCCTTGGACTCCTGCTCAAGAGGGGTTATCTAGGGAATTGGTTCACCAGAATTCATTTCTCTATGCTCAGTTACCTAGGCACTCAGAGGCTACTGCAGTTTCAATCCAAGGGGTCTGGCAACTGCCAGCTATGGTGACAGACCTTGGCATCATCCATGTGGTGCTGGTTTTACTGATATGCAGAATTCAAGACTTGTGGATTTGGGGAGTCCTCTGCCCAGACTTCAGAGGAAGACCTAGGAGACCAAGCAAGAGTGTACAATGTGTGAAGCTTTGAGAATGGAGCCGAAGTCACAGTGGAGACTCCAGGAAACCAGAGATGCCAAGAATGTGGAAGGTCAACTGGGAAAGCTGCAGGCAGTGACCAGAGCCAGCCCAAGAAAGAATCCATGTGGATTACTACCACCAAGGATATTGTGATGGGGCTGCCCAAACTCTCTGGAACTCACGTTTTACCACCATGTTCCCCGAATGCTGTGTATGCAGCTACAGGGTTTAATGTTTGCCCTGCTGGGTTTCAGGCTTGCTTTGATATAATATTTTGTTATTTCTTATTCCTATTTCTCCATCTTGGAATGGGAATGTTTACCCTATTCCATTTTACCTTTGGGTTATATAATTTGTTTTTGATTTTTACGTAAGTACATAGTTGAGTTTGCTTTGAAAGAGATTTAGAAGAAATCTCTTAGAAGAGATTTTTAGTTGGACTTTTAAAAAATGCTGGAACTGTTGAGAAGTTGCAGAAGGATTACTGCGTTTTCAGTTGTATACAAGATAATTGAATCATGTTAGGGAGAATTATAATCTTGTGTTTATTTGGGGATTAATTATGGTTTAAATAAATCTTTTTAGGTATCAAGTTGACAAAAGGTGAGATGTTATGGTTAAACTTTATTGTGTCAACTTGATTGTCTTGGGAGCTGCCCAGGAGATTTTTAGAACACCCTTCTGGGTGTCTCCAGGGGGGTCGTGCATGCATGACCTTCGGTACCTTATCTGGTACTTAGCCCTTTCTTTTTTGGTACCGTTCCTCAATTGTTTCCCCTTTACTATGAACTGAACATCTTTGCTTTGCCATACCTTTCTACCATGGTCCTTCTGCTTTGGAGTCCACCAAGTATAGAATGGTATGAGTCAAATTAAAGCTCTTCTCATTTAAGTTAGGGTTTTAGGTATTTTTTTCCCCAGTGATGGGAAAGTTGGCTAACATATGAGGGATAAAACATTCTGCAATTCATTGCTCTTTACTATGATCACTTATAATCAAGAGTAATCCCATGTTGATAGGACATAACTAAATGTTGGGAGCATGTGTATATCTTGCAAGTAGCCCTGGTGCCTCTTGGTGTGAAATAATGGACACATAGTAATAAAGTGTCATAGACCATGTTTTGACCTTAGAGATAGCCACAGTTGAATCATTTTAAGGCAAAATTTCAGAGTTATGTCCAAGTTTAAAGAAGTCAACTTATCTAAATCTCCTAGCACAGTAGTTTATATTAGTAAGCAACAGGTACCATCAGTTATCATTATTATTTTATAGTTAACATTAGTTTTAATTATTAGCTCAGATAAAGCTTTTTTTAGAAACACTTCTGCTGAACTCCTTGATGTTATTATCTCAACTCGTAATGAAGAGTTAAAGAATGAACTTTATTTCTATTTTTATTTTAAAAGTTATCAAATATATAATCAAAATTACAGTCTCTTCTTGATGAGGATTCATAGGAGAAACTTTGTAATGACCTTCTTTGTCTCTCTTGACCAGTCTTGGTTTGAAGTTCACTTTGTCTGAGACTAGGATAGTTACCCCTGCATTTTTCTGGGTTCCTGTTGCATGAAATACTGTTTTCCATCCATTGATTTTCAATCTATGGATTTCCATTTGGGTTAAATGTGTCTCTTGTATGCAGCTTATTGATGGATCTTGCTTCTTGATCCATTCGGCTAATGTTTTTCTTTTGATTGGTGAGTTGAGGTCATTTACATTGATGGTTACAGCTGTTATATATTGACTTATCTTGCAACAAAAGATAAGTCTGTTGTTGGTTCTGCATCAGGCTCTCCTTGATTTAAGGGTTTATGTTGAGAAGTCCACTGTGATTCTGATGGGTTTAACTTGGTAGGTGATTTTTTTTTTTCTCTAACAATTTTCAGTATTCTGTGCTTTTGTTGAATTTCTGGAATCTCTATTATTATATGTCTTGGTGTAGATTTGTTTTGGTCATGGGTAATTGGGGTTCTATATGCCTCATTTATCTGTATGTCAAGTTCTCTTCCATAGGAGAAACTTCGAACAATCTAATTAAAAATTCTTTTTTCCAGGGTGTGCTGGTGCATACCTCTAATCCAACCTTGCAAGACTGGAAGTTTAAGAACAGTCCGGACAATTTAGCATTTCTCTTTTAAAATATATGTAAAGACCCAAAATATAAATAAAAAGCAAATTTAAAGATAGATAATAGGAATTGTGGATATAGATCTTTCTCAAATGAGAAGGGAATCAAGAGATAGAGGGAGAAAGGTGGAGAGAAGGAGATGAAAATGAATTAAGGTGTGTTATGCACACGTACCAATTTCCCACAAGGAATGTAATCATTATGTACTGCAAACATGTACTAATGAAAAAAAAAAACAGAGTGAGGGTCTTGGGCTATAGCTCCATGCTCCCTTGGTTCAAGCCCCAGTACTGAAAAACAGAGTTATCTAATTATTCATAAAACTTAAAACATAATTTAACCTTGTCTAGCTAACTCATTAACGATGTCATTTATTTTGCTGAAATGTGGTTCTGTCCTAAGGCCTGTTGAGATGCAAAGGAATATTTACCCCAAAAGGTTGATAGGAAAGGCAAGAAAATTTGACTGGAGTAAATAAAGCATTCCTGTTGAAAGAAATTTTAGGACTAGATAAATGAAAACGGAAAGTGATATGATGGTCTACAGGAGAACAGTTAAAAATCCTAATTTTATATTTAAAGAAATTGTTTTCATGGAAAATTTAGCTTGGCTGTATTATTCCATTTATGTATTAATTACTTGCTATGGTATTTATTTAGTGCCATCTTGACTATGCTACCACATTTAGGTCATTCACAGAATTCAAGAAGTAAGTGGTCCCTTTGACATTTTGTAGGGCACAAAGTTCCTGACAATATATGTGCATCTATATTCAGTATATTCTCACATCTGTGTGTTTCACATAGATGGCACTCTTCTAATAAAGAAAGAAAAGTTTGATGTAAAGATATATGGATAGCAGTTATTTTTCTGTAGGAAATTTTAGTACCAGATAATAAAATTCCAAGTGTTTACAAAGGTTTTTATTTTTTTTTGTAGAAGATTGCTGAGTAAAATATATTCCATTGCCATTAAAATGAACTAACAAATGTCCTTTAAAAAGTGAAATATAAGTATCTTATAGTGTATCACTGTTAAAAAAAAAACAGACATGGTTTCTCATTGACATCTCAATTCCTTTTGAAAATATGAAACTATTTTAAATCTTTATAGATATGGGTTTTCGAAAACATTGTGTACACAATTGTTAAAATAATCTAAATTGTAGTGGTCTTTTATTTATCATAGTCAGTGTTTTCGGCCAACTGCACCTCTACCAACATCTTTGTAGTTGTGACAAGCAAGAAATATACTATTGCTTGAAAAAATAATAAAATAATATAATTGTAATTAAATGGAAAAAATGCACATTAATTTAAGTTTAAACATTTGTAAATAATGGTGTTCATAATTCTAAAATACTTTATTATCAAAATATTTCAGTCCCCTAGTACACAATCTATTTCACATAAGATATGTAGATTGTGGTTAAGAAACAGTTTCACATTTACTAATATTTTGTCCACATATAAATCGTGAAAAATGAGAATATTTTTATGGGGCTTTTAGAAGCATTGCAACTCACACCAGTATGCAATTAATTATTTTGATAATTAATTTCAAATACTAGCATCAGTTGATGGAGTCATAAATATTTTATTCTCAAACAATTTGTTAAAATAGAGTGCTAGTTTTAGTAGCATCAGTTAAATACCATATGTGTTTTAAAATGTATAAGTAGATTATATGTGTTTTAGAGGTTATCTATCCAGTTTGTCACAATGAGCAGTTTCCTGGTCTGAAGGTTTAGTTTCAGAAGATTCATTTGGATGAAATTCTGTTTGGAGCTCTCATCTCTGGCAGGTGTTGTGTTACTGAGCTTGCTGCTTTGTCTCATAATTTAAAGGGAATATTGATTTACTCTCTCACTGGTTGAATGTGTCTGGCATTATACATGCCAAATGATGCAAATTTTGTAGCGTTCTTGAAGTTATTTGATAGATCACTAGAGCCAACAAAGTCCCCCAGGTCTTCATTTTGTATTTCAGAACTTAAGGTAGAAGAATTTATAGCATACCAAGCAACTTGCACCATGGTGGAATATTCACTGCCAGCCACAGGGCTAGTTGACTATTTTTCATTTTCTAAATATCAGCATTGTTTTTCATTTCAAGGTAGACTGTAAACTCAGTATTGTGAAAATTGTGTCCGTGTCTTCAACATTTATGTAGTACTTCACAGTAGACTTGAGAAGTAGGAGGAAATTATTTCTGGTTAATCCATAAATTAAAGGAAAATCAGTTTCCTTGGAGTTATTATCATCATGATGCAGACATTTTATAATGAAAGTAGGAAAAATAATAACAAAAGCATGTCATTTTTGAAGGAAAATCCTGGATTTTAAAGTTACAAGGGCCTCATTAGCTATGGAGTCAGGTACTGGTATTCAAGAACTGGCCCTCCATCTGTCTAGCTATATAGGAATAGCTACATTGCACCATAGTTTATTTCTTTTATCTCATTTCCTAGTTGCTCTCTTGGATTTGGGAGAGATAGTGTCTATGACTCCTTCAGGCTCAAATCTTTCATATTTCTTTAAGTTTGTATGGCATAAGGATACCTTTGTAAACTCTTTTGGAGATTAGATAAAAAGGTGTGGGAATCATTTTAAGAATTTCTCCAAATATTATTCAGTTTTCATGAACAACAAATTACATTTTAGTAACATTTTTCTTAAATGTAGCCTATCCACAGATCGTTCCAATTAATGGTCTTCAACTTGGTGATCTTTTCAGATTAAATATTGTACTCATATTACCTCTACTCATCAGAATGAAATATACCATCATTCCAAAAATTCTTCTTCTTTCCCAGTGGTAACCATTATCTTATATCATGGCAAGTTAGATTTGTCTTTTATTGAACTGTGTCAGCATGGAATCATACAAAATATGTATTTTTGTATTTGCCTTTTTCTGTATATAACTATATTTCACAGATTCATACAATGATTCTGCTGGATTCATAGGCCATTTCTTTAATTGGTATATATTATTATACTGGAAAACTACGTAAGTTTGCTTATCATATTGACAGCCATTTGATTGTTTCCATGATTTCTGTTCTGAGTATCTGTGTGTGTGTATCTTCTCAGGTACATCAGTATATATTTTAGGGTATAGGTACCATAGATGTGCTAAGTTATATGATATCTGCATTTGTAGGTTTGGTAGGGATACATCAGGGAGCTATCTAAAATGGTGACCTGATTTACAAACCAAGGAACAATAGATAATAGTTCTGTTTATAACACTCCTTTATCAGTAGTCTTGTCAGACTTTTTAAATTTAGCCTTTCTAGTAGATTAGCAATGGGGTTTGTGTTTTTTTATTTTTTTTCCTTGACCAATTTTTCATAAGTATATTGGACATCTTTGAAATTTCTCTTTAAAGTCAGGGAAGTCAAATTTTGTCTGTGGATTTGCAATATAAGGTTAACTACAAAATAAGATTAATTTTTCTCAGCTAAAAAAGCCATGAATTCATGGAATTCAGAAGTTTTCGTAGGTCAGTCATATAATATCCTCGGCAGATGATTCATCATCTGTACTATTTTGAGGGAGTGAATTCCGTTTGGTGTGAGCTCAGATTGTTATGAATCTGTTAGGTGCATTGATTCAGAATCTGCCTCCATATAGTTTGAATCTGATGACCCAAACTTTGCTCTTTAACCAACACTATTTCCCATACATCACGCTTTTACATATTTGAATGGCGCTAATGCTTTGGTATCCTTTAAACCTAAAGCCTGTATAGGCTAACCCTTTTTCCGCAAGGACTGAGTACTTGTCTTATTTGATATACCATTCACTCTTTTACATTTCTTTCTAGGGACACACTACAATTGATATTGACTTTGGAAATCTCTGATGTGCACAATGGTACTTAATTTTCCACATATCATACTAAAAATAGTGAACTGCAAGCAATTATCTACATGATACTTTTAAGAATGAGTTAAGTTCTATAATTAATAGAAAGCAGCTCTGCTCTCACAAGAAAAATATTCTATAAAATGTTATGTTTTGGACATTAAAATGGTATTTTTTTAAAAACGAGATACCATACTGTGCAATGAGCAGGAAGGAAACCAGGACCTAATATGGCAACAAGTACAATTCTGATGTACTTGAAATTCCTAAATAATCTTTTCTATTGGATATTATTTTCCCAAGTATATTTCTTAGTCACTTGTGTCAATAATGTTGGAGAAACAAACTAATGTCTTGCATAGGCAAGGCCCGGGTTGGTGAGGGGAGGGAAAGAGAATATATAAATACAAGATTTAATGAAAACAAATACACTATCCATTTTATAATAAGTAAAATAATGTGTAAGTGGGTAGTGGATGAAACTTGTCATTAAAGACACAAGTATATGTTGGTGTTTGCAGCTGTATCTATTTTTGTCAGACAGTTTATAATGTTAAAACTATGTAGGATGTGGATCGTAGTCATCTAACCTTATTTTATGTTTTTTTCTTGAGAAACTAGAGTTAATATATTTAATGTAACATGAAGAAAACATGAAATCAAATGAAAATGTTGCTGCTTTTTAAGTATACTGTCATGCAAACTCAGCCCTAATGTTATGTTAATTTCATTATTTTTGAACAATATGTCTGTACATGTTGTATATTAGAAATACTTGCAATACAGAAATAGCATAGGAAGAGTCATAGTGCAAAATTTTATATAAGGTAGCTAAGGAAAGTTTACCTGAGGTGACTTGAATAAAGATTTGAAGGAGTTCATGGAGTCAACCATATGGTCCTTAAAAAAATACTTCAGTACGTCTAATAAGGTGCTGATACAAGGAATTCAAAAGCTTACCAGCAAAAATAATAAATAATTAAGTAAATAAATAAACTGGTTAAAAATTGGGTAATTGATCTAAGTAGATATGTTTCAAAAGAAGATATATAAATGGCCGACATGTACGTGCAAATATACTCAACATCAATGATCATCAGGAAAGTGCAAATGAAAACCACCATTAAAAATAACTTCACTCTACTAAGAATGGCTATTATCAGAGACTAAGTATGTGAATAAAAGGGAAACTTTGCACGTTGTTGCTGGGAATGTTAATTAGTACAGCCATATGGAAAACATTATGGAGGTGCCTAAATAAATGTAAAAAGTAGACCTACCACATAATCTAGCAATTCCACTACTGGGTATATATCCAAAGGAAATGAAATATGTACGTTGAAAAGACATATGTACTCTCATGTTATTGCAGTACTATTAACATTATTCAAGAAATGACCACAACCTAATTGCTCATCAGCTAATGAATGAATAAAAAGTATGATATATGTACAACGGAGAATTGTTCAGCCATAAAGAAGAATTGATTCCCATCGTTTGTGACAACACTGATGTAGCTAGAGCTCATTATGTGAAGTAAAATGCAAGTAAGCCAGGCACATAAGGATAAATACAGCATGATATTACTCATGTAGGGGATCTAAAAAAGTTAATCCCATAGAAGCAGAGAACAGAAAGGTAATTATAAGAGGCTGGGAAGAATACAGGAAGTTGAGAGAAAGGGGAAAATTTGAGTAATGGGTACTAGGTTATAATTAGAATCAAGAAATTCTGGCGGGTTGTTGGACAGAAGGAGTACAGACAACAGTAATGTACTGTACACTTCAAAAAGTTAGAAGAAAGGATTTTAAAAGATTTTACTGTAAAGAAATGATAAATGTTGAAGGAGATGGATATGTTTAGTCTGATGTAAACATCACACAGTGTAATAACTGGTACCCTTTAAATACATACAATTATTATATTTTGTATATAAAATAAAACAAATTTAGAAGAGAGTTGGGGAAAACATTGAGAACAGCAAGTTTGAGAGTCTTGACTTGAGAGCAGCTTAATGTGACTAAGAAATGGTGAAGAGGTCACTCTGGCTCAAGTGGAGGAAGAGAGAGAAAATGAAGGAATTCGGCACCGTCCTGGAAATCTTAGATCATTGTTAGGCTTCTACTGTCCACAAAATGAGAAACTGTGGGGTTGTGGTACACTGATGTATATTTTTACAGAACTATTCTGGCCGCTGTGTTGATTAGAGCCACCGTAGGAGTTCAGTCTAAGTCTATGATGTGTATGTCATTTGAAATAAAAAGAAACAAAGAGATGTATTTTCAATTATGAAAGTTAAGAAAGCAACAGAATGGTTTCTGTTGGAGTAGTTGGAACATGTTCAACAAATATTCTTTAAATACATTTGAGAAATCAATTCTGTGCAAGAAGTTTTGTAAAGTGTTAGAGCTAGTAGGTAATTGAGATCATCTCCTCTCTTCACGTTGCTCACAATTGATCTATTATACAAATTCAGTTTAATGGCAGCAGAATACATCATATGAAACCCAGCACAAAACAGTAGTTTAAACTGTGGTAACTATGAGTTTCTGCTCCTTTTGCTTTTTAAGGTACATTGTTCCATTTTAACCTAACCTCCTTCCTTTTTGCCCTCATTCATCCTCACATAACTTTTGTACTTTTAAAGGCTTTCTTACTTTGTATGGTTAAATATTTGTTAGGTATTAGTTTGTGGAAAAACTCAGATAATTCCCTTTAAGTATTTTATCTGCCTTTCTCCTGATCTCAGAGTAGATATAGGAAGAAGTAAATGATAGTGAGTTAATATTCACGCTGTTATTTCTTTTCCATTTCTACTCTTTCCCCATCTCTTTTCTTTGTCTCCTCATTTCATTCTCTCAGGTTTTACCCTAGGATTTGCTCCATGCCCTAAATATGATATTTAAATATGTGTTATTATTTATGTTTGTCTGTTTATTCCTGAGGAAAGTAATGTACAAATTATCTGCAGATGTTTTCATTATTTTTATTGCATATGATCTGTAATCCTGGATTTAAAAAAAGTTTCTCGTGGAAAAAGGAACCTTTAATACAAGGGAATGTAAACTAGTACAGCCATTATAGAAATAAATATAGAGATTCTTCAAAAAACTAAAACTAGAAATTTCATTTGACTCAACTATTCCCCTCCTCAATAATCTTCTTGAAAGAGTTAAAAGTACTGTATTACAGTGATACGTTCGTACCCATATTTAGAGCAGCACTTCACGATAGCTATATCTTGGAAGCAGCCTTTATGACCATCAAAATATGAATGGATAAAGAAAATGTGTTACCTACTACTGGGCCGTAAAGTAGGATAAACAAGTCATTTGTAGGAAAACGGATGCACCGTGAGACCATAAATTTAAGTTAGTTAAATCAGACATGCAAGCTTAAATATCACATGGTTTCTCTGCTGTGAGAAACCCAAAATATAAATAAAGAACAAAATAAAAGTTAGATAATAAAAATATATATAAGGTGCTAGATATTTTGAAATAGGGAATGGGACCAAGAGATAGAGGGGAGGGATGAGGAAGTAAAAGGAATCAAGATGTGTTATATACACCGGCCAACTCTTGAGAAACGTGATCATTATGTACTAGGACCATGTACTAATAAAAAAAAAAAATTAGAAAGAAAAGTTCCTCACCTTTACTATATTATGGATTGTATACATTTTTGATATTAGGCCTAATGCAGTTGGTTTTTAAGATGTGATTTAGCTCTTGGCTTAATGTTTTCTTAATGATTTCTGCTATGAATTCATAAAAGTGCTATAAATTTGCCTTTATTGAGCTGCGGTTCTTCAGTAGATAGTTTATGTATTATGACTTCAATAGATAGTTTATTCATTTAGTGACTTCTGAAAATAATTATTCTGTTTTAAATTACTGGTTTGTGTGAATGAAACACCTAAGGAGGCTTTGAGATTATTCCTGTTGTGAAAAGAGACTTATTCAGGTATGAGATTTGTACTTGAGAGCTGCTGCAGAAATGGGTTCGTCCAGTTAACCTTCCTCCAAATTGCCACCCTCTACTTTATCCTATAAAACAACTGGTGAAGGAGAAAATGTTAATTAGGAAGCTTTTCAAGATTAATTTTTTTCATTTTCAGAAAGTGAAGTGTTCGCCACTTTCCATGTTAAATAAGGTTCCTCGCTTGGCAACGTAGGCTTTGCTGCAGTAATTGTGTGCTTGCAGCAAATACTTGATGGTAGAGAAGACAAGTGCAAAAAGCAATTTTTGCAACAGCCAACCAGAACAGCCTGTTCTGTTCCCAATAAATTAATGGATTTAACCTTGCAGCTGTAGCGGTGTTATTATGCAAATATTCTCTGAGTATTGTGAAAGCCAACTGATTCTCTGTTATAGAGAAAGTTGTTTCTTTCTTCTTGAGAATTCTAAGTGACAGATAATTTGCACATTGTATAAGCATGTTAAATGTAGGAAAAAATATTTTCAGTACATTTACTGAGTTTCATTTTATGATAAAGTATTTTCAACAATTTACTTAGGCTTCAGAACAATACTGTTTAGCTCAGTAAATTCCAGTGTCCACACACAACCTTCTAGCAAAGGAAGGAATAGAAAATGTTGGATGATTCTTTGTGCTACATTTGTTTTAATTCAGAAAGAAAAATTTCCTTCTTTGTTACTCAAGTATAATGTTCTGGTTGTGTTGAATGTACTCAGAACAGTGTATTTGCATTCTGATTCATGACGGAGTAGAGAATTGTGATGTAATTGTTTGATCAAGTTGATATCCACTTTGGATTTTGAAGCTGATCTTACATTTATTTCATATATAAAACACTCACATTTGAAGGTACGCTCTGGGTAATTGAGCAATTGTGAATATCACTCCAAGTGCTCTTCACTGGAGTGAAGTTCCATGACGAATAACATTTTTGATTTAAAAATATTTTAAATAGAAAGTGAGTGAAAGATTGGGAATATTGGTAGCTTTAGTGTGGTGAGACTTTGTTAGTAAATGAGACAACGATGATCTTTGGGATTAGTTCAACCATTTTATATGAATAAATTCTGTGTGTTATTTCTAGTTTTTGTCATAGCCAGTTTTCACTTTATGTAAGCTTTATATTATAAGGTCATATAAATGTCTTTTAAACGTATGCCAAACCATTATATACACATAGGCATGTGTACACACACACACACACACACACAAACAAACATTTTTATAACAGCAATAGCTGTTTAATTTTTTTTTTTTTTTTTTTTTTTGGTGCTGGGATCAAACTTAGGGCCTTGTGTTTGCAAGGCAACCACTCTAACCACTGTGCTAAGTTCCCAGTCCCTGTAGCTGTTTAATTGAAAGAGCACAGATCTTTGAATCTGAACTCCTACCGCTTTGTAATTTGAGTTTTTAACTTCTTAAAGATATTTTATTCATCTATAAATAATATAGAATAATAGGTTTATGGGACAATATATATGAATGAGTTTTATAAACTTTAAATCACGAAGGTAAATATATTCATGGTCTTTGTCTTTCACCAAGTTTTTTTAAACTAATATTTACTTTAAATTAATAATTCTCACATTTGTACTCCACGTAGGTTTGGAAAATGTTTTCTTGTTTTTAAAATTTTTATCATGTGGTGAGCCAATAAGAAAATATTTATAAAAACTAATGAGGAATTTACATTAATAAATATAACATCCTATTACTTTTTAAAAATTCTGGCATGTGAACTAGATTTATCAGGATTCTTGATTCATGAGAGTCATCGTTTTTATGTACAACTTTATCTATCTAAAGATCCATCCATTCTGTTTTTATATCTTACTGATTTCCTGAAATATCTCTCCACTCTTGTTCTCTTAGATCGATGTAAATGCTTCTCCTCAGGTGTATTTCTCGGCTTTCCCCAGTCCTATAGACTCTGTCCTGAATTTGACATTCAGTGTTCCTTTACTTTTAATCCTTGTGGTAGGACACATAAGTATTTGTCTTTAAATAATATATTGTTTAGTTTTGTATGCTTTTGTGCTTTATAATCATATCTTCCCCTGGCATTCATTTGTTTTTTTCACTCAGGATTGTATAACTATGTTATTTGTATCATGGCCTAAAACTGAAGTTAACTGTCACAGCTATATTATATTCTATCATGTGAATATACCACTACTAACTTACTTTTCCCCTTTTTCATGGTATTTTTTTTCCATTTTTTGATTTCTAATATAGACAGTGCTTCTACAATCAGTCTTATATAATCTCTTCTTATTATTCACGATAATTACAGTATATGTAGCTGGTAAGAACACTAATTTAGCGAATGCTAAATTATCTCTCTGAGAGAAAATACAAGGTTAAGTTCTCGTGACTCTCTAGTTAAAGAATTTTCATCAATCAATTAATATATAACTTTGTTTTATGGTATTGCTGGTTAAATACATTATTATATATATATATATATAAAATAAACCCTATATATTATATATATATTATATATTATATATATATATATGTTTTAGTACCATTGAACTCCGTGGCTAACAGTGCTATAACTCTTGCAGAACAAAACTTATGTAACATACATACAGTATTTTCTCCATAAGATACATTGTAGCCATCTTGCACTTAGCAACACTGGACCATTTTAAGCAGTAAAATCACACACCACAATAGACCATAAAACAAACACACAAACAAACCAACTAAAACAACAAAACCCCATAAAAACAGAAAAAAATGACACTGACTAGACAACATAAAAGGCACCTGTTCATAATATGAGAGCTGAACCAGTAAAATAAAGAATATCTTTCTTCAACCTTGTCAGAAAATACTGGATAATTACATGCACATCTCTGCATAAGAGCAAAAGTACAGCGAATATTGGTTTTGAAGTTACAAGTGAAAGTGAGTAGATGAATTCACATTTTTGGCCCATAGAACAGGATCAATTGTATGTCTTTAGACCTATGCTTTTCAAACGTTAGCTTGATTAGAATCACTTGGAGAACTTTGTAAAATTCATATTCCTGCTCCTATCTCCTGCAATACTGATTTAGAAGGTCTGGAGTGGTGACTGAAGATTTGCATTTCTTTTTTTGTTTGTTTGTTTGTTTATTGTGTTGTGTTGTGTTGTATTGTTGTTATTATTTTTGGTGATGCTAGAAATCAGAACTGGGGCCCTCACTTTGCACACTGGACAGGTACTTTACCACCGAACTACATTCCGAAACTAAGAATTGGTATTTTTCAACCAGCTTTTGCGTTATGCTGATAATGGCAGTTTATGAACTACATTTGCAGACCTCTTTCTTTGTCAATAGTCATAGCCATTATTAAGGTACATATTTTCCCTGGAATTGCCAGCTCATAGATTGCACAAATTGCTAGGACATAGTTTATGCTTGCCTTGAACTTTACATGTAGAATGCCAGAGGTTTTTCTAAAGTGTCTATACAAATTTATATTCCACTTCAGAAATGTTAAAGTTTTTCCATATCATTTGCAGTAGTCAATGTAGTCAGTGTTCTTTATTTATGGCAGTCATTGCATTTCTGTTTGCATTTTACTAGTCACCAAGAAGGTTGAACACCTTTCCGTTATGCCCATTTGTCTTACATGTCTCTTTTGTGTAGTGTTCGCCCATTTGCCATTGTGCAATTATTGGTGTGCTAAGTTACATTAATAAATGCATACAAGTTTAGAATTGTTATATCTGTCATTGGATTATATCTTTTGTTATTATATATTGATGCTTTTAATTATTTTTGTTTGTCATATATTCCAAGTTGACAGTTATTTTTGCTTGGTACATCACAGAATTAGACTTTTGTTGTTCCCCAAAAGTCAACTATCACTTTAACTATATTTGAAGTGTGTTGACTTTTAGATGTTTTAAATACAGGTTGAGTGTCCCTAATCCAAAAATCCAAAATCTAAAATTTTTTTCAAAATCTAAAATTCAAAGCACTACAAAATCTGTGACTTTTTGAGAGCTGACATGATACCGCCAATGGAAAATTACACATTTGATCTCATGTGACAGGCCGCAGTCAAAACATATGCTCTCTGATTATATTGTATGCAATTGTATTCAGGCTATATCTATAAGGCATATATGAAACAAATGAATGTTTAGACATGTTCATTCCATCTCCAAAATACCTCATTTTCTGTATACAAATATTATAAAATTTAAAAAATCCAAAATCTGAAAGACTTTCAGTTAAGTATTTTAAGTAAGAAATACTCAACATATAATTTATTTATCTTTGTTGTACTGAAGTTTTACAGTGCTCTGTCCAGATATGAATTCCTGTTATAGTGCTTAGACTTTATTGTGCTTCCAGGCTTCTTCATTAGTATCTTATCAGTTCTAAAAACTTCTCATTCTTTATCTGTTATAACAGTACCTTTCTCTCATTGTCTCTTATTTCTCCATCTTTCTCTCCAGTAGAACTTTGACTTTCCCTTTGACTTTCCTTCCCAATCCTTACGTCTTAACTGCTAATTCCACATACTCAATCTCCTGGTCTCTCTGTACTGCAATGTAGATCATTTCTTCATGTATTTTTTCTAGTTCACTGGTTTCCTGTTCAAATTTGCCTAACTTAAAATTAAAACTGGTGGAGTTCAAAACTTAGTTATTATATCTTTAATTCTAGAATTTCTTTTTTGTCCTTTAGCAAATATGCTGATTCACAACTGATATTTAGTTTCTTCTTATATTAACTTTCTATAAATATATCAAACATACTTTATATCCTTTATATGATTATTACAGTGTTAAATTACTTATGTTGTTCAAATATTTGGCTGTCCTTATATTTCTCCTAGACAGTGCTACTCTGGAAATTGAACTACCTTCTTGCACGATGATATAAAGGGAGATAAAATAGAAGGACTTTGAAACCTGTGGCCAATAAGCTAGACTGAATTAATTCCCTTAGACTTTCATTTGAAACAGAATCTTCTTTCATGAAGGAGAGAAGTAGGTTTAAGAGGGGACACAGAGAAGTTTATAATCCCACACTATAATAAACTATCAGGTCACTGATTAATGCAATGAAAAATAAAGCAAGAAGAGATGATGGAGAATAATTGGAAGGACAACTGCATAGTTATGGTGAGGTCCCTTTGGTGATTGGCAGTTTCATCTGAAATCTGAGTAGAGTGAGGTTGGAATCATATGACTGTCTAGAAGAGGGTGTTTTGAAAAGATAGAATAGTATGTGCAACAAAGACATAAAAAGAAATATGCTCTCCCACAGTAGAGCTACAGGTACGAATTACAAGAGTTTCTGAGGGAACATCACAGAAGTAATTATTTGAACTCAAAAAATACATAAACTGTAGCTCCACAATTCCACATCAAGTCTCAATGTAGGAGAAATATATTAAGTATATTAATATGTAGGCACACTGATGTTTATTTTTGCAGAATTTTTAATGGTAACAGTTTACAAAGAAAGTAATATCCACCAGTAGAATTGGATGACAGAATAAATGAATATACTACACTTTGCATATTATACACCTATGAAAATATGAAATATAGGTATAATTATTGATATGGGATGGTTATGTGTGGCAAATTTGAAAAAAATAAAATGTAGAAAACCATGCCTATTACCATCCTATTTTTAGGAAACCAAACAGAATAAATACCTAAAAATGAGTGTTAAAAATTTAAAATGCATATATACCTGATTTTATCATTTCTGAGAAACATATGAACATCATGTATTGGCTTGCTGATGTGACTTACTGGTAGTGAAATTAATGTACATTTAACTAGTATACTTGTCATATTTACAAATCTTAATTATATTATTTCTTTCCATTATAATGTGTAGTCATAAGAAATAATTTTCTATGTTAAATTCTGTATTTTTTTCCTGAAAAACATAATAAAGATACATTAAAATTAAATTTAAATTATTTTGTATATTTGAATTACTGTGGGTCTGACTTCTTGATGTTAGATTTAGAAGGAGCCAAAAACGTCACTCAAGTAAAAGTTTTAAAATAAATGGAAATTGTACCTGGGATAAGAATGCCAAAATTGAATCTGTTATTTTCTCTAGATTTATTATACGTTATTTCAAAACGATATAGAATTAAAATATCAGGATATTTTAAGAAGAAAATGAGATAATTTTAAAAACTACAAAAAGTAATAAATATTATAGAACACTATTATATTGATAAAAAGTGAATAAAGCTTCTAATTGTATGTGTGTATGTGTGTGTGTGTGTGTGTGTGTGTGTAGTTAAATATATTTTTTGGGGGTGGTCCCTGAACTATTCCCTCATAACATAAAAGAATGAGAATATAAGTAACTTTTCAAAAGACTATGATAATGCAACTTGACAATATTTAATCTTTCCTTAATATAAGAAAATATTGTCTATCACAGTACGTGTGAAACTTAAAGTGAAAATGAGGTATTTTTTTTTTTTTTTTTTTTTAATCCTAGAGCTATAGATTGTACAATATCCAAGCTTTTACAATTAGCTTAGGTTTTTAAGATTACATTAGGGAAATTTTTATAAGACATTGAGATTCATTTCACTTTTAATATAACTTTTATTTGCTTCAGTGTATTATATTTAAAGAGTATATAGGCTTCATTTTTTTTCTTATTCTTTTATGAGCAGGTACTTTTTTAAAAGATAGTTGGCATTTTGGTCTGTATTTTTGCATTCTGAAGTCATATACCCTCCTTAAGTCTTGGTACTTATACTGAATTCACGTTTTTCTCTTTAATAATAATATCTTGAAGTTAAAAATAACGTTTCTTATACAGTTATAGAAAACATAAACTTAACATTTTTAGGATTTATAGTGATTCAAGGTGGAGTGACTAATATATATTTCTTTTTTTATCAGTAGAAATTACAAATCAACTGTTTAAAAAAACTGAATATTCAATATTTTTAACAGAATAACTTGCCACAAACCTTTGCAAAACATACAGTTATAAGTACACAAATATCATTTATAAATTAAGCTCATCTATTCTTTGACTTGTTTGATACAGGTGTCTATTAAACTTTTTATAGAATTGAACTTAAATTTTATAAGATAGTTTGTGTATGTAGTCAAAATAAATATAATTGAATTTCTTCAAAATATTCAGACTTTTCAGTTATTTTAAACATCTTGCCTAGATAACTGATGGTTTTCAGTACTTATTTAAGTAAATATAATCAAGTTAAGCAATCTTTTAAAAATATTTTGTAGGACTACTATGACAGCTAATTGGAGAGAAGTTGTCCTTCAGGACTATGTTCTGTAATTTGAGAATGTTAACTGGGCCTTGACAGGTGTTTGTTGGCTAAATATATGGTTCCTTTGAAATTCAATACATACTTTTTTATCAAAATTCTTATAAAATTTTGAATGGAAGATGACTTCCCTACTGCAATAAGGAGCCTGACTCAAAGTTAACTTTATACTGTAAAACTTAACAGTGAGACATGAAGTAAACTAGTAAAATCAGTAAAGAGTATGAAGACTTTCTTGTCATCTAACTGCTGTGTTAAAGTAGAATTTAGAAAGGAATAGCACTTTACTCCTGTATTATCATTCAGTTTCCCTCTTACAGGATTAGTTTCTTGATCATGTTCTTACCAGTTCCTCTAATCTTTACCTTTTAGATTATTAGGAGTGACTTAAGGTTTATTTTGAAGACCTCTTCTTACATCTTGTGAACTTGCCCAGGGTCGTTCTTTTAAAAAACAGCAGTAGACTGAATAGTCCCAGATGTAAATTTCAGGCTTTATTTTTTTCTTAGTCTCCCAAGAGCAGTTACTTTTTAAAAGATACCTTGAGTACTTGAGTCAGTGTGTCTATTGACTCCAAATTTGCCTCTCATCTTCTGTCTTTGCTCCTTTTCAGGTTACATACACATAATACCTGAAAAAAAAATTTAAAGTAAGTCAAAATATTTCAGCACTCAACTTCCACCAGTCTAATGACTTCTCATGCTCCTGATCAAACAACAACAGTAACACCAACAACAATAACAAACTCCTCACAGTGGCCTCTAGTGCTTACTCTGTAGAGTACCTGCTATTCTCCTTACCTTGTTTCCTAATTCTCTTCAATGCCTTCTCTCAATTCTGTCTTCTCACTTGGTCAGTGTTGCTAAGCCTAGAACTCACCAGCACCCTCCCTTCTCAGAGCCTTTGGAAGTGTGAGTACTTGCACCTAAGATGCAGTCCCTTATATTCTTGGTTTTTTTTTTGTTTGTTTGTTTGTTTTGTTTTTTTTTTTTTTTGGTGCTGGGGATCGAACTCAGGCCCTTGTGCTTGCAAGGCCTTATATTCTTATAGATTGTGTTATTGCCTTATTTAGTTTTCCTGTATTTCCTTGCATTAAAAATCAATCCATACTTCTACCCAGTATTCACTATACACCCCCACCCGTCACTCCAGTCTTTGTATTTTTCCATAAAATTTGATACATTGACATAGCAGATATTTACATATTTTTATAATATATTGTGTCCTACTGCATTTATATTCACTGTGCTTAGAAAATATTGGAGGATCTGACTCAGGAAAAATATAACTCCTGACCTGTTAGATGTCAAATGTGCTGAGTTTGTGGTCTTACAATATTGAGGAAAGAAGTTGAGAACCAAAAGAGGAAGTTAGGAGAGTTTTATTGGAAATAAAGGGAAGAAGAATAGCTCCTGGAATGGGTGACCACCAAGGCCCCTTTGTTAGGGGTAACATATACAGCAAAGTCACACATAACTCAAACTACAATCAACCTATAAGACTACAAGTATAGCCATTTAGCTAATATTGATCCGATAGCAAGGGTATGTGGAAAGAACAAAGGTGTTTTGGGGAAGCGAGGGGACTATGGGTCTAGATGTTCTGATCACCTGTGTGCCGCATGCCTAGCTGGGCCTGCTGGACCAGATGGTGCTAATTACAGTATAATCTCAAAATGGTGTTTATCCGGCAGGCCTTGTTGTTGCATCTCCATCCTGAGGTCTGGTTCTCTTTGGATTTGCCTCCAGCCACAATTCGGATGTTTCTGTTTTGTTTTGTTGACTTCCTTGAGGGTCCAATTAATAAGTTAGAATTAGGTAGCCATATATAGTTGTGTCCTGCTAAATGTTAACCAACCAGCTTTCTGATAAAGATGGAGGGAGCACAGACAGAAAAATGAAATAAAATAATTAAGAAATGATGAGTTTTGAGTCTTGATTACTTTTGCTTTCAATAAAATTTCTTTAACTTTATCTATGCTAATGTAATTTTGAGTTTATATAATTTCAGCAAAAGGTGTGTTTAACAACTGGATTACAAAATTCCTGACTATTTAACCATTAGCTTCGATAAGCCAGTATGAGCCAGGCCGAGTCCCTGGATCCTGGCTCTACGACCTACAAATTGCATGGCTTTTGGATAAGCTGCTTAGTTTTTCTACACCTGATGATTTTTCACCTATAAAACAGCTCTATAGTCATCACTACCACATTGGGTGATAATGATAATAAGTTAAATAATGTTAAACACTTCAACCTGATAAGTAAACAGTTACTAAATTTTAGCTGTTTTTATTATTTCAACTATTATATCATTAACATTAAATTTAATATGGAGAATGAAACAAATATTCTACCAATTACAGAACCCAAAACATATATGAGAGACAATCTGAATAGTGGATAAACCTACCTTCTGTCCTTGTTGGGAACTTTAAATAATTTAATATATAATGAAGTTCTTTATAACTGGATAGAAAACAGTATCTTTGTATTGGCTATAATTATTTTTAGATGAAATGCATAAAACAGATTTAACTGAGAAATTACAGAAAATGTCTGAATAAATGAAAATATATTTTATGTTTCTGTGCAGAAGGACTAAACATTGTACTGACACAACTTTACAATTTAAGGTAGTTATAAAACTAATGTCATTAAAATAGAAATGATACTGTTTTTGGAGAGCGATTCAAAGAATAAACTTGCTATGTAAAGAGCAATGATGAGAGACTTGCCTGAGTGGAGTTGAAATGTCTTTTTCTTATAAATGGTCATTGAAGACAGGGGTTTCTTGGTCAAGAAATTAACTTTGGAGTTTAGACTCATTCCTGATTGTTTGACCTTGGGGAAGGCATTTAACATGTTATCTTTGGAATCTTCATATGTTAAGTTTACTACATCAACAGCAACAAAAATCTGTGTGTTAGAGTTGTTATAAGAATACTCTAATAATGGGTATCAAAACACTTTATGAGTGGCAAGGTAATCATAGATGTGGTGTGATTATTAATAAGAAAAATAAAAACAAACATAATAATTAAATTACTTTTGGTTAATTGTGACCTGTTTTTTTCTCAAAAAATGTTCATAAACATTAGATACTTCAAGCTTTTCTGAGTTTCATGCCAACTCTGCCTTGATTTTATTTCAGTTTTTTCCTGTGCCCGGATTGTCCTTTTTCTATAATCTTTGCTAATCAAAGGAGCCTTCAGCCTTCAAGATCAATAAGAATAGCAATTATTCCATGAATTACTGTTTAAATTTCCACCTCCCATATCCTTTAACTTTTGGAGCCGTGTTGCCCCTTTCTGCCTGTTGTGAAGCCTCTTCCATTTTCCTTCATCTTTATTCCATTTAGCCTGTTAATTCCTTGGCACTCTAGAGTAGCCTGTGTGTCCGCAACGTGAACGTCATCAGGGAGCTGGCTAGAGATGTAGAATCCTTGGGTACACCCTAGACCAAGATCCCTTGGTCATTCTTACTCATATTACAGTTTAATAAATTGTGCACTGTAATTACTCATAAGCACCTTGATGGTGAGGATATGTGGAGGAGGGAATTATTCCATTTTAGTACCTTCTACAGGGCCCTGAATCGTCAAAAGCTTTGCTCATGATAGGTGTTCAGTTAACTGTGTTGAACTAAATTGAATTTTGCTTTTGTTATTTTGAAGTTAGGAATATCCTATTTAGGAAAATTCAACAGTTAAAAAAGGACATTCTAAGTCAGAGCAATAAGGAAACTCTTCATTACTGATGTTACATCAACTAATCAATATTTCCTGGCCATCAACTACTACTGTACTTTTTCATGCATAAAATATTAGTATAGATTCTTGATCTTGTAAAAAGAAAGATCTTGAGTCTAACCTTCACCTTCAAAGAATTCATTTAGATAACTGAATCAAAATGCGGTTGCTTTGTCATCCTTGTAAATATTTAATATATGCTATTAGATGTCATGACAGAACTTCAAGGCATTGTGAATCCAAAAATGACTGGTAAATATCAAGATGTGATTTCATTAAATTATTTAAACAGATCAGCTTATCATGTGTCTTGATTGTCTAGAAAATGCTTAGCAATATATCACAAAGAATAATTTCTTATATATATAATTTGTTTAAGATGATTAGGAGGACCTGGATTTAGCTCAGTGGTTATAGTGTCTGCCTAGTAAGCACAAGGCCCTGAGTTCAATACCCAGCACCAAAAAAAGAAAAAAAGACAGAAAGATGATTATGTACTTATGTACTATATTTTCTTTTAAATCAATTGGGGTATCTTCCTTTACATGGCTATTTTATAAGAATTCTATCAAAAAATCTAATTATACCTTTGTCTGAGGGACAGCTGGCAAAAATTTTCTCCCGATCTATGATATTTCGCCTGACTATATCAATAATTTCTTTTGTTGTGCAAAAGCCTCTTAACAGGATGTGGTCCCAAGCATTGATTCTTTGTATTGTTTCCCATGCAGTCTGAGTTCTGTTCATAAATTTTTTTCCAACCCCTGTGTCTTCGAGAGTTCTTCCTATTTTATTCTCCAGGAGATTTAGTATTTCTGTTTTAATGTTTAGATCTTTGATCCACTTTGATTTTAGCTTAATACATAGTGAGAGACATATACCTAGTTTTAGTTTTCGGCATGTGGTAAGCCAATTTGGCCAGCACCATTTGTTAAAGAGACTATCTTTCTTCCAGTGAGGGTGTTTGGCTCCTTTGTCAAAGATGAGGTATTTGAGTGTGTTTGGAGTTATTTCTGCATCTTGTAGCCTGTTCCATTGGTCCTCGGGTCTGTCTTTGTGCCAGTACCGTGCTGTTTTTATCATAGAAGCTTTATAATACACTTTCAAATCGGGGATTATGATGCCCCTACCTTATTCCTGTTGCCCAGAATTGTTTTTGCTATTCTTGGTTTCCTCTGGTTCAAGATAAATTTCATGATTGCCTTTTTCTAATTCTGTGAAGTATGTTATTGGTATTTTGATTGGAATTGCATTAAGACAAAGGTCTAACATCTAGAATATATAAAGAACTCAAAAAAATCAACCCCCTCAAATTTAAAGACCCTATCCAAGAATGGGCATCTGAAATGAATAAACATTTCTCAGATGAAGAAATAAAAATAGCAAATAAATATATGAAGAAATGTTCAACATCATTGGTCATTCGAGAAATGCAGATCAAAACAACATTAAGATACCATCTAACTCCAGAAAGACTAGCTATTATTGGGAAATCAACCAATAACAAGTGCTGGCGGGGCTGCATGGTAAAAGGAACCCTCCTCCACTGTTGGTGGGAATGTAGACTGGTCCAACCACTGTGGAAATCAGTGTGGAGATTCCTCAGAAAACTATAACTAGAGGTTCCATTTGACCCGGCTATTCCTCTGCTTGGTATCTTCCCAGAAGAATTAAAATCATATCACAGTGATATATGCACAACCATGTTCATAGCAGCACAATTTGTAATAGCTAAGTCTTGGAAACAACCTAAATGCCCAACAAGTGATGAATGGCTAAAGAAGATGTGGTTTTTCTACATAATGGAGAACTACACTGCCATAAAGAAGGATAAACTAGAGTCATTTGTATGTAAATGGATGTACCTTGAGAACATACTCTTAAGTGAAATAAATCAGACACTTATTAGTACACATCAAATTGTTTCTCTGATATAAGAAACCATAAGTGTAAATAAGGACAAAGGGGTATAATAGATATTATATATTAAAAAAAGATAGTACTCAAAAGAGAGGAGAACTAGATAGGGAAAAGGGGGATAAAGAAGGAAGGTTAAAAGGAAAGTAAGATGAAAGGGAAAAAAATGGAAAAATGTACATAAACTTGTTGCAAATGGAGAGGGGTGGGTGAATGGAAGGTAGGGAGACGAAGAGTGGGGAAAAGCCAAGATACATCATGTACAGGTACAAAATAACCGTGTTTTGATTATGATCATTATGTATACAATGTACCAATACATGTTCTTGGTAAAAAATAAAAATTAAAAAAAAATCTAATTATATCAAAAATTAAAAGGATTATGAATAGCATTAAAGTCACAGTTATTTGTATGTATACACTGTTGTTATGGATTTAAAAAGCACATTTTTGTGGGTGGTGTCTTTCTCTTACCTAGAAAGTTTTCAAGCCTCTGCTATCAACTGATAAGTGCTTAGGGAACAGAAACTAATTTTAGCATTAGCCTAAGCAAAATATAATTAGGAAGGCTAATCTGCTGAAAAATACCCCCCAGCAAAATCCCATTTTTATGTAATGCCAGTTTAATGGAGATGGCATTTTTATAAAATGCAGGTTACTAAGACTTGAATGATGCCTGTGAGCCCTGTATTAGTCTTGTTTTATTTAACTTTTATCCCTAATTTGTTAATACAGGGATAGAGTAGGCTCACTATACTCCTGTCATTTTGGATATGGAGTAAAATTTTAAAGAATTGTTAATGTAAGTGTTCAATTTTACTTAACATAATTTTTAAAATAACAAATTTAGGCCCTAAGTCAGCCTCTAAATAGGGATGTGTGAATGTATGTGCACTCACACATGTGTGCGTGTATGGTATGATGATCATGAGTAGAAAGAAGGACTTTGGGGATTATTTCATGATTCTCATTACTGCCTCTTTCATGAACATGGATAATTGAAGTTGACATTGTATGAGTTTCCTCTTAAGGACAGATGTTCTGAATTTAGGAATTGATTACTAAGGGAAATTTAAAAGATTGATCATTCTATTAATATATATTATTACTTCCTTAACTTATGCATTCTTAGTTTATGCCACGAACTACATTAGGTGTTTAGGTTTTTAAAAAGTTTAATTCCCTAACAATAGTGTAAGAATTACCTTGTTGTCACCACTTCATAGGTTACAAGAGTTACACTCAAGAAAGTTAAGAGTGATCTAATGAACAGACCAGTTGAGATTTGGTTATTTATCATGATAAATCCAGCTGAAGAATTTGTAACCAATTTTTTGTAGTTTCTCACTGAAAATACTTGCTTCTGAATTCCATGCACGAAACTACCATGATAGTATGACATGTACATGTCATTGTTTTTCTTTTGAGTTGTTTGGAAATGAAATTTGGACTTTAATTTTAGTATCACTACAATGTGATTCATTTGAGATAATTACTTTGAAACCCAAACTTATATAAATGTTTCAAGCCATTTGTGAAACACATGACATACAACTCTGCTTTTCTCCTGCATACTTATGTTTAGATGAGAACAAGTAATTGTATAAATTGTCCTTAGGAAGGAAATGCTAATAATTTATGCAATTCTTTGTCAAAACTTAAATTTTTGTAGAAAAAAAATTTCATTCTAATTTTAGCCACTGTTTTTCCATTTTTGTCACCCCAGGCTGATTTTACCTTTTGTTTTTAATTTGAGTATGATCCTGAAATTCGACATAAGCACTAATCTTGGGGATTAAGTCATTTTGAGAGCTTGTTTGGAGGTTCTAGCAGGGGAACACAGCTACTCATATGACTTTGACCGAGGAAACAGACCTCCTCTATCCAGAGTGGTTGTCCTCTTCGACCTAGGGTGCAGCTTCGGGAGGGAAGCACAAGGAGAGGTGAGGGAGGAAGGGGACACCCTCCTAGCCAGTCAGATCAGCTGAATCAACCCTGGCAATCAATGGAGTGACAGATGTTGCAGCCAGATAGCCCTCCCATCCAGGATTAAGTCATTTTGATCAAGGACATAACCCTTTGGTTTCCTAAACCAAAAGAAGATTTAACATGTATAAAATGAGAAATATGAATTCTTATTCTGCTGCTTTGCAAGTGTACCTTGTAGGGTCACTGTTTTCAAAGAGTGAGATACAACAGTAAAACTCATTTGAGAGTCTCAAGGGAACATCACTAGTTATTTTCAAATTATCCAGGAAAACATAAAGTTCCTCAACATCTTAGGATATCTTTTAGACATTATGCAAACTACTAACTCAAAATACTTCAAGTTTAAAAATTTAATGGTGCTGCATTCCTTTCAGTAATATTGTATCTTTACAAAGTTAGTTTTTTAAAGTGCATTTGTGCATTTGTATGGTACAAAGCAAGTGCCATACAAGTAGCACTAATGAATAGAAAATAAGAGTTGGGGTGTCCAGTATCATTTCAAGGTTGAACAATTGGCACCCAACAGGAGCACAAATCAAATTAGTAAGTCTTTGTTGTTATTGAAGAATTAAACAAAAATTTCACTTGTTCTTTATATGTCTATATATAATATATATGTCTATATATAATTTTTCAAACATCGGCAAGTATTATTAGAATATGAATGCTTCCATAGTAGTTTGGATCTATCTAAAATACAGAATTGTTAACTAATTCATATATATTAAATAATGAAGTATACCTCACATCCCACATAATTTTCCCATTTGAAGTGTACAATTCAGTAGGCTTTATTACAGTACAGATTTGTGCAATGATTACTATCGTCAATTTTATAAGATTCTCCTTAGTCTCTTTTTAAAGCAATTGCATATCCACCAGCTCCCAACACCAGAGAGTTACTAAGCTGTATCTTTTTGTCTTGTATAAATTTGCTTTTTGTGGAAATTCCATCTAGGTAGAATTGTAGGATATGTGGCTGGCTATTGTGATTAATGTAATGTTTTCAGGGAGCATTTATGTTACATTATGTATCACTATTTATTATTTTCTTGCTATGTAATATTATTGTTATGTGCATTAAATTTATTTATTCATCGTTTGATGAGCATGTGAGTTGTTTCTGCTTTCTGCCTATTAGAAATAAAGCTGCTATGAACATCTGTGTGTCAGTTAAATGTAAACGTTATGTTTTCACTTCTCTTGAGTTTATAGCTAGGCATAAAATTTCTGGGTCATGTGGTAATTCTATGTTAGATCATTTGACAAACTGCCAGTTGTTTTCCGAAAGATTTCATCATTTAAAATGCTCTCCAGCAGTGTATCAGGGTTTCAATTTCTCCACATTGTAGTCGAAGTCTTGTTATTATATGTTGTGACTATAGCCATTGAAGTGGGTATGAAATGGTATTTCATTTTGCATTTATTTTAAATTTCTGTAGTAGTTAATGCTTCTTAATATGCTTATTGACCATTTATATTCTCTTCAGAGAATTATCTATTTAGATCCTTTACCCACTTGTTCTGTTTACTCACTTACTGAAATATAGGACTGAGAAGTTGTTTGTATGCAGTCTGGTACAAGTCCCGTATCAGATCTCTGATTTGGAAGTACTTTCTTTTGTTCTACAAAATGTCTTCAACTTTGTGATTGATATCTATCAAAACACAAATGTTTTTAATTTTAATGAAGTCATATTTACATATGTTGTCTTTTGTTACTTGTTCTTTTAATGTCACATTTAGCGGATTATAGTTAGTTGTGTAGTGAAGTCCAAGAGCACTCACATAGCCTGTTAAGGCAATGAGTTCAATGTCCAGCACTGCAAAAATATAAAATAATGTAATATAAAAATAAAAATGTTTGCAAGAATATGACAACTGACTCATTTTTTTAAAAAAACTGATTCATATATATATATATTTAAACTTCTATTCTATAAACTCTTACATTGAGGTCCATGATAAAATTTTAGTTAATTTTTTGTATGATACAAAGAAAGAGTTTAGCATTATTCTTTTGAATATGAGTCTCTAATTTTGCTAACATTGTGACACCTATGTTGAAAACCACTTGACCAATAATGTAAGCGTTTATATGTGCACTCAATTTTATTCCATTGAGATCTTTATTTATCCTGTGCCGATGCCATATAGTCTTTCTTACTGTATATGTTTTATCGAGTTTGAAAATCAAGAAATGTGAATACTTCGTGTTTGTTCTTTTTAGATTGTTTTGGCTATTCTGTTTTCCTTGAATTTTATGTAAATTTTAAGGTCACTTTGTAAATTTGTACAAAGAGGACAGCTGGAATTTTTATAGAAATTATATCTCATGGGTAAATTAATTTGGAATATTACCATCTTAATAATTTAGCAAGTGCTCATGAATATGAGTGTCATAATATTTATTTGGGCCTTCCTTAATTTCTTTTTTTAATTTTTTTTTATTTTAAACCAAGAACATGTATTGGTACATTTTACATATAATGGTTACATTCATCACATTTATTTTGTACCTGTACATGATGCATCTTGGTTCTCCCCCCTCTTCCCTGCCCCTCCCCTCTGTTCCGTCCCTCCCTAATTAGAGCAGGTTTATTCTTAATTTTCCATATTTTCCCTTTCCCTTTTCTTTCCTTTGTTGCCTTTCTGCTTTTCCCCTTCTTTCTTTCTAGTACTCCTCTCCTTTGTATATTATCTTCCTTTTATATAATATCTATTACACCTCTTTGTCCTAATTTACAGTTATGATTTCTCATATCAGAGAGACAATTCGATGTGTACTCTTGAGTGTCTGATTTATTTCACTTAAAAGTATGTTCTCAAGGAACATCCATTTATATACGAATGACTCTAGTTTGTCCTTTTTTATGGCTGTGTAGTACTCCATTGTGTAGAAAAACCACATTTTCTTTAGCCATTCATTGGTTGTTGGGCATTTAGGTTGTTTCCAAGACTTAGCTATTACAAATTGTGTTGCTATGAACATGGTGATGCATACATCCTTGTGGTATGACGATTTTAATTCTTCTGGGAAGATCCCCTGTAGGGGAATAGTTGGGTCAAATGGAACCTCCAGTTGTAGTTTTTTGAGGAATCTCCATATTGATTTCCACAGTGGCTGGACCAGTCTACATTCCCACCAACAGTGGAGGAGGGTTCCTTTTTCCCCACAGCCCCGTCAGCATTTGTTATTGGTTGATTTTTCCATATACGCGGTTCTTTCTGGAGTGAGGCGAAGTCTTAACGTTGTTTTGATTTGCATCTCTCGGATGACTAGTGATGTTGAACATTTTTTCATATATATATTTGCCATTTTTATTTCTTCGTCTGAGAAATGTTTATTCATTTCAGTTGCCCATTTTTGGATTGGGTCTTTAAATTTGGGAGGTTTAATTTTTTTGAGTTCTTTGTATATTCCAGATGTTAGACCTTTGTCCGATGGATAGTTAGCAAAAATTTTTTTCCAGTCTGTGGGTTCTTGCCCTGCTCTGTTGGTGATTTCTTTTGCTGTGCAAAAGCTTTTTAATAGCATGTGGTCCCAAGCACTGATTCTTTGTATTGTCTCCTGTGCAGTCTGGGTTCTGTTCATGAATTTTTTTCCTACCTCTATGTCTTCGAGGGTTTTTCCTATTCTGCTCTCCAGTAAATTTAGTGTTTCTGTTTTAATGTTTAGATCTTTGATCCACTTTGATTTGAGTTTAGTACATGGTGAGAGACATATATCTATTTTTAGTTTTCGACATGTGGTAAGCCAGTTTTTCCAGCACCATTTGTTAAATACGCTGTCCTTCTTCTATGAGGGTGTTTGGCTCCTTTGTCAAAGATGAGGCTTCCTTAATTTCTTTCAAAATAATTACATAGATTTCAAAGCATGAATTTGTACTGTTTCTGTTAAATCTATTCCTGAATATTTTATTAAATTTGATACTGCTGTAAATGAAACTATTTTCTTAATTTCATTTTCAGATCATTACCTCATATATAGAAATATGACTAATTTTTTATGTTGACCTTCTTTGCTACACTGTTGCTTAATCCATTTACTTTTCTAAAAGTTTGATAAATTATAGTTTTATATTAAACATAACACCAGAAAATAGAGATAATTTTACCTCTTCCTTTCTAATCTGTGTATTTATTTTATTTAATTGTCTAATATCCATAGGTAGAACTCTAGTATAATTTGAGGATGGACAGTCTTGTATAATTCTTAATCTTAGAGGAAAAGCAATCAGTCTTTTAACATTAAACATAACGTTAGCTATACGAGTCTTATTGGTGCCCTTTATCAGTTTTGGGAAGTACCCTTCTAGTCATAATTCATTTAGTGTAAGGTATTAGGGTTATTAGGTTTGCTCATATTGGGTTTTTTGTGTATATTTTATTTTAAGAGTATTATATCAATTGTTTTTTGAATGTTAAATCAATCTTGCTTTTCTGGGCTAAATCTCGCTGATTTGATATGATAGTATCTTTACATTCAGCTTTGTTGCAATATAATTGAGCAATAAAAATGTATATATGTACATAGCATGAAACGATACTTTAATGTATGTATACATTGTGAAGTGATTACTATAATCAAGCTAATCATCATATCCATCTCCTCATCTCCTCACATAGTTTTCATAGTTTGTGTGTGTGTATATGTGTGTGTGTGTGTTGTTTAAGATCTTTCTTAGCAAATTTCAGATATCCAATACAGTATTATTAACTAATTAACATGCTATACATTTGACCTGCAGGACTTATTCACTCCATAACTAATATTTTGTGCCCTATGATCAACTTTTCCTCATTTTTTCCCACCCCAGTCCCTGCTAACCCTTATTCTAATTTCTGCTATGTGAGTTTGACTCTTGAAATTCTATGTAAAGTGAGACCCTACAATATTTGTCTTACTGTCTGCCTTGGTTCACTTAACATTATCCAGGCCCACCCACATAATAAAAAGTGGTGATACATATTACTTGTTTTACAAAGGTGAGTAAATTTCAGTGCATATGTTTGTGTATAAATGAATACATGAATGGTTAAGGAAAATGTGATATATATATATATATGTATATATGTATGTATAATTTTCACTTGCTGATGGATACTTAGGTTGATTATTTCATATCCCAGCTATTGTAAATAATGTTGCAGTGAGCATAGGAGTGCATATTTCTCTCCAAAGTGTTGATTTCATTTCTTTATATATACACAGAAGCGGGAACTCCAGATCAGTTTGTAGTTACATTTTTTAAGAACCTCTATAATGTTTTTTGTCCTGCCTGTACCAATTTATAGTCACACACACACACACACACACACACACACACACACACACACAATATCTACAAGGGGTTACTTTTCTCTGAATGCTTGTTAATTTTTGTCTTTTTGGTAATAGTCCTTACATGTATAAGGTGATATTTCATTGCATTTGTAATTGCACTTCTTTGATAGTTAGTCATGTTGAGAATGTTTCCATATAACTTTGGTCATTTGTATGCTTTGTTTATAAAATATTTATTCAGGTTCTTCTCTCTGAATAAACATTTTGTAACTTGGGTTTTATATTTTTCATTGAGTTATTTGAGTTTCTTATATATTTTGGCTATTAAAGTCTTATCGGATGCATAGTTAACAAGTATTTTTCCCATTCTTCGATTTGCCTCTTCATTGTGTGTGTCTGTTCCAAGGTAGAAACTTTTTATTTTGATGCAGTCCTGTTTGTCTACTTTTGCTTTTGTCACCTATGTATTTTGGTTGATAGCTAAATGCTCATTACTCAGACCAATGTCAAGAAGTCTTTCCACCATATTTTTTCTAGTAATTTTACAGTTTCAGTTCTTACAGTAAAATATTTAATCAATTTGGGGTTACTTTTTATATAGTGTGTTATAATGATATACATTGCATCTGGATATACAATTTTTCCAACACCATTTATTTTAGAGACTCTTCTTTACCCATAGTGACATAATTAAATCAGATAATTGACATATTAATCACCTAAAATATTTAACATTTTGTGATAAATGTTACTCAAGTCAGTTAGTAGCTATATACACCATGCTGTGTAACTGATCTAAAAGTTTTTAATTAAAAAATTAAAAATGAGGCTATCCCTCCTATGTAGCTGAGGCTTTGTATCCCTCAACTATCATTTTTAAATCTCCACCCCATCCTCTGGTAGCCACCTTTCTTTTCTCTGCTTTTATGAGTTCAGCAGTTATAGATTCCACATGTAAGTGATAACTTGTGGTTTACGTATTTCTCTGTTTGGCTTATTTCTCTTAGAATAATGTTCTCCGGTTCCATCCACTTTGTCTCAAATGATAGAACTGCTTCATTTATTAAGACCAAATACCATCTCATTGTGTACATACCAGGGTTCTTTATCTAGCCCAACCCCTGATGAATGCTGGGGTTGATCCCATTACCTGCCTATTGTATAGTGCTGCAATGAACATGCAAGTTCAGTGTCTTTCAAAATTTACATCTCTAAAATAGAGATAATGATATACACCTCATATGATCACTTTAGACTGAAATTAATTACATCCTGATATTTAAGAGATAATAAACAAATTTGACTATTTATATTCTATATTTTGAGAAAATTGCAAGTAATATAAGGAAAAGTGTTGTGTAAAGTACTATAATTATTATAGATTTTACATAATTTTTTAAATTTATAGCATTTTGTTAATCTGAGTAATAAGCTAGTGATACAATGATTGGTATAGATGGTCCTGTTATAGGGATACATGAGAACTCATGCCTTTCTTGAAGTTTAACACAAATTTTAAGTAGAATCCAGGAGAATGAGCTGGGCGTGATGTTGCATGCCTATAATCCCAGCATTTGGGAGGTCGTAGCAGAAGGATTGCTACGAGTTCAAGTCC
The DNA here is from genome assembly GCA_004026905.1 of Hystrix cristata. Lineage (NCBI taxonomy): Eukaryota > Metazoa > Chordata > Mammalia > Rodentia > Hystricidae > Hystrix > Hystrix cristata. The sequence goes on along the minus strand of PVJO010000924.1, from coordinate 103,825 downwards.
AACCTGAGCTCTACATAGTGAGTTCAAGGCCAACCTGAAGTATACAGGGAGATCCTGTTTTGAAACAGAACAGAGCAAAACAAAACAAAATTCCAGTGAAAGAATAAATGAAAATCAATGCCTCTCCATTCCTTTTTTGGTACCAAAACACCAATCACTTTCTCCTCAGAACTAGAAACGATAATCCTACAACTCATATGGAATCACAAAAAACTTCAAATTGCTAAAGTAGTCTTAAGAAGAATAAAATAAGACACATTCGACTCTGATTTTATTGTTTTTTTGTGGTGGGTGGTATCACAAAGGTGACCTTTGCTTTGAAACAGTGCTTAATCTCTCTTGGAAAGTGAATTTCTTTGAGAATATTTTGAAAGCATTTTCATATATGAAAATGGATCAATGACACTACCATCTACCCATTTTTATAGACAAATGATTTCCAAACTATTTTAGTAGTGTCTCTGTGGTACTTTTCACACAGAGCATAAGTAATTAAAATATCTAAACAATGGAATGCACTTTTATAGGAGGTGTAAAAGGACAAATGTGGCTCATTATCCTTCTTTCTTCCATTTTTTGCTCTGAGCCCTCACTCGGTGCTTGAGGTGCTACTGCAGAAACCTGAGGGCTCCCGAGATCATGATATTAAACTATCGCTTTCAGATTAATAGAAGCAAGGAACTAAATACTAACTTGATTAATATTTGAATGTATTTATACTTTTGAGTTTTAAGTACATATGAATGTAGTAAATAATCATTTTGTTAAGTCATTGAAAGGTTATTTTTTGTCTGTTTCTTCCCATTGATGCAAATTTTTTAGGTACAAGATTCAAAGATAGAAATTTATTTCTTCAAGATAAGTAATAAACACATTGTTTTCTACAAGTCTGTACTTGGTGTAAATATGTATATGCTGAGAATCTGTATTTGAGTTGTATGTAATGAATACATTTTTAATTTATTGTATTTGCTACAAAACGAGTAATATACTTAGAGCCACCACATGATATGAACTAGTAGATAATGCAGGGGAAGTTCAAGAATTCAGATTCTTCTATTCTCATGTTTCTCCTGAACACAGACAAAAAACCATAGCCCCTGCAATTCTTGTTATGGTTGTGCCTTTCTCCCCATAACTTAAGATATTTTATTCTCTGCTTTCCTAAGAAAAACCGTAACCGAGGAAGCCAATCAGCACAGGTAGGACCCAGAAAAATAATGGGGGTGGGTCTTGATTGCAAATGATATGTTGCAAATTTTAGTAAAGCCTAAAGCTCTTGTCCATCAATATTTTTATGACAACCACAAAAAATAAGAGATAAGCACAAATATAACACTTTCATCTATATATTTGCAAATTATTTTACCATTACATCCATGCATATCACAGTACTGAGAAGATAAGAGTCATAACAATTGTGTCAATTATTGAAGTTTGAAGATCTGTCAAGGCCTGTTTTCCCTGATGTTCTCCCTTTTAAATGTATGAAATATGGAGGATTTTAACAAAAATTCTGTTACCATAAGCTTGATTTATTTTACTCTACAACACAATAAATGTTTTTCACTGGGTTATGTTTCTCGAAATTTTGATGCCTTCTCGTGGGCCATAAGTAGACAATCTCTGTCATCATCATTCTGTTCCTTGCTATTTACAACCTATCATGTTCTTTCTTCTCTGCATTTTATGGAGAGACGCTGGAAGACACTACCTTTGTGAATTTTACAAGTTAATTGAAATTTACTATTTTAGGAGAATATTTGTTCGATTGAGCCAATTATAATTTACAACTTTTAGAGGAAAATTCAATAATACTAAATTGGTAAGATTTTAAATTTTTACTATAAATTGACAGATTGTAGTTGCATATATTTATGGAATGCAAAATGATATTATGATTTATGACCACAATGTATATGGAATACGTAAATCAGTTAATTACCATATATATGTGTGTCTGTGTGTGTACACATATGTCATATTATATATATATATCAACTCAAATAATTGTCACTTTTGTGATAATGATGTCCTTTCAATTTCTTTTCTCTTCCTCAATATGGATATGAAGCATTCATTTTTCAGCAAAAATTCGGAAATATTACAATTTACATTATCAGATTATTTTATTAGTATTGTACTGAAACTAAAGGAAATAAGTGTCCATACTTGTGTTGAACATGTATAAGATTATTTGGTTGCAAAAATGCATTGATGGTATATAAAAGTATTTTAAAAGCTAATGAATTTGTTTAAGTGTAATGTATCATAACTGAACTATAGACGTTGGAACTGAAAAAAAAAAAACAAACGCTTCATTGTAAGCACTGAGATTGCCAACCATTAATCACTTCTTAATTTGCAACAGGATTTCTATTATGTGCATATTGGAGATGTGCCCGATTTTAGCAATGTGTCGAATTTCTCTGACTCTTAGCCAGAGACAGTGCCATTCCTCCAAGGGGTATTTAGAAATATCTCAGCAAATTTTGGTGTGTCAAAAGGAGTAAGAAATAATATTGACATTCAATACCCTTGAGTTGTAGATGTGAAATGTTGTGGAACATGTAGAAATTTGCTGCTTAACAAAGAATTTTCCAGCCTAAAACATTCATAGATCCCTAATAAGAAACTCTTATTTGCCCCTGTGTTGATCTGTTGTCCAGTTTATTGTGCATAGGACCTAATTCTGGGTAGTGGAATGGAAGGGAGAGTATTGTAGAGGACAAATGTGTGTGGAAGCTTTAGGGAAAAATAATGTTTCTTTTTGGGATAAAACAAACAGGTATGTCTTGCTAATTCCTTGAGTATAGATAGGTAAGACGTGGAGCTACAATGGCCATTTTGAAATAAGAAGAGTAAAAGCCATCAGTCATATTTGGAACAGTAGACATATGGTAGCATTTAAGTACTTATTGATCAATATAATTAGTATTTCTTGTCATGTGAGTGCTAGCTTTCTTATGTGAGAAAAAATTAAACCCTTAGTTCCTTAGGCCATTATTAGTTGGCTTTTCTGATACCTTGATTAAAAATATTCTTGACCGATAAAGCCATCATTTAATGAATAGAGGACCTTCTTTTCACTTCCAAAACCTATATTTTTGAAAAAATTTAGGTGTCAGACAGGTATAATTATCCAAAAATACCTAATTATTTAATGACATGCTTAAATTATGAATATTTACTATATCTGTGGTTATTAACCTATGAATCATAGACTTTTCCCTTCCTCCAATTCTTAAAGAAAAAAAAAATCTGTATTTGATAATTGATTTGATTTGAAACCTAGGCATCCTGATGAAAAATAATAAATATTCTTTGTCATTATAAACCAATATTTTAATGTATTTTAAAATTTAAATATTCAACATAGTCGATTCCATGCTGTAGGAAGGTAATAAAAATAGTCTTTGTTAGCAAGTCTGTATTAATTCTTTTCTTATCAGGTGTAAGATAATTCAGCACAGCTATTTTCACACAGAAAAAGACCAAGGTAGCTCTTTTAATCCATTAAACTCTTACAAAACAATATATTGTAAAATTTAAAATGTTTTGAAATATGAAAGTCTTGATTATCTCTCAGTTGTCCATCAAGATTATAATTGCATACCTTCATAAAATATTATAGAATTTTAACTGAAGAGTAAAAAATGTACATGGAAACATAAAGCCCTTTGTTGATAGCTAAGTCATTATTTTACCATATACTTTTAGCATATACTCACATGTGAGTTCATTTCTTGGGTAAACCTCTAAGATTAGAATGAATAGATCGTAACTTAATAAACTGCTGCACTATTTTCCAAAGTATTTGTATCATTTTCATTCCCACCAGCTAAGTAGGAGAGTTGTAGTTTTTCCATATCTCCAACATTTTTTATTGTAAGCCTATAATATGAAGAGGTGATATATGATATAATATGAGGAGGTGATATATAATATGAAGAGGTGATGTAATATGATGAGGTAGGAACAGAAATATTTAACATTTTGAAGAGCTGAAACAATTAGGCTCAGTAATACAGTGGGAATTATGAGATTTCACAGGATAAGATGTGGGCAGTAGTCTCATTTCACATCATAGATTGTCAGGAAAGTTTGTAAGTAGAAGGTTTTATTTATTTATTTATTTATTTATTTTCTTGCAGTGCTGGGAATCAAACTCAGGGCCTTATACTTGCTAGGCAAGCGCTCTACCACTGAGCTAAATCCCCAGCCCCAGTTAGAGGGTTTTAATCTTCCAAAACACCATCACCTGAAAAATTTTTAATTTAGAATTTAGAAATTTCAGAATTTGAAATAAATATGCACAGCCTGGGAATAGTTTAGTAGCTTTTAAGATTTTTAATGGCACAAGATTATCATGTAAATTTTGTAAACTCAGCTAAGCTGCAGTGCTCAGCATAGAAAATAAAGAAGACAGAATATTGAGCCTCCTCCTAAAAGGTTTATTTATTTTTAATCATGCAGACATCTTTAAAGTATATGCCACTCCTGGCGTTTTAATTTTTCTTTTGCTTCATCCTGTAATAGCTAGTACAACATCCTGAAATCCTGTAAAAGCATGATCTTTGGGCTCTTTGGCGAGGAGAATTTGTAAATCTGTGCATGGTTTATGCTGACTTGAACCCTAAGTACTTTAAGTCAGAAGTTTACTGGAAAAGAAGAGTTTGCTTCATTTTTCAGCACAGAAAGTTACAGGACATGAGCTCTGAGACACTGATAGTACTTATTCTAGTGGAATGCATGAGGAGATATGGAAGCTTTCTGCTCAAGGTCATTCATTCACACATACCATACATAGTTACTTTTTTTTTTTAACCTTTACTTTTCTTAGAAAAAGTGATATGACCAAAGGTTTTTGTGCTATGAGCTCACTAAAAAAGTGGGAGTTTGAAAGAATAGATTACATAAAGAACTAGTTGCTTATGTCTTTCTGTTTTCTATAATTTCAAATACACAATTTAAAAAAGAAGATTATTTTCAAGAATATTCTATTTTATGTTAGGATGACAAGGAGTCTATTATAATTGAATGAAGAATATTCACTTGAAGCAAAAGAGAATGCTTATTAGAACTGATATACTTGTTTTAATGTTTTAGTTAGTACTTACATGTTTTGAGTTATTAAATATAAATTCAAACAAATAGAATTACCTATAATATTAAAAGAACCATGTAGGATGATGAGCCAAAGTTGAAGACACACACACACACACACACACACACACACACACACACAAACACACTTTAATGATAAAAAATATATGTAAATCAGAATGTTGGGGGAAAACAATTTAGGCCCTGTGGATTAACTGGATAATAGCACATCTATTCTTTCAAGTGTAGTTACATTCTGAAAAGCATAAGTTCTTCTATTATATATCTATGTCATTGTATGTAACCGATAGTTATAGATTTCTTATCTATTTCATGACACAATTGTTATGAGTGAAGAATTTCTTTGAAAATTCTAATTTAGGACCCCTTAAATTATTACAGTGTTTAATAGGGATGAGGAGTGAGATACACATGTGATGCTGCTCAAAAAAACATTCTTTCTTATACTTTAGACAATTGAAGTAATTTTCTAGCACTCTTTCTCTTTCTCTCCCTCTCTATATGTACATAATGTATGTAGAATATATGATATATATTTCATATATATAAAATGGAGAGAGAGAGTATATATATATATATATATATATATATGTATAGCTCCATATATATATCTTTCTTTCAGGTCTGTCCTGGTTTAGTGTTCAGTCCACTACAATACTTTTCTTGGAAACTCCTAACTGCCACTTGTACTTTTATATATACTCCTTTCATGATCAACATATAAATTCAATGCAGTATAAAGTTTAGCTAGAAGAAATGTTCATTACCTTGGAGTAACTGGCATTAATTTAAATAAATTCAAAGAGCAGTAAATATTTTATTATAAAGCTCTGTAATTTTGATTAGTTGAGTTTTGCCAAGAATGCCAGGAATATTTAATAAAGAAAGAATGATCTTTTGAGAAAAGCCCTGGGACAATTGCATATCCACATGTAGAAGAAAGACGTATAGTGTGGTACTTCATACCATACACAAAAATTAACTCAATGGATTATAAGCCTGAATTTAAGACCTAAAACTGTAAAATACTTGAAGAAAACATAAAAGTAACTCTTCATGACTTTGGGCTCTGCAAAGTTCTTAACTATGACACCAAATGCACAGACAACAAAAGAAAGAATAGACAAATTGATCTGTATAAAAAGTAAAACTATTATTCTATAAAGATCATTAACATGAAAGTGTAAAAAAAAGTAACTAAAAGAAACTTTTACAAATCATGTATCTTAGAAGAGAATGTGAAAAATGTTTATATATATATAAAGTTTCATAGGTATGTATGAATAGTAGGCTTTTAACTGTATCCCATTTCATTGCTTTTTCTTAATATCAGTATGAAAACTAGCTTAAACTTCTAAGAATTTAAAAAGTTTTCCATGGTATAGAGAGCAATAGGAAATTTACCCACAACTGACATTTGAAAGTATATAGAAAATTCTTCTGGGAAGATCCCCAGTAGGGGAATAGCTGGGTCAAATGGAACCTCCAGTTGTAGTTTTTTGAGTAATCTCCATATTGATTTCCACAGTGGCTGGACCAGTCTACAGTCCCACCAACGGTGGAGGAGGGTTCCTTTTTCCCCACAGCCCCACCAGCATTTGTTATTGGTTGATTTTTCCATATACGCGGTTCTTTCTGGAGTGAGGTGGAATCTTAACGTTGTTTTGATTTGCATCTCTCGAATGACTAGTGATGTTGAACATTTCTTCATATATTTATTTGCCATTTTTATTTCTTCATCTGAGAAATGTTTATTC
>PVJO010000924.1:0-96841 GCA_004026905.1 Hystrix cristata | reverse complement strand
TGTCTGTGGGTTTTCTCCCTGCTCTGTTGGTGATTTCTTTTGCTATGCAAAAGCTTTTTAATAGCATGTGGTCCCAAGCACTGATTCTTTGTATTGTTTCCCGTGCAGTCTGGGTTCGTCATACCACAAGGACGTATGCATCACCATGTTCATAGCAACACAATTTGTAATAGCTAAGTCTTGGAAACAACCTAAATGCCCAACAACCAAGGAATGGCTAAAGAAAATGTGGTTTTTCTACACAATGGAGTACTACACTGCCATAAAAAAGTATAAACTACAGTCATTCATATATAAATGGATGTTCCTTGAGAACATACTCTTAAGTGAAATAAATCAGACACTCATAAGCACACATCGAATTGTTTCTCTGATATGAGAAACCATAACTGTAAATAAGGACAAAGAGGTGTAATAGATACTATATAAAAGGAGGATGGTGTGCAGAGGAGAGGAGTACTAGAAAGAAAGAAGGGGAAAAGCAGAAAGGCAACAGGGGAAAGAGAGGGGAAAGGAAAAATATGGAAAATGATGAATAAACCTGTTGTAAATAGGGAGGGAGGGAGGGAGCAGAGGGGAGGGGCGGGGGAGAGGGGGAAGTGCCAAGATGCATCATGTATAGGTACAGAATAAATGTAATGAATGTGACCATTGTATGTAGAATGTACCAATACATGTTCTTGGTTTAAAATAAAAAAAAAAAGTATATAGAAAAGTCAAGATTATAGGTAGTGTTATATAGTTTGACTCATGTTATTTCTATTTTTTTAAATTTTATTTTACTAGTACATGTTTGCAGCACAGAATGATTACATTCATCCTGGGGCAGTTGGTACATGTACATAAAATATCTTTTTATTGCTTCTCCCTCCCCCTTTTAGTCCCCTGTCACCTTTTACATACTTACAGATATTATTTGTCCTAGGTCATGTTATGGCATATGTTTACACTGATTGGCATTATTAGGATCCTGTACATGGCACATCTTTATTCCTCTCACCTCCCATTCCCCTCCTCCTCGCCCCTCCTCCTTGTTTACTTGGACCACTTCCTGGTTGGACGAGATCTATCCCCTTGTCCATTTCTATCCATCCTTTATCATTTTCTTTGCTTGTACTTTGCCTCACTCAAATGAGAGGTACAGTATGGTATTTAAGCTTCTGGGTCTGATTTATTTCACTTGGTATTATATTTTCCAGGTGCATCCATTTTCCTATAAATGCCTTAAATTTGTAATTCTTGATAGCAGAGTAATATTCCATTATATATAGATACCACATTTTGTTTATCCAGTTATCTGTTGATGGCTATACAGTCTGCTTCCAGGATTTAGCTATTACTAATTGTGCTGCTATAAACATTGGTATGCATGTGTTGATGCAGTGTGATGACTTAAGCTCTTTAGGGAAGATACCTAGCAAAGGAATAGCTGGGTTGTAGGGAATTTCTAATTTTAGTTCTTTAAGAAATTTCCATAGTTGTGTGTACCACATTGTTTCTCTGGTGTGAGAAATTGAAAGTGTAAATAAAGACTAAAATGCATTTTATTGGGAAAAGGAAGAAGGGAGGGGGAGGGGGGAGGCGGAAGGAATAGAGGGACAAGAGAAATAAGAAATGGAAGAAAAGAATGGAAACAAAGTTTTTGTAATTAAGGAGGGAGGAGGGGGTGAAGGGAGAGGAGGGGAATGGAAGAAAAGAAGCAACAAGATGAATCATGTACAGGTACAAATCCCCTATGATGAATGTTATCACTATGTACATCTAAAATGTACAATTAAAATAAATTTTTTAAAAAAGAAAAGGAAATGGGGAGAAACGAAATTTCAGATGAGGTTCTAGCAAAATTCTACATGTCACGTGATATAATCCCTTCTTGGTCCCAGAACTTTTCAGTGAAATCCAAAAGTTCGTTAATATTAGTGTATGATTTTGTGCTTAATATTGGTTAATGAACAGATATTATTTCCCTGTAATCCCAGACATGTGATAGAATTTAATTTCTTCAGCTTTTAAAAATAAGTGTGACTTGCACTGACCAAAAAATAAGAAATCTCCATACCACTTTGCATTCCCACCAACAATGCAGGAGTGTTCCTTTTTCACCACAGCCATGCCACCATTTGCTATTGTTTGATTTCCGTTCTTTCTGGAGTAAGATGGAATCTTACCATTGTTTGCATTTCTCTAATGACCAGAGATATTGAACATCTTTTCATATATTTGTTGACCATTTGTATTTCTTCCTCTATGAAGTGTCTGTTCATTTCTCCTGACCATTTCTTGACTGGGTCTTTAATTTTAGATGGTTTAATTTTGGGGGGTTCTTTATATATTCTAGATATTAGTCCTCTGTCTAAGAAGTAACTGGAAAATTTTTTTCTCATTCTGTACGTTTTCTCTTCATTCTGCTGATTGAATCTTTTGCTGCACAGAAGATTTTAGTCTGATATAATCCCATTTGTTGAGTCTTGCTGCAATTTCTTGTGCAATTGAGATTCTTTTTAGAAAATCCTTTCCTACATCTATGTCTTCAAGTGTTTTATCTATTTTTATCTTCCAGAAGGTTTAATGTTTTGGTTTTAATGTCTAGATCTTTGATCCATTTTGATTTTAATTTGGTACATGGTGAGAGATATGGGTCTACTTTCATTCTTCTACAGATGACCAGTTTTCTCAACACCACTTATTGAATAGGCTCTCCTTCCTCCAACATATGCTTCTGGACCCTTTGTTGAAGATAAAATAGTTGAATATGTCTAGGGAGGTTTCTGTATCCTCTGTTCTGTTCCATTGATTCACATTTCTGTTTTGGTTCTGGTACCAGACCATTTTTATCACTATTGCTTTGTACAGCTTTAAGTCTCATATTGCTATGCTGCCTGCTTTGCTTTTATTGCCTGAAGTTACTTTTGCTATTTGGGGTCTCTTCTGTTTCCATATGAATTTTAGTATTGTTTTTCCTAGATCCATAAAATATGCTGTAAGTGTTTTGATTGGGACTGCATCAAATCTGTATAAAAGTTTTGGAAGTATGACCATTTTGACAATACTGTTCCTGACTATCCAGGACCAGTAGCAAGGGACCTTATGATCCCTTAATTCCTTTTTTTAATCCCTTTCCCCCCACTTTCTTCCTCCCCTCCATCTCTTGATGCCCTCCCTTTTGCAAAAGTTCTATCTTCAGGTTTCCTATTGTCTTTCAATTTGCTCTATAATTTATTTACATCTTGGGCTTCATGTATAAGAGAAATCATGTGATATTTCTTATCTCTTTTCTTCTGATCCCTTCACTTCACCTTTTCTATGAAAAGCTATAATTAGATAAACAAAATGAAGGGACTGGGGATATAGTTTAGTGTTATAGCACTTGCCTTGCCTGAGGCCCTGGATTTGATTCCCCAGATATGTAAAAACAAAGCAAAACAAATTAGCAAAATAAAGACACTTTCTATTGAGAAAGTTTGTTTAAGCCAAACCGAATATCATTAAAGTGACTGCTACTACTATGTGTTACTTGCAGTGTTTATTCATTTGAAGTTTATGTGCTTGATTCATTGGAGAACTAAAGAATTAATGGGTAAAATATCACCTATTCTGTTTTTTTTAAATCAACATTTTATGCAAGATATGCTAAGATTAAATCTGTACATCTGAATTTCTGAGGAATTTCAGCCCTTCTACCTTCCTCACTCTCTGATCCTGGCTAACATCCCTTAGAGACCAACATGTAATTACAAAAAAGTGCTCTTTTTAAGTAGTTACCCCAAGTTTATAAACTAATGAGTCAAATGCAGAAAAGACACCTTCCGATTATCGATTTGTTCAGATTATCTGTGTTGCTTAAGAGAAAGATTTGATTTACCTCACATATGAGTCCTTTAAAAAAAAAAAAAGATATTTTCAGGTAGCTTACATTATTACCATTTTATGCTGTTTTCTTGTGTAGTGACCATGAGTTTAAAGGAATTACAATTTGAACTTTGAAAGAGGAATTTTAGAAATACTGAAGTGGAAAAATACTTTTCCATGTTTGAATTTTCAATTCAGTAGTGTTTTTCATTTTGTTGTGTTTTGAATTTTGTATGAGAATGATTTCATACTTTAAATAAAGTACATTTTTTAATCAGATATCTTTGAATATTTTTCATAGCATTGTGGGAAAGACCCATTCCTTTATCTTGTTAACATAGTCTGAGTTATTTTATGTTCCTCAAGCAAAATTCAGACATTCATAATACAAGATAATATGTAATCTGTCTATTTATTCATTTATTTATTTAAATTCAGCTTCATTTGCCACAAGATTTCAGATACTTTGGACAGAATGTGAAGAGCTGTTGATATCATTAATAGAGCAGAAAATAAAAAGATAGAAGAAAATACAAACTTGCTGCCTAAGATCATACATATTAACTTCATTTGAAGTTGAATCTAAACTTTCCAGCAGCCAGAGTAACAAAGGGGACCTGGTCTCTTCCATCATATTTATTGATTGTCATAATGTAACATATTCCTGGCTCTCAATTCTCAAAGACATTTTTCAAAGAGAACTGTATTTTGGCACTTGCAAATAATATAGTGATAAATATTTTACAGTGACTAAATTTCTTTAACAAAAGGCCTAGCACTGAAATATAACTCCAAATTGATTTTGGGTTTGTAAAGGTAGCATAACCCAATTTCTAGTCTTCTAGTGATCTGGGTTGATCTAAAGAAGAATGTAGAACATATAGAAGAGCAACTAGATTTTGATTTCCACAAACCTGGTTTATCAGCGGTATCAAATTTTGCTTTTTAGACTGGTAGCAGATAAGACACAATAAATAAAAACCTACTATGTTGGCTATTCTAATAAATTTATTATTTCTGTTTTTTAAGGAGTCCTAGATATTAACAACTATATTTACCTCCTGTAACTTTTTAGTAGCCAGCTGCATAAGAAAATGAATATTAGGAGAGGATAAGATAGTTGGAAGACTTGTTTCTCAAATGTAGTAATGATATTTCTTGGGAATTTGTTCCTTTACATAATGAATTAGTGTTCTCACAAATTGAATGAGATTAACCTCAGTATGTGTATCCCTTCTTTCCAAGTATATATCATTTTCGATACTTTTGTTTATAAATAACAGAGAACGTAGTTCAAACTGGTCTAAATATTAAATTTGTTTGCTTATGAAATAGGCAGTATTCTAAGAAGATACTACACAAGTTCCAGTCCCTGGCATATACTTTCTCCGTTAGTTAACTGGTCAGTCATAAATCAGGCTATTGCTGCAAAGAGATTTTGCAGAAATGGGAAGGGGACCAGAGATGGAGTGAAGTGGCACGAAGTGAAGGGGAAACAGATGTGAAAGGAATTGGGATGTGTTGTGTACATGTACCAACTCCCCACAATGAATATAATCATTACGTATTGCAAGCATGTACTAATAAAAATAAAAATTAAAAACAAAATAGGCTTACAATAACTAAGGTCTCAAATAAATTGTTCTTAAAATAGGGAGACTATCTGTGTGGTACTAAACCAGACATAATGTGTTTTATAAAACTACAGAATTTTCTTGGCTTACTCAGTACATTGAGGCAAGAGAAGGATTTGAGGTGTTCGCACTTTCTTGGAGGTGAAAGGGGCATCTGGCAAAGATGGCAGATGACTCCTAAGCAAAGAAGGAAATTCCTGGCTCATAGTAAACAAAGAAACGGGGACATCAGGTCTATAACCACAAGGAGCTGAATCTGCTCAACTAGAATAAGCTAATTATTGGTGAAATGAATTTTTTTCCTGGAGATCCCAGGAATATCAACCTAGGCATAATCTTGATTTTAGCCTTAATATATTTTGAATACGTCTGTGATAAATTACTGACCTGAAGACCTATGCGCTAATAAATAATTGCTGTTTTAAGGTGCTTTTTGAGATAATTTGTGACATTACAATAGAAATCTCAGTCATCCCTGTCTGAGTTACTCTTCTGTCATTGCTGGGACAAAATACCCAACACCCAAAGTAGAAGGGGGGAAAGGTCTATTTGGGTTACAATTTGTAGAGGTTTCAGTTCACAATCAGCTGGGTCCAAAGCAGGGTGGCATGGCAGGCAGGCAGAACACAGCAGGGTAAGCAAGGGAAGCAAAAAGGGGAAATAGACAAGCCTCTTCTGTCCCTTATATTTTATCTAGGCTATCTGCCATTAGGGTGGGTGGCACTCCCACCCTTAATCCTAGTACCACATCCTTGATCCCAGCAGAACTCTGTCAAACCAATTAGTGGACTAATTTAGTAAACACACACTCTAGATCCAGCTACATCTGAAAACGCCCCACCTATGACCACATGAGGCTTTGGGGGGGACATCTAGATGCAAACCATGACAATCGCCTTCACTGAAAATTATGTAACTATGGAAATCTAACCAAGCTACATCCACTGAAAATGGTAGAGGGATCCTCAGATGTGATTGATGAGTCCTGGCTCTTTTCCTCTGAAAGTCACATGGCTCGGTCCCTGTGATTCCCTCCTGGGAGGAGAACTGGCTGCAGCAGCTCCAATTTAAAATTTGTGCGCTGCACCTTTCAGAAGTACTGACATAGTCTCTTCACCTACTTGCCACCTAGCTCTACCTAGCTACCGTGATGATTCACATTGGTTTTGTGAAAGAGAAACCTGGCACCAGATTAATGAGGTAACACTGAAAGTCAAATTTTGAAAAGGCCACATGAGTGAGATTGTAAAAAATTGTATACACCTTTTCTCATTCTCCCTCTTCCCTCCAAACAGAGAACAATAGTTATTGTAAGAGGAGCCTGATTATTCTAACTCTATAAGAACAGTTATGCTTCCCATCTTATACTTCCACATATATTAGGGTTAATTATGTAAAATATTTTAGAAGGAATACTTCCAAAAAAGTACAGAAATATTTCCAGTATTTGGCTTTATTTTTTCCCAGTTTGTTTACCTAATAAGGGTAAACTTCAAAAACATGATCATTTCAGATTAAAATCAGACTTTAGTCTATCCTATTCTCCAGTGGAAATCTTTATTCTCTGAATACAGGCAATTTTGCTAACTTTTCTTTCCAGATTATGTATTTGTTTCTTTCATTTAAATCACAAGTCTGACTTCTCAGACCAGTATTCTGCATGAGATTGGTATATCACTCTATTCTATTGCAATTTATAGAATGTTCTAGGATATATACTCATCCGATTGACTTTTTACCTTTGTTTCCAGGCATAAACTGATTATTAGCTAGGCTGTATGAGTTATTGATTCTCAATATGGCCTTAAAAGTACTTTGAGAACCTGAATTGGCCCTAATGGTCTCTCGATGGATTGTTCAATAATATCTAATAGAATAAACAAAGGTCTACCTAACCCCTTTTCTTAACCTATCTTAATGTTATGATAATACTGTTGGCCCTCCATATCTATGGATTCTGCATCCGTGGATTCAACCAACCATTGATTAAAAGTATTTGGGCAAAAATATTGAATCTTTATATCCAGAGTTTTCTTGTCATTGTTCTCTGAGCAACAGAATATACAATTATATACATAGCATCTATACTGTATTAGATACTACAAGAAATCTAGAAATATTTAAAGTATACAGGATTTTTGTAAATTGTTATGTAAGTACTATGCCATTTTATTTAAAGGACTTGAGTATCTTCAGTGTTTGGTATTTGTAGGTGGGATTAGGCACTAGAACCATGGATATTGAAAGACAACTGTACTATTAAATGAGGTCTACCTCAAAAAATCCTATTAATAAATAGTCTCACTTGCACTTCAAACACAGGAGCATTCCACATAAAAGAGAGAAGATAAGAATTTCTCTTTATAAGGTGACAAATTTTACGTTCAAAAGTTGGAAATGACCCTACTAGCCAATTGATTTTTTCTAATTATATCCCAGGAAAAATTATTTAAGATAAACCTATCCTAAATCCTAATCAATTTTGCAAACTGTTCTTCAGTGTTTCACTGAGCTATACCTATGGAGAATTTGCAGTTTTCTTAGATACTTAAGCATGCATTTTGACAACCAATTTAATTTAGAAGATTTATGAAAAGTTATGTTACATAAAGTCAAAAATTGCATGAGTGCAATATTGAAATTATTTGATGTCTTTGTTAATTATACTGTGTAGACTTTCAGTATTTGGGGGTATGGAGTAAAATTATAAGTACTACCTGACTATCAATTGATCGAGCCCAAAATTCTTTCCTTAAGAAATACTGGTGATGTTCTGTCATATTTCTTAAGTGAGCCCATTGCTAAAGTTGAGAAGCCCAACATCTAAGTATGGATAGGCATTTTCAAATTTCATTAGAGATTAGGTTCCCTCCTCTCATTCTCGTTGATAGTGGAACATGTTATCTGTCTATTATTTTCACCTAATAATCAGCAAATGCCCAGTTTCAAGAAATACTACGTATGATTCAGGATTAATCCACATAGCTAGAGAAGGAGTTCTTGTTTTGGCTCCTCCTCAGTGATTTAATGATGGATGTGTTAGAAGGTAATGTATAAAGAGACTAATGAAAAATGGTACTGTACTTACTTTGGGTCTGGAACTGGGATTCCGATGAGGGTGTTGTGGGTGTGTGAATAGAGCTATTCACCCCACAGGGGTTTCTCTATGAAGAGATATTGCAAGTATTTCTCTAGGTTTCAGTTTAGGAAGGTTTGTGATTTTCCTAAGAAACTAGTTCATTGTATTTTTTAGAGAATTCAAGTGGCATATTTCATAATATTTCTTTTGTATTAATTTTACTCCAAGTACTTGTTTACAACAACCTTTGAACTAGCATTCAACTTATCTTTTACCCTTTATCTCTCTCTCTCTTCTCTCTCTCTCTCTTTTTTTTTTTTTTTTAACTCCCAGTTCTGGAGTTTGAACCTAAGGCTTTCACACTGAGCTATGTCCACGGTCTTTTTTTTTTTTTTTTGAGACACAGTCTCACTAAGTTGGTAAATTGTCCAGGTTGGGCTGCAACTTGTAATTCTCCTGCCCCAACTTCCCAGAGTTCTGAGAACAGGTGTGTATCACCACACCTGGCTTTTTCCTACCCTTTACCCCATTTCTTCATTCACTTTTTACCTCATTATATACAATATTTTTAAACTGCTAAGAAGTTCTCTCTTTGCAAAGATTATTTCTGATTGAGAGCAGTCCACTAGAAAGACAACACATAAACTAGCAAGATAGAAAGGCCTCCTAATTACACAGTCAGATAAACAGATAAGCAGTTATCTAAGGCAAACTACTATTATATTCATTGTTCATTGTATTCTTTCTTTGCTTTGCTTGTTTTTTTTTTCCCCCATGGAAGAAGGCCAATTTTACACCATTTGAACAATGAGGCCTTTATACGGATTTCCAAATAGGATAATATAGCAAATATGTTATTCCTAATTTATACAGTATGTATCAGTAAAGGAGAAATCCATACTTACCCTATATTTCTGGATACATACAAACATAGCAATTAAATTATACTGCAAGTGCACATATTTTCATTGCATTATAGTAATGGTTAATATGTTAAGGGTAATTCATTACATTGAAACTATTTTTTTGAAAAAAATAATGCCAGACCATGGGTTCATCTACTAAGAAAAAACATATGTGGCTCAGATCCATCTAATCAAAATGTCTATGAGTGTAGCGACAGGGGCACAGGCACACCACACACACATACAGTATATAGTTTGTATGTATTTGATGCACATTATATATGTGTATATTATAATGCACATTTTATATATATATATAGGGATAAAGAAATATAATATGTAGCATGGATGATTATGATGTGCAGTGAATGACTACTAATAAGTTATTATCAAGTCATAAAATTAAAATGTTACTGAAAACCTAACTCCAGAAGACAGCTGTGTATCTGAATTGTTACTGAAGAATAAATGTTGATAGCTCTGTACATATTTTAGATATATTGATTTTCCTATGAAAAATAAATGAGTATGCGATTTTAGAATTTTTTAAAGACCTTATTTTTATAAAAACAGATACACTTGGTTTTGTAGTATTGAAGTTGAAAATCACTTTTCTTCCTCAGTGGTCTGAAAACCTAGACTGTTTAAAATAGAAATCACCCTTAGAAGTGAGCTATTACTTTCTGAATACTAATCTGAAGTGTTTAATGGTAGAAAAAGGAAAAAAGAGAGAATAGGCCTTAAAGCAGCATCTACCCCTGTTTTGCTGGTTACTCTCTCCGGTTTTTTAAAATTGTGTCAATTCCCAGAGAGACTCATTAAAAGCTGAGCTTGAAGGAAGTAATTAATTCAGGAAGGTTGATATTGGTTTAATGCACCAGAGACTTTCAGTTCATCTGCTAAAGTGTGAAAATAATGCTGTGGACTGCAAGACAGGAGAAAGAAATGACAAGCCAGACTTTTGTACACATCTGACAACACACAAATTTAAAAATACCTTCATTTGTAAGAAGTCCTGTCTTAATTAGAAGAAAACTGTGAAAAGATCAAGCATTTAACTTTTCAGTTTAGTAGGTCAAATGTGTGCTTTCAGAGACCCATGAAAAGAGGTGCGTGGGATATCCTCACAGTTCTAAAAGATATTCTCAGCATAGCAATTACATCTTAAAGATTTATATTTCATGTATCATTAGCAACTACCCCTTCCGACTGGCTCAAAATGTTCAGTGTTTCCTTATGGAGTGTTAATTATATGGTAAGACATGATATTTTAGGAGATTTCATTAGAAATTTTAGAACATTTTTCTCCAGTCTGATGATAAGCCTACAGTGCATTTTAGAAAATAATTTTTATAAGGACCCTCTGAATTATAAACTCTAAACACATTACTGCAAATGTATGCAATGTAGCTTTCTAATTTGGGATTTTATTTTTCTTTCCCATTTCCTATCTAAATTTGAGATAACATATTGTTTAAATGTTTACAGTATTTTAATAATTTACATTATTAACCCTGATTCTAGGCTATTCTGCCAGTAATTTATTTGAAATTATCTGTGGAGCAACTATCTGAAATAAGAAGTTACAGCCCTGACGTCTATAATTCAAATTTAAATTATAGAAAGGTAGACGTAAGAGTTCAATCCTTCGTTGTTGTATTGATGCAGAAAATGAGAAAGGGCTAAAATTATGGTAAGAGTAATTAATGGCAAGGTAATTATGGTACGATAATTAATGGCACTACTAGGCTGAGAAATCATCTTCTAATAAGTAGAAGAAAGGGACTGCATTGAGTATTCAATTTTGCCTTAAGTGACTGACATTATCTCTACAAGTAAAGGATACTGAGGGCCATAGATGAGGGAATGTAACCAAGATTACCGGGATGGCAGAATGGCAAGTTTCAGGATTTGGCTTAGGTGTCCTGCCTAAATCCATCTGTCTCTTCGCAGAGACTGTGGAATAGAAGTTATTTTTCTACCACAGTACTTCTACAGCCTTGCAGTGAAAATTAATAGGAGAAAACAAGTGATATTTTTAAAGCTTCATTTGTTTTGCATTACTAGGGACCGAACCAAGGGTCTTCACACTGAGTTATATCTCCCCCAACGTTGCCCAGAAAGGGTTTGAACTTGCGATTCTTCTGTCTTAGCCTCCCAGAATGCTGGGATTACAGGTGTGCACTTCCATCACTACCTTGCAGTAGTATTGAAATAAGTCAAACTCAGTGAAAGCAGTGATGTGAAGAGATATCATTAGGGAAAAAAAAATCTTGTATTTTTTTAAACTTATCTGCTTGATTGTTCTTGAAGCTATTCTGAATAGGGAAAGATAATCAGGCACACTTGGGAAATCTTTCACTCTGGAATGTTGCCACATGTGAAGGTGACTCGAATCATTAAGAAAGGTAGTTTATATTCACCATGCTCTGTTTAATATCACAATGTAATTCATTTTAATGATTCTACATGAATGTTAAAACATATTGTTAAATGCTTGGGTATTTTAGAAATTAGTATTTCTGTCAATCCCCATAATACTGACATAGACAATATTAATAGACCACGATGTGAATTAGCGTTGTATTGAAAATCAACCATCTCATTACACTTTTATGTTAAAAATATAAATTTTTAAAAATTCTATTTCTAAATGGACCCAATGAAGCTTTTCTTTTTCTTCGTGTCATAAGTTTATTACAATTATGAGTTTAAAAGTATGTATACATAACTTTAATGTCTGTACACTACATATTCATGAATTCTTATGTTTCTCATTCTGTAAATGAAAAACTTAGCAACCAAATTGATACAAGAACTTGAGAGCTTGTTTGGAGGTTCTAGCAGGTGAGTGCAGCTACTTGTATGCCCTTGACTGAGGAAATAGTCCTCCTCTATTGGGGGTGGTTGTCCTCTTCGACCTAGCACGCAGCTTCAGGAGGGATGGACAAGGAGCAATGAGGGAGGAAGGGCACACCTGCCTAGCCAGCAGATCGGCCAAATCAACCTGGGCAATCAGCGGGGTGACAGATGTTGCAGCCAGATCACCCTCACATCCATCCATAAAGAACAATCAGCTTGAGATATTTCTGGGTAAATGGATGCATCTTGAGACTGTACTTTTAAGTGAAATAAATCAGACACATATTTTTAAATACTGCATTGTTTCTCTGGTGTGAGAAACAGAAGGTGTAAATAAGGATTAAAATGTATTATATTGGGAAAGGAAAGAAATTGTTCTAATGGGAAAGGGAAAAAGGGAGGAGGAGGAAAAGAATTGGAGGGGCAAGAGAAAAAAGAATAGAAGAAAAAAATGGGAAGCAATGCTTTTGTAAATAAGGAGGGAGGAAAGGTTGAAAGGAGGGGAGGGGAATGGGAAAAAAGAAGTAGCAAGGTATTCCATGTGCAGGTTCAAATTCCCTATGATAAATGTTATCACTGTGTATATCTAAAATGTACCATTAAAAAAAAAAAACAAGAACTGAAGAGGACTTCACAACAATATATCACACGTTTTACTCTACTACTGGTTTTCAGGTGGTGCTAATATATACCATGACCAATTCAATCTTTTGATTCTTATTCTCTTTTAATTTTAACCTTACAGATAGTTGAGAGGGAGACAATATTATCTTTCTGAATTTGAGATGTTTGAAGCAATATTATGTTTAAACAACAGAGTGGTATGGTTACGCATTCTGTCAGGAAAGCTGACTGAATTTGACAGGAAACTTATTAAAAATATCAAGAAGTAATTTGCTTTATGAAAGACAATGCAGTTTTCATTTTACTTTAAACAAAGGATTTCAGAGGATCCATATACATGTTTATTAAAGGAACATTTGCAATGTAATTTATTACTCTTTTTTTTTTAATTTTATTTTAAACCAAGAGCATGTATTGGTACATTCTACATACATTGGTCACATTCATTACATTTATTCTGTACCTATACATGGTGCATCTTGGTTCTCCCCCTCTCCCCTGCCTCTCCCCTCTGCTCCCTCCCTCCCTATTTATATCAGGTTCATTCATCATTTTCCATATTTTCCCTTTCCCCTCTCTTTCCCCTGTTGCCTTTCTGATTTTAAGGCATGGTATTGCTTTGTTACATTTTTCAAAAAGTTGATTTCAATATATTTATAAATTTTTAATAATAAACAATGAGTTGGCCATTAATAAAACATTTTTAGCTGCAAAATTTATAACGAATTTTCTTTGCATAGTGATAAGTAATAAAACAAAATGATTCACATTTTCATTGTATATGACAGTTATATCGATATATTGATATTATATGTAATGAAAATATACATATATTTAAATGTAAATAAATGTATATACACACCAATATTGACACAAATAAAAATACAGGTAGAGAAGTACTTTGTTTTAATCTATGGCATAGTATTTTACATTTATATGACATTTTTGAAGTGTAAGCTAAAATAAAACATTTTGTAATAAAAGCAATGGAACTGTGGTTTTGGAAATCAACCATGAGATATTTGTTTATCAGCAATGTTTAAATGAAAAAAAGTATATTGGGGATGCAGATGGGACAGCTGTTGTTCTTTAATTGTGACTAGATTAATAAAATGCAGTTTTTACAATCCATTTAAAACTTATCAGTAGGGAATACATTTTAGTACCACTTTGGGTGTCTTTTGGTTAATAAATTCTTTCCTTTTGAGTGTAAGTATTTGGCTCCAAATCCCAGATACAAGTTTATTAAAAATTGTAATAGTTCTTAGAGACTATAAAATGAAATGAAGTGCACAAAATGTGTGTTTCCGGTGCTTGACTTTAAAACGATTTTTTACATGACTAATTTCAATATTTTCAATTTAAGCAGACTGTTGTTGAATTTAAATGATTATTAAATATTTAACTACAGAGAAAAAAGTGAATACTTCAATTTGAGTATCGTTTTCTTTCAATTTCTTGGTATTGTTTTAATAATAAAACAAGATGTATACTCTACATTAATGGTATACTAATAATTATGAGCCCAGTAGTATTTATCTGAAATAGGCTATAACTTTAGACTTCTGCCATAATAAAGCATAGCTATTATAGTTAAGAAATGAGCTATGAGGAATATTCTATGAAACGATTTTAAAGAGGTGATAAAAATACATATTTTTTAACAAAAGCATTTGGAACATGACTTTGAGTACTTCTACATTTAGCATTTTTTTCTACTAAACAAGTTCCTTTAATTAAATAAATAATGAAGGAGTCAGCTTAAAATCTATATTAATGAACATCTCACCCTCCTGAAAAATTCAGTGTTTATTGCCAGTGAGGTGAGAATTGTGAAGCAGTGAGAAAAGAGCTTGATGACAAAGACCCTGAATTCCATAATATTTAACAGAAATTAGCCTAAGAGGAACATATGGCTCTTGACTGGCATTTCCCTCCCCTTAAAAGGATGATCTTGGTCTGGATAAAATCAGTGTGATGATTATGTTGGGAACTCAAACCTGCAGAACTCTCACTGAATAAATATAGCAGCTAAACAGCGAATGAACCACTGTTGCCTGGATGCTGACAGAAGACACATGGCTCCTGGGGAACTCACAGGAAAAGCAGAAACCAGAATGGTTGTGCCAATTCTCCAATCTCCAAGTTCAGGGCGACTACCAGCAAGAGGCTGCACTAACAGTGGGTGCATCACCAAAGAAGCAACTTGATCTTAAGGAACCCACTGTGTTTATAGGCATCTGTACAACTGTTCCTCCACCACTACAGCACCACAGGCTTACTGTAGACTTCTTCCCCATACTTTTTCTTCACTTGCTAGTGTCCCCTCTAAACCTGTACCAATGTCCGTTCTGTTACTACAATGACGTAATTCAGAAAGGTTAAAGAATGTAAGTCCTCCAACATCCCAGGAATATTGTGGTCTTTAACTTACATGTATATTCTTGCTTCTTCAGTTACAGGGGTATGGTGGTATGGGTTGGTTTGAAGACTCTTCAGCATTTCACGAGGCATGTAGACTATTTCTAATGCCTACTGTAGCTTTTCTCTCCCCAAAGAATTCAAATTTTTCAAAAATTTTCTCGACTTTAACCCTCTCAGATTTTGATTAAAGAATAACAAGGTAGAATTAGAATACAAAAAGCCTTTTGTAAGTTAATTTCTAACAAATGTTATTAATGGAATCCATTGATGCATGCAAATATAATGCAAATACATTTACTTAAAATTATTACTTTTGAGTTTGATGTTGTAATATGACTAACTTTCTTTTAAATCAAAGAACAAAGAAAATTAATTCAGTAAGGCAAGGGGAAGGGTAGTTGGCCTAAGGTTATCTGTGAAATTCTAAAGAGAAATTTGGCTGGATTAGATGGCTAATAGATATCATCTTTTTACCTCATTGATTCATGTATGTACTGAATTCTGTGTTAAATTTGCTATTTTTGAAAAGTTTACCTAGATAAGAAAGTTTTCCTTTTGTCATTTATAGATGGAGAAGACCATGGAAAATAAATTCCATGTGATAGCCAGAGATAGAGTCAATGGAAAAAGAATGTGCATTAGTGTGTGCATATGAGAGAGAGAAACTGAGACTTGTCTTATTTTATCTTCAGAGGACTGAGAGAGATTGAATGAGCATCATATTTAAGGTTTTGATCCTTGGCTCCTGTGTCTTTTCTGAGCTTACTTCCTAATCTATAAAACATATGATAATAAAAATAGCATGGGACTATGATAATATTTGAAGACAATCGAATGATATACATTGTTGTAATCTGGGTCAGGAGTCAACACCTGACCTGCTTAGTACTCAGTAAATAACCACTGTGAGAATTAATGCAGCTTAACAAATCAGAAAAAGGTAAAGGAAAGGGAAATATGTAGGTTGAAATACAACTATATTACACTAGATATTTTTAGGGAATATTTGTTTTTGTAAGTTGATTTTAAATAAAGTGTTTGCCAATATTATATTCATACCCATTGCTGAAAGGGGCAATAATACAATGAAGTCTTTGAGCAAAGATATGCTTGTTAATTCATAAGTTTTTGAATGTTAGAAGACATTCCCTTAAAAGAAATTCCCTAAGAACAATTGGAATCATTTGGAGAGATCATTATTCTCCATGATGATGTATTTCCCCAGGTCCTCTCCCTTCCCAGAAACTGACTGCGTACCCTGTGACACTAATACTGATTCTGAGGGACTTGATTACTGCATACCAAACTAAAATAAGAAAATCCTGGTCAATTAGCAGACATGAGATGCAAATATTTCATTAAGAGCTATTAATTAACAACTTTTAAGAAGTTCATCTCCTTCATCATTGCCAGGCAAGGTTTTTCTCACAGTGTAATCACTGAGGACTGTATATCTAAATTTATTTATTTATTTATTTATTTATTTATTTATTTATTTATTTATTTTATTTTTTTTTTTTTTTGGTGCTGGGGATCGAACTCGGGTCCTTGTGCTTTCAAGGCAAGTACTTTAACCACTGAGCTAAATCCCCAGCCCACTCTAAATTTATTTATGCTGCATGCTAACTACACAGCTATGTGTTTTTATATTTTGGAATAGATTATATGACACATAATTTGGTAATTTTGAGATGATTTCTAAAAATTCTATAAGCTCTTTTGAATATTTTTATAAACAAATATTGTTATGCTCATAAGATAATTTTATATATTTTGCTTTTTGTAGGAGAATATCAATGTCTTAGTAATAGGCAAATGACAGATTTGAAAATATCTGTGTTTTGAAATTTTGTAAAGGAACAAAAAAGCTATTTAATACACATATTATCAACTCCCTAGGGATAAGGGTATTTTTCTGTTGTGTTCATTACATATAGTAAATATTCGACAAGTACTTATCGATTATATTTTGTCATTCTTATGGAATAGCAGTCTGTTTTGCACTAAAATTGTACTCCGATGGATTTCCAACTCATCATATGTAAAGACAGAGAATATACCATAAATAGAATCATATTTTACATTACTTTCAGTACTCTTTAAAATTTGTCACACCTGAAAAATCATTTGGGAAATTTATTAAACATACAGATTCTGGAACCTAGTCATTCAGATTTTCATTCAGGTAGGACCAGAAATCTGAAAGTTCAGAACACCCAGACTTGAAACATAGTTTTAGTATGCTTTTAAAAGTACTGTGCTCCACTATTTGAAGAGAAAATAATTTGCTAAATTTCAATGTATTTTTTCCCCTAAATAGCACAAATGATATTAACTTCATCTTGTCAGGTACGTCCCTTGTAAATAATTTTCTAGTTACCTTTCCCACAGTAGAAAGCTGCTTCTCTACTTTCCTCATTTAGCTATAAAGTAAAAAGATATGTTTTGAGGAAGCCTTTGGTGAGACAAAGCTGTAATCTGATTTATCAAACTTTAACCTTCTGAGATCAGTACAACAAAACAAAAACATGTTTTCAGCCTGAAGTACTTAATACTGCTTTAATTAAAAGCTTACTACTTTTATTTACCTAGTACTGCTTCACCTTTTTCATTAACATTGGAGACTATTTTTTAGTGGATCATCATGAACTTATCTCTTACTTTCATATTCATGCTAGAGAAGTCTAAAGGTAAAGACAGAATTAAATTTCAGAGATCATTCTCTATGTAATCTTATATTTATAAACCAATTTAGAATCTCTCTTGTGTCAGTTAATCTAAAAGGTCATCAGTGGAAATCTATTTCATGTTTAAAACTAAATCTAAATACTATTGCTAAATTACATCTGTTTTATAGTAATCGACTGGGGATTTAGCTCAGTGGTTAGAGTGCTTGCCTAAGAAGCACAAGGCCCTGAGTTCGATCCCCAGCACACACGCAAAAAAAATTATAATAAATATAATAGCTCTTATAGTAATCATCTGTGTTTCAAGAGAATTATTTTTATGTAGATGATTCCTGGAATGAATGTAGAGAAAGCTATGTCAACATACACATTGCCAGAAATATTTCAAAAATGTCACCGTCGCAACCACAGTGACACTGGTTAGTTGGCACAGATTGTAAATAGTGTCATTCTACAATTAAGTTAGTTGACTTTTGAGCAGCACAGTAAGAATGAACAATGTTTTCTGTTTTTTTTTTTTAACTATATTTTTGTTTACTATCAGGCATACTGGGGGAAGTAAGTTTGAATAAAAGCAGTTTTAGAAGCTCTTCATGGATTAGCTACATTGTGTTCTCAAACACTGACCTTTCTGTCCTTTTACCTTCAGCCTATGTTTCTGTTCTCTGGTCTCTCCTTTCACTGCCACACTGAAACTAGTCTCATTACGTCACCGAAAGCCTTTCTAATTGCTTAAACTCAAAGGAAGCTCTCAAAGTTTTAGTGCTGTGCCAAATCATATCAGAAACAGTAGGAAAGAGAAATACATTTCCTATGTACACTCATTAAAATACCCTCCCATGTTTTAGTCCAAGTGGAAAAAACGCTCCTGTATTTTAAAGCGCTCTGTTTAAAAAAATCTAAAGGCGTAGCTTGTCCAGTGTTTTGGCAGACTGTTGTCAGCCCAGAAAGCTGCCCAGTGAGAGTAAAGGCTGCAGCAGGCCCAGGAAGTACAGGCTGTCGTGTTGCACAGTAAGTTCATGGTCATAAACAGCCAACTGCCTTAACTAAAGGTTTTGCTTCTTTGTTCACGATGGATTCTTTTGTACTATTTCTGTTTTTAAAAATAATGAATTTAAATTATTAATCTTGATTAGTGAGATGTTTGATGGATTTTTTTCTAAAAGTTAATAATGCTTTATCTCATCCCTCATCCCAACCTCATTATAGTATTTGCCCTGATTGTACTACTTGATATTGTTCTTGGTCTCTTAATTCTGTCTTTTCTGAGCTTCTGTTGTCTTGCAATTTTTTCCTTCACCACCTTATAATCCTTCTTAGTATCTTTCTTTGCTCTTCGTTTGTTCCTGCCCTTAAGGTTTTGGTGCAGCAAGTGACTCGTCCTCACTGCTCTAAGAATGCTGTTTGTAGTCTGTATTCACTCATTTCCACTGCTTTTGCTTTATTTCACGCCCTCATGATTTCATGGCCAGACAGTTGCAAAAGGCTGTTAATAAATCCCTCTTGTATTTATACTGGCCTCTCTTTGATCTACAATACAGGAAAAGTTATTTCTGTAGAGTAAATATGTGATCATTTATTAACCAAATATGTATCTCATTTTGTATCATACATTGTTTTAGATTGCAGGTATAAACCATGATGTAAAAGAAAAAGAAAAGGCATGAAACATATTGGTTGGGTAGACATTATATCCTGTACTACTATTAAAACTAACATTCAGTAGCTTTCTAAATGCACTTATGATAGCACAGTGAGGCAAACTGCCCAAGTACACATGACTAAGAAGTATCATGGCCAGATTTTGAACCCAGATATTCTCTCTCCAGTGCATTTGAACTTATTTTTCATGAATTATCTGATACTTAATCCTTAATGTAACCTAACCAGATGTTATAATTTATATAATTTTCCCCTCTTGCCTATGGAAAGTAAACCCAAAGGTAAATTAACTTGCCCAGTGTCACGAATGACACAGTAAAATGGGACTGATACTCAGATTTATGTATAACCTGTATCTGTCATCCTGGGTCCGACCCATAATACCACAAACAAACAACATCATTAACAACAAAAGAAAAAAAAAAAAGTCTGTATCTCAGTGACATAAACGTTAGAAGACACAATTCCCAGAAGGGAAGTGTTCAATTATTTCTTCAGTTAGTGTTTATTGATTACCTATTCTGTTATACATTGGCCTAGGACAATGTTGAATAACTAAATTCAATTTCAGTTCTGTGACTTTTATTAATACACGCAGTATCTGTCAATATTTTAAAATTAATATTTAGTATGAACTCTTCAAGATTAGTTTTACATCTTAATTTTTTTTTTTTTTTGGTGCAAGGGATTAAACTCAGGGCCTTGTGCTTGCTAGGGAAGTACTCTAACCATTGAACTAAATCCCTGACCACCACATTTTAATTATTTTCTAAGAAAATAATACAGATGTGATATAATAATAGAATAATCTCCAGAGCAGTTTCATCTTCTTACTATTTTAAATACATGTCAAATCACGGCAGTTATATATGCAAAACATGAGCAAAAGGCAAAAATATTTCATTTAATATATCCCACTAGTATTGAATAATTCTCTGTAGTATTTTGGCAGACAGGCTCTTGTCTAATTTTAAATGCATCAGTTGAACTGTCTGATGGAGGTTGATTTTTAGAGGGTAACGGACTTTCTATGAAAGTTTTCTAATAGGCTTATTTTCTCGTCCTTCGAATTTCAGAGCATTATGCTTAATTGTTTTCTGTACCTTACTCAGCCTCTTCTCTCTTCTTGTTGCATAGCATTTATGAAGCACTGTCCTCTCCACCTAGGTATTATGTCTCCCACTATGAACTATTTCTGACTGAAGCATACTTTCTGTCTTTACACAGACTGGTAGTTATCATAGTACAAAGATATAATGGTATATATTTCTTCTTTGGATTTGGTCTTTGTTATGCATAAGTGTGCAAAACTATATATTCATGAATCTGTGATTTCAATGTGTGAATTTTAAGTCTTTAAATAAAAATTCTAACAGACTATCTGAATAGTAATCAATCATTTATTAATTCTTAGGTATAAAATCTATACCTGTATTTCCCAGTCATTCTCTTACACAGTAGATCTGAGCATTTTTCCTATTTTCCAAATATATATATCAAAACAAAAGAACTCCTAAATGAATGTTAAATAAAATGTTTGTAGAAATTTTAGAGTCTATGTGGCAATTTTCAAGAGAGAAATACTGCTTTTATTTTTGTGAGGAAACCCTAATGATCTTTACGTGACTAGGAAATGACATATACTTTCTAGCAGCTGCCAGTCAATAGTTTATTCTTATTGATTGACATGTGTTTCATTTAACCTTTATGTAGAAGCTCTACAATAGGTTAAACAGTTTTACTGTTTACTTCCCGATACAGCTGCCAAAGTGACACCATTAAAAACGTAGTGCTCTGAGGGCTAGGGCTGTGGTTAAGTGGTAGAATGCATACTTAACATGTGTGAGACCCTCTGTTCAATTACCAGTACTGCAAAAAAATTATACGTGTGTGTGTGTGTGTGTGTGTGGTGTGTGTGTGTAAAATACAATGAGGCAAACTCTTTGAAGAAGTATCTTTATTGTGCTTATCTCATCAATTTTCCAGTATTATTTTTGGTAATTTTAATCCTTTCAGATCACAGCCACACCTTCTGCTGCTAGTTTGTTTTTTAGACACAAACAATGAAAAATGAAGATTTAGTGTAAAATTTGGACAGGTTATTTTATGAAAATTGTATATATTATGCCATGTAATTATATTTTTTCTTAGTGAGGGCTAGCTAGTTACTACCTCTCATATGCATCATCTTTGATAGTGATTATTCTGTATTTGTACCTATGCAATATCATAGAAAGTTTTGTCTAACCACATTTGTGACTCAGAGCTGAGGATGTGCATGTTGGAGCATATTCTTGATTAGGAGAGTCCCATACCGTACTGCACTGCCACTTCTCCTATATTCTTGCTGAGAATTGTTGTGCCAAGTTTGTCTTGGCAGGCAGGAATATAAAAATTGGAGCTTATCTGTTATATTGCTTTGATATTTAATCTATTTTTGGGGTAGTTTTACACTTTGGCACTTTGGTATATTGTCTTTCCTTTGGATGTACAGTTGGTGACTGTATTAGCATTCTTTAAATGTGCTATAGCAATTCCCACATCAAGACAGTCCTGCTTCTTCCTGTTCTTTCACAGTAAATGCAAGGTGTCATATTTTGGAATAGGTGAAATACAATTAATAATTTTAATCACTTAGAATATCTTTGAAGAGACTGGATCTGCTATAGCCAGTACAAATTGTTATCACCAAGTGTTAATAAATATTCCTGCTTATGTATGCTGGTATTTCTCAAATTTTAATGTGCATTAGCATAACCCGAAGTGCTGGTGAAAACACAGATTAAGGGGCCCCATCTTCAGAGGTTCTGATTTGCCATCTTGGGTAACATCTGAGATTCTGAATTTTGAATAAGTTCCCAAGTGATGCTCATACTGGTCCAGGGAACACCTTTGCAGAAACATTGGATTACGAGTATTCTGTAGCTACAGTGCTTTAGACTGTGACTAAGCCAAGTCGATCATGTTGAATGTGTATAGTGGAGAACCACTGATCTAATCTAGGGGTTGACAAACTTATTTTATAATGGGCCAGATAGAAACTGATTTAGACTGGTAGGTTAGATGGTCTCTGTGGCAATTACTCAATTATAGTCAAGCAGGTGAAAATACCCAGACAATATGTAAATGAATGAGGTTGCTCTGTCCAATCATATTTCTTTATAAAAGCAATCTGAATTTGACCCATGAGCCAAAATTTACTAATTCCTTTTGTAATTCATCAAGAGACTGGTATATTTCTTAGCTAAAAAATCACCAGCAACGATGTGCCCAACAGTGAGTTGGGATCTGTGCAGCATATATAAGTACAGTTTTGATTTTTCTACTATTCTTCAATAAATTAAAGTTTAGTATAGTATAGTGTTCAAATGATGAGAAAGACAATAAATGCCTAGTCAAGAATAGATTTCATGGGATAGATCAGACTTGGAAAAAATAGGCAAGAGAGCAAAGTAGATTTCTCAGAAAAGTGAGATAGCCAGAGAAAAGTTGTGAAGACAGTATGGTGTATTTGTCAAAGAATAGTGAGGCTGTTCTCTATCTGGAAATGATTGTAGAAATTTATCAAAATGTCCCATTTACTAATATGGAAATTCCATTTACTAGCACTCACTGTGCATAATAGGTATGCACATATAATACACATAAAGATGCAGTGATGGCTCCTGGATACACAGCTTATCAAGGCAGTAGGTCTTGCCTTTAAGTGCCTCAAAGATGGTTAGAAAATTCAAAATTAGTATATCGTTATGTTTGTGTCAAACCATCATCAGAATTAAAGACAATTTCATCTTTGCATCAGAAGGGTATATCATTTAAGAAATTTGACATATAAAGAGAAAAACCGTCCATAGATAAGTGGGAGTTTTCTGATATTTTTATTTTCAAACATTGGCTACAGGTTTACATTGAATTTACTATGAAATATAAAATCTAGTGGGAACTGGTGGTAGGTGTTCCTGTGATTTCGAGTAAAACAATTTACTTCTATCCATTTTCAATATTCTGACTTTAGGTAATGCTTGCAAGGGCCATGGGAAATAATTCAGGCAAGTTTTTCCTAGGAACCAAAGAAAGTCACATCTTACATAATACATTTCAATATAAGAAACTAGAGTGCATTTCACATGACAAATAGCATTTTTAATTTGGGGTTATATTTTAGTATATGTGCTGCTGATGCGAGCACTAATTTGGAGTTATAAAAAGCAAGGATTGATCAAAGACATTATGTTAGACCAGATGACATATGACTTTTTAGCTACGTAATCCAGTCTATAAGGTTTGATTTTTCAAATATGGGAATGCAGATGGCAGCAGGCCATTTTTATCCAGTTAGATGCCAAGAGAAAGGTTAGCAGGAAAATCTCATGTGATTTAGCATTTTTTGTAATTTATAATTTGAGAACTTTAGTGTCTCTGTGAATGTGCTTATACTCTTTTTGCTTTGGTTCCTTCAGTATTTAAGGAAAGCAGAAACTTACGTTTGTGAGCTGATAATATATTGCTTATTGTTACACATAAATAGAATATGCAGCACTTAAATGGAATTTGAGAATTAAGTAGTGCCCCAGTACACTCCATTCCATATACCGTTTCTCACAAATAAGATACTCTTCAGTGTCCTATAGAGTGTATATGTATGTGTGTGTGTGTAAATGTATCTCTCCAGAGTGACAATGTAATGTCACTAATTCTTGAGCTAGTTTATTTAATGTATTAGTATGATTGGGCTGCAATGACAAACTATCATAGACATAGTGTATTAAGCAACAGAAAATAATTCTCGCAGTTTTGGAGACCAGACAGTCCAAGATTGAGTTGTCAGATAATTTGGTTTCTAGTGAGGGACCTCTCATACATGGCTGTCTTTTCGCTATGTCCTTACATAGCTGAAACAGAAGGAGAGAGGAAGAGACAGTGTTAAAACCTCTGTCTCCTCTGTTCTTTGAAGGTCACTAATCTGGTCATGAAGACTCGATCTACGTGGCCCAATCTAAACTTGATGATTTCCCAGAGAAAATATCGCCCAATAGCATACGATTGGAGGATTTGAGCTTCCACATGTGAATTTTGGGAAAACACAAACTTTTAGTACATAATGTTTGAGAAAAACAGTCCAGGAAGGTGGTAATTCAAATATTAATCAGGTTAATCCACAAGATGGGTCATGCTATCCCCTTAATTATTAAAGTCATCTTCTGAGGTCACCTTTTGGTGAGCATTTATGTGGAACACAAATACCTTCAAAT
This sequence comes from Hystrix cristata, assembly GCA_004026905.1. NCBI lineage: Eukaryota > Metazoa > Chordata > Mammalia > Rodentia > Hystricidae > Hystrix > Hystrix cristata. The sequence goes on along the minus strand of PVJO010000924.1, from coordinate 71,863 downwards.
CCTTTGCGTGTGTAGAGAGATCTTTCCACATATGTCTTCCCCAAATGTATTTGTCACCTATTTCCTAGTTATCTTCCTTCCAAGTCCCTGATCATCCAGCCAGAATATTAACTATAGCCCTTGAATCACTATGTAGCCACACATCTGGCCGTTTTTTTCTTCCAAGCAAAATGTGTAAAACCAGGTGCATTGCCTGAAGTTCTGCCCACTGCGAAAGTTTCCTTTCACCACTGTACAGAAAGGATGTCCTGGAAAGGGGCTGTAAGTGCTATAGCTATCCACTGTTTGATGGTGCTGCATCATATGCAGAATCATCTGTAAACCAGGCCCTAGTCTTCTTTCCCTCTGCTGGCTGATAATAGGGTACACCCTTGAGGCCTCAGGTGCATGCTGGAGGACAGAAGGCAGTACAATGGGAGTAAGATCTATCAGCATTTGGGCTACTTCTTCATGTAACTTACTTGCATGCTCAGAATCTGCTTGGGCTTGATCACATATGTACCTTCTCTATTTGATGATGGACTATTGCTGTGTATGTACAATTTCATGACTCGATGAAATTTCATTCAGTCCATGATGGGCACCTGAGGTCATATGGTATCCTGGTTCCCATGGGCAACTGCTTAGTTTCCACTAAGGCCCAGGAACAGGCCAAGATCTGTTTCTGAAAGGGAGAGTAGTTATCTGCAGATGATGATTGCCTTGTTTCAAAATCCCGAGGTTCTCTGCTGTTATGTAATTATAGGGGCTGGGCAGAGGCTCCAAACAGCATCCTTATCTTCTACTCACATCTCAAGTACCATTGAGTCTGCTGGATTATATGACCCAAGTGGCCGAACAGTCTGTGGAGCAGCCTGGAACTATTGTACAGCCTTCACTTCACCTTCCTCCATGGTGTCACTTTATCTCTGCAATTCCTCCAATTGTGTCTTGTTTCTGGTTTACTATTTTCCTGGGCAGAGGCAACTACAATAGCTTTCATTTGACTTTTCTCAGCATAATATCCTTCACTCCACATGTTAGGGAAATATAATATGTAGATTCTGCTAAATACCAAATATATCTATTCCAATTACTCATTCTGCAATTGGGTGAGTGACCACAGAATGGATTCAGGAACCTACCAGACCCGTTGTGAGTTAGATCTTGGCTTAAACTCCATTGATCAACTACCTCCATAATTTCCTAGTTTTACTGGAAAACCATAATATTGCATCAAATATCCTGAATTCAGCCTTAGTTCAGTCCCAAAATGTTTGATAATTTCCTTTTCCCAAGAATTTAATTCTCTTGGAAAATAACTGTAGTTCCCCTTTGGAAAGGATAAGAGAAAATTTGACAATATAGTTTTGTAGTGCACCATAGTCTTCCTCAAAGAGACTTGGATTCCTATTCATTTAGAAATTTTGTGTTTATAAACTAACCAAGTCTGGGAATTGTCTTCTATGAGCTGAGGTAGATATTTGTTCATTTACTCTAAGTTTTATATTTCAATTTATGTAAAGCCAATAAAAATTAGTAGGCTTCCTATCTGTTTAACGTCTGGGAACACCATGATTAATCAGCCAAAACCATAGTTCCACAAATATCAGACCATCCTGATCATTGCTTTCCTCTGATGTCCACTGGGATAAATACACTCACTTTGCCTTTGACAGTTGAGCAGTGACACTTGGCCCCTGACATTCTGAGATCCAATTATATGCATTGCATTTAAATTTCACAATTGAGTGACTATGGTCCCCACTGTAAGGTCTGACATACTGAGAATAACAATGATGGAGTTCTTCAAGGATGCTGCTGCTCTCCTTACAGGTCTGTCTCTTTTGATATTACTGAAAGTACATTTGCTTGACCCTTCTTGTGTGTAAGAGTAAATTTTTCATGGAAGATCTGCTCCCACATTCCCATTTCACTGAGCTTTTTAATACCCCTATCAGTAGTAAACTGAGGAATATAAGGTAGCCCCAGCTCTTTCAGAGTAGGTTTTCTTTAATCCATGTTTCAGCCAACCAGCAAAATAAACTATTAGCTCCTTTTTTTTTTAACTCTATGAGCTGTAACATTAAATCATGAATCTCTGTTTAACGGGCCCATATCAGGAAACTCAGCTTGATCAAGGTTTATGTTTCTTCCACTGATATTTTATGTTCTAAAAATCCATTCCCATATCGTTCTCCACACCCCTGCTTGTGAGAATTAGAAAACTCAAGAAATTCTTTGGGAATGTAGCATACTCTCTAAAGAGTTATGCTGTGTATCTCACTTTTAGGACCCTTCTAAGACGTGAGCCTGGTTGTAGGTCTAGAAGCAGAAGTAAATGGTGAGGTTGTGTCTTGAGGAGCTTCAGAATTGTCTTGCTTAATAACTGCATCAGGGAGGATCATTACTGTTTCCATAGGCAACACAGGATTCATTTCCACAGATATAGGTAGAGAAGCCAGTACCATACTGGATAGAGTATGGATACCTTTGCCACTGAGGGTAGGGAAATCTCTTCCTCCGGCAAAAATAATCTGTCTTCTTTTTTTTTGTGCCAGGATCAAGCTCAGGGCCTTGTGCTTGGTAGGCAAGCACTCTAAACACTGACTCAAATAACCAGCCAAAAATAATCTTATCATTAGAAATTCAGTGTCCGCAGCCTCATCAGGTTACTTCCAAGCACCTCTAGCCCAATTTACAGCATCTCATTCTTTTCCAGTCAGGACCCTTACTTAAACTGAAGATGCCCTTTAAGACCGAATGTTAAACTTGTGCTGTAATTCAGCTAATGGCCTTATGAAGGGCTTGTGTTTTGTTTTCAGCAAATTCACCCTCAAGGCTATAGGAGAGAAGATTCTTCTTCTCTTCAGCCTACACTGCGAAACTTTCAGATTGTTTATACATTCGTTGAGCTGGGAATTTGAATTGCTGAGACCATTATTTTCTTTTAATAGTTTGTCCAGAGATGCTGAGAGAAACGGGCCGTCATCATTATAGTTCTTACTCTTCCAAAAATATTTAAAGTATTGTATATACAGCCAATAATTTTTTGCATTTCACAAGTGGTGAAGGAGGATAGTCAAGTGGATGTGTATTGCATATTGCATACTTCAAAAAGTTTACACCACAGACTTATCAATACCCTTTACATTATCAAAAGGAGAGACCATGGCAGTTTTAGGTCTTATCAAATTAGAGGTCCAACTCCAGGAACCATTAAAAGAATTAGAGAAATTCATCTTTACAGTTTTGTTTCTCTAGAATTAGGGTTCTCTGGAGGAGCAGAGTTGATAGAAACTATATGTATGATTATCCAAGAGGATTTATTAGATGGGTTTACAGGATCAGAGGCAGGAGAGTCCCCAAAGGCCATCTGCATGATCAGATGTGGAAGAGTCCACAGTGGTTGTCCCGTGCCTACTCAGCCCCCAAGTGTGGAATCTACAGAGGAAGGGGAAATTGAAGATGCAGCACTGGTCCAAGAATGATGGATTGGAAGCTCACTGGAGAGTTGGTGGTGTGAATCTGCATTCAAAATTTGAAGAAAACATGTATTTTCCAACCTATGTCCAAAGCCAGTGGCAGCAAAGGACACAACCACTCTGGAAAACTGGAGCTTTTTGAAATTGGCACCTTTCTTTCCTCTTTCATTTTTAGTCCACACAGTCTACTAGGATATTATCTGGTGGCACTCACAACTGGGGTATGTTTTCCCCCCTCAGTTTACTGGCCTATATGTCAATTATTCAGAGACATATAGTTCTGGAACTGTGCTTTATTAACCTCCTAGGCATTTCTTAATTCATGTTGACATATTTATGGTAAATGTCATGGATATGTTTATTCTTATTTGAGCATTAAACAATGTGTACATATTTTTAAACATCACATTATATCCAATAAATATGTACAATTTTGTGTCAATTAAAAACAGATCAACAGTATATTGATCTGCTTCTTTCAGAATGATCTCTGTACTTCTCATCATTCTTAAAGGGAAAGGGGATCAAGAGATGATGGGAGGGGAAAGGCATAGGGGATGGAAAAAGAAAGAATTGGATGTGTTCTGTACATGTACCAACTTCCCACAAGGAATGAAATTTAAAGAAAAACAGATTGACAAGTTAAAAAACAGGATAAATAAGCAGATTTATAATTAATGATATTTATTCCTTCATATCACTACCCACTAATCATTAATATGTCTCCTATGATATGGAGAATAACCACCCTTGACATTAGAAAATATAAAAGAAAACCTCATTGTCTTAAATGCTATATAACGATATCCATCATTTAATGAACATTTAGTATGTGTTGGATCATGTGCGAGACTCATTATTCAAAATATCTCAAATTCTACACAGTAATTCTGCAAGTGACCTTTATTGTTTTAATCTTCAGTTAAAGAAATTGGGAGTTAAAAAGTTGTAGAAATCCCAGAGACCCACACATGGTCAACAGAAGAGCCAGATTTTCAGCCCTGGATGTGCTCTATTAATAGACCTCTTCCTTTTCTTAACATTTCCTCCCCAAAGATACAATAAATTACTTTGTGTCTAGTTGTGTGTCTTATGTTTCTTTTATTCTGTTTAGTAGCACGTGGCATGGAATAGATGTGCATGTATGCATGTTGAATTAAGATACAAATGCGAACGCATGTAAAATGTGAAGCGAGAGAAGTATTTGTGTATTTGGATATACATTTTTCCTTGAGAAATAAAATGCTGTGCTTTTAAAAGAAAGACTATGTGTACATTCTTGACTTCCAAAAGGTATTGAATTTTCGTGTACTTACAATAAAAAGGACTGATGAAGTAACATTATGAAGCATTAACTATAAAATAAAATTCAGGAACCAACTGATAAATTACATGATATAGCGCCCAATTTAAGTTGATCACCTCTGCTTTTTGATTTATGAACAGGAAATGAGCTTTGACGGTTAGACACCTGGATGCAGAGGCTTGGGTTCAGATTGTCAGTCTCCTGTAACCTGGAAAGACCCTTCAGTTGCACTAGGAATTTGGTCAATTGAAGTAGGACCAAATTACTTTAATTACAATGTAAGACTTTTATTCTTGAATCAACTTTTAGTAAGGTTTCTTGGCATATTTTATAGTGTGCCTATAGTAGCTAATTTTGAAAAAACGAAGAATGCACATGTTATTGCATGGCAAAGTTTTACACATTTCAATTTCTATTCACTTTTATTTTATGGACTTCAGCCTATTTTCCTTACATAGTGCTATATAAATATTTTAATTTCTGTGTATCTCTTGGAATTGATACAATCTCTTTGCCTTTGGATGGATTTTTTTATATAATTATAAATATATATATATTATTTTTTTTTTTTTTTGTGGTGCTGGGGATCGAACTCAGGCCCTTGTGCTTGCAAGGAAAGCACTCTAATCACTGAGCTAAATCCCCAGCCCCTATAAATATTATTATAACCAAATTATTGTGTTTTTTGTTAATTTGGCTCACTGATTTTATTTAAAAATTACAAAAGGGAAGCAATTTGTGCCACAAGACAACATGGCTGTGTATTACTTCTTTTTTTTCAAGTTATGTAGATTTTTTTGATCTTTTGGAACATTTCTCTGTATATCCCTACACATGTACTGTGAAGTTTTATCCACTAGAGTTTGAAGACGTATTCTAAAAGAGTTTACAGTTCTTTCTGGAATTGCCCAATTTGGAAGCGGGATAAGGGATGCCGCTGTGTAATTGAATTACTTTTACCTGTAAAGCATTATCATCAGTGTTCAAAAACTTGTTCTAGTTTACCATGTATAAAATTTTGCATGGTACAAACAATTCAAAAGCCCCAAAGATGGCAAGGAATGAAGAGCAAATCCAGTATGGCTACCAATAGACTTTAAGAACATGCATGAATCATTTACCTTACTGAGAATTCTCTTTCCTCCAAGTTTAAAAATTAGATTTAATCAAAAAAAGATAAAAATTTGTGTGGCTTAAGGGCCAGGCAGATAATGCAAATTTATGTAATTTTTGGAGGAAAGAGGGTGTATTCCTAATAAAGCCATTCACATTCTAGCATTTTCAAGGGTACAAATTAATTGGAAAGGGGGTTAGGAGTGGGTAGAAGCAGCAAAAGACTTAGATTTGGCCATTGGATTATATAAATTGTAACGGGGTTTCTGACCCAATATATAGTTATAAAATTGCTACTATGTAAAACACTTATATTGTTGAGTCCTATATGCACACATTTGTAGTACAATATAGTTTTTTTTTTTGTTTTTTTTTTTGTGGTGCCAGGGATCGAACTCAGGCCCTTGTGCTTGCAAGGCAAGCACTCTAATCACTGAGCTAAATCCTCAGCCCCAATATAGTTTTAAGTTTTGAATTCCTCTGAATTTTATAGTTGAAATTGAGTAAAGGTGATTGTTAACCAGAAATATCTATATTATATGGTTCATCAGCTTAATATTTCTTGGTTGGGTCCTTATTTTTCATTTATTGACCAGGAATGAGAACTCCGAGTTATCTCAGCACCAAAAAATAAAACCAAACCTTTAAACTATTGGTTAACAGGTTTTTCTTAATTAGTATTTTACTGAAAAATCATATGAACCCCTGAACAGAGGGTCAAAGTACCTGTCTGGGAGTAGTATATGATTCTTTAAGAATTACTTAAAAATCCCACTTTTATTTTTATTAATATCAACTAATATTCTAGTTAAACTATTATTTCACGTTGAGAAAAGTAAGATTGGTAGTTTAAATTTATTCCTAGCATTATTTCTATCTCCACTGGCTGTTAATTTTCCTTTTTGCAGCAATAACGTATATTTTGTCATTTTTTTCACTTAGTGCCTTTCAAACCTACATTTTAGCAGAGAATATAAGTGCATCTTATTAGAAGTTAGGCAATAGGCCCAGTGGAAGGTGAGAAGTAGGCCAATTCATTATACTCTTGGGGTCTTGTCTGTTTTCTTTGGTTTAATTTAAATTAGAATTTATGTCTCAAAGAGAATGGGACCCAGAGCGATAGGGAGTCATGTGTATTATCCCAGTGATAATGGGAAATTAGAGGGAATTGAGGTCTTTGTGGTTTAGTTGGGACCTTCCAATAGCTTCCCTTTCTCTTAACTTTATTATATATATATATACACGATTATATGATTATTATTATATGCATTGTTATATATACCCAATACACAGCATATTACATAGCATATGCATGTGTAGACAGGGTCAAGTTCCTTTAGGTATGAGTTATTTAGCGAATGAATGTGGTCTCCGGAGTTGAGTCTTTCTTGTTGTTTTTCCATGTGGTAATAGAAACTTGTATTGCCTTATGATATATAATCCCAAAATAATATTTTAAGAGGCTTTTGCAAAATGTTACAGTTCAATCATATTGTAACAATTCTGGGTATTTGCTGTCCCCTTTCTTCTATAGGAAAGTCAATAAAACTAATTATATCTGCTCCTTGTCTGACCTACAATATCTTTTATTAGCAAAATATATATATATATACACACATATACATATATACACACATATACATGTAGATAAACACATATATGCACACAAATATATACATATATGTGTATATATACATATATACACACACATATTACATATACACACACATATATACATACCTATATACATATATACACACACACACACACACATATATATATTCATTTTTACCTTCCATTATACCCACCAAAGACTCCACATGTTGTGGAAAATAGGGATAAATACGTTAGCAGTGAAGTAAAAATATTAGCAGTGAAGGGTAAAGCTGTCTGAAGAGGCTTTTTAGCGATGCCACCTTGTGTGTGTGACCCTGCTTTATAGAAGTAATTTATAAACAGAATAAATTACAAGAACAATTAAGCATTTTATTTATTCTGTTTAAGAAATAAATTCATATATGTTTCATTGCAATGCTTTGATAGCAGAATCTATGGACAAGGTAGACATTTAAACAAAGAGTCTATTTCTTTATTATCTTCATATACTTAGAGAATTAGTGATGGGATGTCTAATCCATTATTTAGTTTACCGCTTCTCTGTATGAAAATAAAGCAATAGAAGCATCTATTTGGGGAAATTAATTGCCACCTTTCTTGTTCATAATTTTTATTAGTGGGTCTGAAACTAAGACTCCTCAGATTTGAGTAACTTTCATGCTATGAAAGACGTTCTGATACCCACTTAACTGAAGTTTCACCTTTAACATTTCATATTTATTGGTCATGGCTTTTAAATAAAGTGTTTAATTAATATCAAATTGACATTGTTTTAATAACTCAGAAAGAGTGAGTATAAATTAAATTTTTAAAAAATATGACAATGGATTTAAGAGGACTGTGGTTCCTGTATGAACACTACAGTTTGAAAATTTCTGTAAAATATTCTTATTATCCAAATTTAATTTAAAGTTTAATGATGCAGTAAGTTGAGATGTTCACAAAGAAACCAGAATAATAACAGTAAAAATTTCACTGTAGCTTAGCACAATCTAACCAAAATTTTCTGGTCAATTAGATTTGATTGTGTTAAACAGTGACACACTACAAAAGTAATTAGGGATCACATATTACTGAGCAGATGCTGGGGCGAGTTAAAACCATTTTTTACTGTCTGAGATTTGTCATTGCTTCCTGGGTCTCTTTAAATCAGCGTGTTTGTAATTGTCACATTTTTATTTTTCTTGACAAGGTTCTCCAGAAACTGTTTAGTAAATGTAAATTATCCCAGGATTTCTTTTCTGCTGTTTTATTTTCCATAAGAGGCAGCCATTGCTTAGGTTTTAGTGCAGTTAAGTGACCTAATGATAACAATTCAAGGTGAAAATAAAATCTGTAACTATGTACAGTCTTATTCTACCTGGAATCTGCACATTTCTGATTAAGTGGATTTAAATAATCTTGCTGATATCCTAATTTTCCCCCAAATAATATATATGAAGAAAGCTGATTATAATAGCCTAGAAGTACTTTTCATAATCTGTTCCTTAAATGCACCTTATTCCATCTAAATAACAGTTTTCCGGTTAATGTATTCATTATGAAATTAACTTTGTTAAAATGACTCATATTTTATTTGTTCAAAAGGTATTCTGATAAAATCATTTTGGTTTGAGCTATATCATGTGCTTAAGTAAGAATTATTTAAATAAGTATATAAATTTTATTTGACTATTTCTTGCAGAAATGACAATTATTTTTATATTACTAAAACTTTGAATCAGGAAGCATATTACCTCAATGTCTATATTATCTTTTTAAAAATTTTTTAAATTTTATTTTAATGGTACATTTTAGATGTACATAGTGATAACATTCATCATAGGGGATTTGTACCTGTACATGACATATATTGTTGCTTCTTTTTTTCCCCATTCCCCTGCCCTTACCTCCTCCTCCCCCCCATTTACAAAAACTTTGTTTCCATTTTTTCCTTCCATTTCTTGTTTCTCTCATCCTCTGTTCCATTCCCCCTCCCTTGTTCCCTTTCCCATTTGGATATTTTCTTCCCTTTCCCAATATAATATATTTTAGTCTTTATATACACTTCAGTTTCTCACACCAGAGAAACTATGTGGAATTTAACATGTGTGTCTGATTTATTTCATTTAAGAGTATCATCTCAGGGTGCATCCATTTACCTAGGAATATCTCGAGTGTATCGTTCTTTATGGCAGAGTAGTACTCCATTGTATAAAAAAAAAAACACATTTTCTTTATCCATTCTGCTGTTGATGGGCATTTGGGCTGCTTCCAAGATTTAGCTATTACAGACTGTGCTGCTATAAACATGGGTGTGCATATATCGCTGCGGTATGATGCTTTTAATTCTTTTGGGAAGATACCAAGAAGGGGAATAGCTGGGTCATATGGAATCTCTAGTCTTAGTTCCCTGAGGAATCTCCACACTGATTTCCATAGCAGTTGCACCAGTCTACATTCCACCAAGAGTGGAGAAGTTTCCTTTTTTTCCACACCCTCTCCAGCATTTGTTATTGGCTGATTTTCTGATAATATCCATTCTTTCTTGAGTAAGGTGGAATCTCAGGGTTGTTTTAATTTCCATCTCTCTACTGACCAGTGATGTTGAACATTTCTTCATATGTCTATCTGCTGTTTCTACTTCTTCATCTGAGAAGTGTCTATTCATTTCTGCTGCCCACTTTTGATTGGGTCTTTAAATGTGGGCGGTCTGATGTTTTTGAGTTCTTTATATATTCGAGATGTTAGTCCTTTGTCAGAGGAATAGCTGACAAATTTTTTTTCCCACTCTGTGGGTTGTCTGTTCACACTGTTAGTAGTTTCTTTTGCTGTGCAAAAGCTTTTTAATAAGATCAGATCCCAATTGTTGATTCTTTGTGATATTTCCTGGGCAGTTGGGGAATTGTTCATAAAGTCCTTGCCTACATCTATGTCTTCAAGAGTTCGACCTATTCTATCTTCCAATAGATTTAGTGTTTCTGTTTTAATATTTAGATCTTTGATCCACTTTGATTTTAGCTTAGGGCATGGGGAGAGATATCAGTCTAGTTTTAACCTTCGGCATGTGGAGAGCCAGTTTTTCCAGCACCATTTATTAAAGAGACTGTCTTTCTTCCAGTGAGGTTGTTTGGTCCCTTTGTCAAAGATAAGGTGACTGAGAGTGTCTAGACTTGTTTCTTCATCTTCTAATCTGTTCCATTGGTCCTGGGGTCTGTTTTTGTGCCAGTACCATGCTGTTTTTTTTATTACAGTAGCTTTGTAGTATAGTTTTAGGTCATGGATTGTGATGGCACCTGCTTTGCTTTTGTTGCCCAGAATTTCTTTTGCTATTCTAGGTTTCTTTTGGTGGAAATGAATTTCAGGATTGTCTTCTCTAATTCTGTGAGGTATGCTATTGGTATTTTAATTGGGATTGCATTAAATGTGTGTAGCCGTTTTGGGAGTATGGCCATTTTCACTATATTGGTTCTTCCTACCCAGGAGCAAGGGATATCTTTCCATTTTCTGATGTCTTCTTCAATCTCCTTTTTCAAAGTATTGTAGTTTTCATTGTATAGATCTTTTACTTCCTTCGTCAGATTGATTCCTAGGTACTTCATTTTTGTGGATGCTATTGTGAAAGCTGTTGTTTCCGTAATTTCTCTCTCGGTGAGTCTGTTGTTTGTGTACAGGAATGCTATTGATTTCTGAGTGTTGACTTTGTATCCAGCTATGCTGCTGACTTTGGTTATTAAATCTAGAAGTCTTAAAAAAATTCTAGAAGTCTTTTGGTGGAGTTTTTGGGGTCCTCTATATAGAGTATCATGTCATCTGCAAATAATGGTAATTTAACTTCTTTTCCTATCTTTATTCCTTTTCTCTCTTTCTCTTGTCTAATTGCTCTGGCTAATGTTTCCAGAACTATATTGAATAAGAGTGGTGAGAGCGGACATCCTTGTCTTGTTCCGGATTTTAGAGCGAAAGCTTTTAGTTTTTGACCATTTAATATGATGTTGGCTGTTGGTTTGTCATAGATGGCTTTTATCAGATTGAGATAAAGACCATCTATTCCAATTTTCTGCAGGGCTTTTATCATAAATGGGTGTTGCACCTTGTCAAATGCCTTTTCTGCATCTATTGAGATGATCATATGTTTTTTGTCCTTGGCTCTGTTAATATGGTGTATCGCATTTATTGATTTGCATATGATGAACCATCCCTGCATCCCTGGAGTTAATCCTGCTTGGTCATAGTGTATAATCTTCTTGATAACTTGTTGCATTCTATTTGCTAGTATCTTATCAAGGATTTTTGCATCTATGTTCATTAATGAGATTGGCCTGTAGTTCTCTTTTTTTGTTGGATCCTTCTCTGGCTTTGGTATCAGGGTGATGCTTGCTTCCAGGAATGAATTTGGGAGTATTACTTCTGTTTCAATTTCGTTAAAGAGTTTCAGAATTAGTGGTGTTATATCATCTCTAAATTTGTTGTAGAATTTTGCAGTGAATCTGTCAGGACCTGGGCTTTTCTTTGTTGGTAGGTTTTTAATTACTTCTTCAATTTCAGTGGCTGATATTGGGTTATTTAGAGTTTTTATATCTTCTTGATCCAGTTTTGGTAATTCATATGTATCTAGGAATCCATCTATTTCTTGTGTATTTTCGATCTTATTAGAATACAGATTCTCAAAGTAGGCATTGATGATCTTTTGGATTTCTGCAGGATCTGTTGTGATTTCACCCTTTTCATTCCTAAATGTATGCATTTTAGTCTTTTCTTTCCTCTTTTTTCCAAGGTTGCCTAAGGGTTTGTCACTGTTATTTAATTTTTCAAAAAAACCAACTCTTTGATTCATTGATTCTTTGTATTGTTTTCTTAGTTTCACTTGTGTTAATTTCAGCTCTGATCTTTATAATAGTCTCCCTTATACAAGCTTTGGGTTTGCGTTGCTCTTCTTTTTCTAGAAGCTTGAGTTCAACATTAGGCTGTTTATTTGAGCTCGTTCTGTTTTTCTGATATGGGTATTCAACGCTATAAATTTCCCTTGTAGAACTGTCCCACAGATTTCAGTAGGTTGTATTGGCATTATCGTTCAATTGCAGAAATTGTCTAATTTCTTCTTTCATTTCTTCTCTGACCCACTGATTGTTCAGTAGTGTGCTATTTAATTTCCATGTGTTTATGGAATTTTAGTGGTTCCTTTTGCTGTTTATTTCCAGTTTCAATGCACTATGGTCTGATAGTATGCATGGGATAATTTCAATTCCTTTGCATTTACTTAAGCATGTTCTATGAGCTAGTATGTGGTCTATTTTGGAGAAAGTCCCACGTGCAGCTGAGAAGAATGTGTATTCTGATGTTGTGGGGTGGAATACTCTGTATACGTCTACTAGGTCCATTTGTTCAGGAGTGTGGCTTAGTTCTGATATTTCCCTGTTGACTTTTTGTCTAGTTGATCTATTTGTGACAGTGGGTTATTGAAGTCCCCCATTACAATTGTATTGGTGCTTATCTGGTTTTTCATGTCCATCAGTATTTGTTGTATGAGGGCTGGGGATTTAGCTCAGCGGTCAGAGTGCTTACCTTGCAAGCATAAGGCCCCAAGTTCGATCCCCAACTCAAAAAAAAAAAATGTTGTACGTAATCAGGCATGCTGGTATTAGGTGTATATATATTTATGATTGTCATCTCTTCTTCTTGGGTTGTTCCCTTTAGAAGGATGTAGTGACCTTCTTTGTCTTTCTTAATGAGTCTTGGCTTGAAATCCACTCTTTCTGCAAACAGAATGGCTACCACTGCTTTTTTCTGGGTTCCTGTCCCATGAAATATAGTTTTCCATCCTTTGACTTTCAGTCTATGAATTTCTTTTTGAATTAAATGTGTTTCTTGTATGCAGCAGATTGTTGGGTCTTGGTTCTTGACCCATTCTGCCAGTCTTCTTCTTTTAATTGGCAAGTTCAGAGCATTTACATTGATAGTTATAACTGACATATGTTGACTTATTTTTGTCATATTATTTACCTGTTCTTGGCTTCCTAGTTTTCCCTTCTGTTTAATTACTTGCCATGCCTGAGGGATTCATTCTATTGTGATTCCTGGAGTTGTAGTCCTCATTTTCTCTTTCCAGAATGTCCTTCAGTATATTTTGGAGTGCTGGATTGGTGGTCATGAATCTCTTCAGGTGTTCTTTGTCATGGAAGTATCTTACTTCTCCATCAATTTTGAAAGGCAGTTTTGCAGCACACATCAATCTGGGCTGAAAGTTGCTGTCTTTTAGGGCTTGAAATACTTAGCTCTCCTTAATTTTAGGGTTTTTATTGAGAACTCTGCTGTGATTCTGATGGGCTTTCCTTGATAGGTTATTTGTTTCTTTTCTCTAACACCTTTCAATACTCTGTTCTTGGGTTTAATTTCTGGAAATTTGACTTTATATGCCTTGGGGTAAATTTTTGTTGATCATGGATAATTGGAGTTCTGTATGCCTCACTTATCAGTATGTCCAGTTCTTTTTCCATACTTGGGAAGTTTTCTGTCATTATTTCTGTGAAGAGGCTTCTTATGTGATTTATGCTATCTCCTGCTCTTTCATTGAGTCCGATCAATCTTATTTTATTTTTCTTTGTGTCATCCAGCAGCTGTTTTATTGATTTTTCATGGTCTCTTACCATTTTGAAGAACTCTTTCTTTTCTCAATCAGTAATCACAATCTTGTATTCTAGATCTGAGATTCTCTCTTCACATTGTTTTATCCTACTGCCGATACTTTCAATGTCATTTTTTATCTCTTGCCCATCTACTTGAATCTGTTTCATAAATTCCATTTCTTTCCTGTGTTGGGTATTTATGGTTTTCATTGTTTTTCTAAGCTCTTCTATTTTTTTTTTTTTATTTGTATCTGCTCTTGAGTCACTGATCATTTCTTTCATTCCGGAAATGATTTCTGTTTTGATGTTTTCTAGAGCCTCACTCATCTGCTTTGTTACCTCTGCTGTTAGTGCTTCCAAGTGTCTGGGTGGGAAGCTTTCAGATTCTTCCACTTCATTACCCCCCGACTTTTCTTTTGGTGAGCTGGAGGTATGGGGTTGCATCTTATTTGTGTGTCTTTTCATTTTCTATTTTTTCTTCTTTAGTTTAGTTACTGGGTTGATGCTTATGAATCGCCTGTGGCAGGTAGCTTTTTTTGTTAGTTTTGAGAACCTTTTGGAAGTGACTACTTCCTCAGGGATGTCTTACAGGTCTAGCTGATTTTTGTATTATGAGTCCGTTGCAAAATCTTCCCTCTTCAGTTTGTTGGGGCAGTTGCTGTCTATTTGGCTAGCCCTTAGTTCTTTGACCGTGGCCTATAGTGTTATTTGTAACACTCTGCCAACCTTAGTCTTGGCATGCAAGGAAGTACTCAGTAGAACAATTCTGTCACCTTGGCTAAAGTAGTACAATCAGCAGTAATAATAGCATCAGACACAGCCTAAAAAATAACAAACTGTAGCAGCAATGATCTGCCACCTTATACCTTATGAATTAGATTTATGGTTATATAACAGTATACCCAATAAACCAGAAACTTGTATGCAGTAAACATGCCCTCAATACAGTGATTTTACTCTCAGTGGGGAAAATTCAAAAGAGATTAGGAGGAAAGGATAGAGAAATAGAAGAAAAGAAAGAGATGAGAATAAAGGTTGTAAGCTAGGGGAATATTACTCAAACTTTGGGGAAGTGGTAAAGAAAACAGAAGGAAAGGCGAGAAGGAAGAAGTAAAACAAAGACAGAACAAAAACGAAACAAAACAAAAAAACTAGAAAATCACCTTCCTATAAAAAACAGGAAAGAGACCCAAAAATAAATAAATAAATAAATAAATAAAACAAGAAAAAGAAGAGCATAGAGGGAAAAAATATTTAAAAATAAAATAAAATAAAATATCCATTTCCAGGTGTGTCACTACGGGTAGACAGAGCAGACAGACCCAGGTCCTTGTTGATTAATCCCAGCAGTAGATTTTGGCAGGGTAGCTAGTTTTCCCAGTTTGGTTCAATAGCTTCACCTGTTATATTGAAGTTCAGTCTGATCACTGGCTGTGGGGTTGAAATCCAATTTGTTCAGCTGGAGACACACTGTGTGTCTCCCACTGGCTTGGACTCAGTTCCCTGCCAGTTTGAACTTGGCTCCTTTCCCTCCTGCCAACTTGAGTTTGAACTCTGCTCTGCCTTGCCCCGCCTTGCCCCAGCACCAAAGGCCGCTAGCAGCTTTTCTGAATTCTGAGCTCGGCCCCTTTCCAAAATGGCAATCGGCCAATTGCCACCTTCTCCTGGGGGCCATCTGAGATCAGATGACTCAGGTACCTCACCAGCCACTGCAGTCTTCAGTGTCCATCGCTCCCCTCCATTTGTGTGTCTTTCCATGGACTCGGGCCGAGAGCTGCAGCTGCAAGTTGGGGCTGTCCAGGTGTCCGGGCTGTTTGCTGGAGGGCGCACAGGGCTGTGTGCTACTGCTGTGACCCCAGCCGCAAGCTGCTCCCGTGATCCTTGCTGTGACCTGAGGCAGTGAGCCCAGGCCATGCCCCGGGCTGCAAGCTGAGGCTGTGAGACGCCAGTCAAAGCTGTGAGCCAAAGCCACGAGCGCGAGCTTTGGGAGAAAGCGCAGTCCATCCGTCACCTTCTTCTTCTGGGCTGGTCTCTCCTTTTGCTTTCCCCGTGGGATTCAACTCTTGCTTCAGCTCCCTGCTGGGTCCTAGGAATACGCTTCCCTCTTTCTTCTCTTCCCTAAATTGCTATATTCCAGTGTCTAGACAACAAATCTCAGAGAGGCTCTTACTCTCCTTCTCTCCACTCCACCATCTTCCCGGAAGTCCTCTATATTTTCTTTTAAAATACGTTCTTCTCAAGAGGCAGACCTGTAACAGTTTCCTTGCTAAAAGACAGAAAAGGACAACATTCATATAATTGTTCAGCCATTAAAGCGTGAGTAATAGTTTAAAGGGGAAGAATCCCAAGTCATTAACTTTTGGTGTTATGTAGAAAAATATTAGCTGTCTCTTGCCTAGTTTAATAAAAAATGTAAAGCTCTTTGCCTATAGTTCTTGATTTAAAGTTCAACAATATCAACTTTTAACCATATTAGTTGGTTTGACAGCAATTAATTTTGTACTTGATGCTGAAAATTATCTTTACACAAGTGGCTTCCATTTCCTTATATAACTGGAATAGAAGTGTAATATTTCCTTGCAAATTTGACATATGGTTTCTTGTTAACCTACATGGTATGATTTTCAAAATTTTATGTGTATGAAGTGCCTTCTTGTCCTTGAAACATATTTTATATTTTTCTTCCCAAGAGAAGTATTGCTAAAGTTTTTTTTTTTTTTTAGTTAAATATTCAGTCTGTAACAAAAAGTTATTTGTACTGGTGTTAAACTCATTCTCTTAATTTTTTATAATAAAATATGCCACTTTAATTAACATGTTGATTTTTAAAAACACTCTTTAAGATGTTTCATAAGATTTTTCAAGTATAATTTCATATAAATATTTGTAGTAAACCTAATGGCAGACACTATATTGGGTAGAGGGGGAAGAGAGATAAATATGCTGCAGTACTTTTCTTCAAGGTATTCATGCTTTGATGTCCAAATTATTACAATGTAGTGTAATACTGCAATAATGTGCACATGTAAAAAGTAGCACAAAGATGAAATGATTTTTAACTCACAATTATTTTTTTTCTACTCCAGATCATTTTTGGAGCATAACATCCAAATCCTAGGGTGAACAATTTTTTTTTTTTAGAGTCAACCTGGTACACATCTATACCATGATCCAGACCCCCCCCAAAAAGGTACAAGATAATGTAGCATTGTAACATTAGATAGAACAAATAATGTTATATCTGTGCATTATTACATTAGTATTAACATCTGAAAAAGATATATATTTGAAATTATATACTATCTCATATTATTTGCTTTTCTGTTACATAATGTCTCCTATTTAAACAAAACAGCACTGGAACTAGTTAAAAGCAGCACTGTAACAGGTAGTAACTGACAGGACTAATACTTTAAAAATGTCTGTACATATTTCACAGTATTTTAACAGTTTGTTTTTGGATATCTGTATTTTATAGGCTGCATTATTGGGAATTTTCATGATAAATATGGATTATAATAGAGAATGTAAATGAGCTAATTATACAAAATAGCAATGATGTGTTCCTGTCTCTTGAAATAGTAGGATATTTACTCTGTGTTTGTTTTTCCATCAATGTTTCTCTGAACTGATTGTAGTCTTTTTTTTTTTATTTTTTTATTATTTTTACCAAGAACATGTATTGGTACATTGTATACATAATGATCATAATCAACATGGTTATTTTGTACCTGTACATGATACATCTTGGTTTTCCCCCCTCTTCTCCCCCTTCCCTTCCCCTCCCTTCTATTCACCCTCCCCTCCCTATTTGCAACAAGTGTAGCTACACTTTACCATTTTTTCCCCTTTCATCTTACTTTTCTTTTAACCTTCTTCTTTATCCCCCTTTTCCCTATCTAGTTCTCTCTTTTGAATACTATCTCTCTTTTTTCTTTAGATCATCTTTCTTTTCTTTTTTGTAATGGTGAAACTGAATATAGTCAAATGTATGATGCACTTTGATTTGTAGCTCTGCTTTTCTGAAGGCCAAATTTCACTAATTTATGGTATCAGCCTGGTGGAATACTATCAGAATGTCTTGTCAGAAAAATAATTAGATTGCTTAGGAGTTTTCTTTTAACAGTGATACATATTCATACCTGTTAGGATTAGAAACTAAATCATGTGTTTCTTTTGGTCTCAATTTCTTGGACAGATATACATGTTTTGTAATCTTCCTCCAAAATTCTGAACCCATTGCTGAAAAATGAAATATTTTGCATTCTGTGGAAATGTTTTCTGGGAAGTGGAGATTTTACTGCGAAAATCTGGATAATGCCAAGAAAATTTCAGTGAATAGTTTTAGAAATAATTGTTAACTCAACATACCTAAAGCATAGTCTTATTTCCCATCTCTACACCTAAAATATATTTTCTGTCTTGCTATAAGGAGCTAGATTGATCAGTCCAGAGATACAGGAGTCATTATACTGCATTTCTTTCTCATAACTCTTTTCCCAGTAACTCACTAAGTCCTATGAAATATTTTAAGCTTTTTTGCATTTTTCATAGTCTAAACATGGACTGCCTCCCATGGTTCTAAAAATCATAAATATGAAAATGAATACAGAGAAAAGCCTGTTTTCTTTCCAGCGTGTTTCCAGTTTTTCCAGTTTCTATAACACTAAACCAGTAATAACGCTTACTAGTTTCATATACATCTTTATAAATATACATGCAAATACTGACACTGTACTGCTTTTCAGAAGTCTTCAGAAATTGTGAGATCCATCTGAGTAAATATTACCAACCTCCTACATTAAGGGTAAGTAATTGCCTTGACTTAGGTTCTGGTTCAGCTTTTTGGGGGAATAGCTCTGCAGATTCTGTGTTCTATGGATCTTGGCATCATGTTCTTGAAGGATCTTCCATTTCCATTTTCCTCCTTAGCTATATAAGGAAAGCTTTGGAGAATATCTACTCATGGGTGGCTGAGCAGCTTTCTCAGCATTCACCCTGCCAACAGAAAGTTGTAAGTTTGGAATTCCTTTATATACTTTATTCAGTTATAGTCTCTCTGAAAATACAGCTCTCTCAAAATCTTTTATTTTCTCCCAGTGTGTGTGATTCTAGTCAACTCTATGACTCAGAATTGATTCTCTTGGATATATATATTTTTTCTATGATTAGTAATGTTTTTGTTTCTTCCTTTCCAAACTATATAATTTATTTTTATTCAATTTTTTGACTAATATCTCCACTACAGTTTTAAATAATTCTGATGATACTGGGCTCTTGTCTTGTTACTGATTTTGTTGACAATGCTTCTAGTGTTGCCCTGTTAAGCATGATAGCAGCAGTTATGCTAAACTAGATGTATCCTGTAAACAAATTTGCCATCTAATTCTATTTTATTGAGCATTTCTTTTGTAAATAGTTATTGAACTAGCAGATGACTTTTCATCATCTATATGGAGAATAAAATGACATTCTTCTGAGATCCATTAATATAAAAATTATGAGTGGTTCGTCTAGTATTACAAGCTTTTAGTGTAGCTCTTACTTGATCAGAATCTTTCCTTTTACGTGTACCTGCATTATATCTGCTAATGTTTTATTTAAGTATTTTTTCTTGATATTCTTAAATCCTGATTTGAAAATTGGTGTGTATGTATGTGTGTGTCCACACATGTGCGTGCACATGTGTGCAATCTTTGTTGGACCAGGAGGTTATCTTTTTGAACTCATGGAAAAGATTTCAGCAGTATTAACTTCTCTGATTATTACAAGTTTAAAAATATTTCCACATAAGACATAGCTCCAACTACTACTATTTATGGACTAATTTCTCTCTTCTAAGTAATTCAGTTTATTGATGATTGATTGATTGATTGGTGCTGGGGACTGATCTCAGGGCCTTGTACTTGCTAGGCAAGCACTTTACCGCTTGAGCTAAATACCTAGCCCCTGTAATTCAGTTTTAGATTTTCTGTGTCATCTGGAGTCAGTTTGGTAAGTTGTAGTTTTTTAGAAAATTTCTCATTTTGTTTATGTTTTCATTTATTTGCATAATGTTTAGCAAAATAATCTCTACTGGTTCTTTTAAATTGACTCTGGTTTTCTTTTATCACTTATTTTTACATATTTTGGTTTTATTACATTTTGAAAAATTTAGGCTCACCAGTGATTATTTTTTTGTCCTTTCAAATGACCAGGTTTATAATTTATTAATTCTACTATTTTTCTATTTTTCAGTAAACCATACTATGGTAGGCCTCTTTGTGCATTTAATTGTATTATGATACTAACTTTTTCGTGCATATAAGTCTTGCATTGTATCATTATCCTTTATCTGTGAATGTTTTGTATATACATTTAGATGCCTCTAATAACTTTTTTTTACTAAACTTATGTTTTTGTTGGTCTTCATTTTTCCTGAAGATTTTATACAGAAATTAAGTGAGTAGAATTAAATAACCATGTGAGCTATGCCTTTCCCTCTTCTGTATAATCTTAAATTTGTTTTTAAATTTTATTCTGATGCTTTTAATTCTTTAGATTTGTTGGGAAATAGGCCAGTATGGCACCTAAAGGTCCTACTTTCTATAACTAGTAGCAGTCTGAGAGAACAAATAACTATGTAATTTCTGGCCATTGAGGGACTCTGAAGAGGAATAGATGGCAGATGGCAGGATCGAAAGGCTTCTATGAGAAAAAGTTTACGGTGGTTTACACCTCATCTCCCATGGCCAGCCATCATCTTTTGGTCTGTTGCAGCAAAGTGATCCCTGTGTACTGTATGTTGTCCCCTCCAAACTCATTTATTGAATCACTAACCCCCGATGTGTTGATGACTTTGGGAGTTATTTAGGTTTAGATGAGATCAGGGGAAAAGAGTCTACATGAAGAGATTAGTGCTTTTATCCCTTTATCAGGACAGACCATGTCGTGTGTGCTTTCTCTCCCTGTCCTTGCTGCGTGCTCTTGCTGTCACTGCCTTGAGAAGATACAGTAAGAAATTTGCAACCTATAAACAAAGAAAAACACCCTTGCAAGAGCCAGCCCATGCAGGGACCCTGATTTCAGACTTCATCCTCCAGAACTGCTTGATTTAAATCCTTATTGTCTAAGAAACCCAGTCTGTGGTATTTTCATATCGCAGACTGAACTGATTGAGATGATAGTGAAATTTTATCTAATTTATGAAAACCTGTACTAACTATTGTCTCCTTTTCCAAGTAGTAAAGTGGTTATTACCATGATAGGAATTAACAGACTAGAAGTATTTGAAAAATTGGTTTGTTTTGTGTTTTCTTTATGTACATACCTATATTTCAAAAAAGCATGTCAAAAACCTTCTGCAGAAATGTAAAAATATAGATATATAAAAGTAATGAAAATATTTTAAAGTTTTAATTCATAAATTATTTTTAATATAGTTAAGTAATTTTTTTAGAAATTCAGATTTTTTGTGAATGAAGTTTAAGAAGGAATTAAATAAGGAAATGTATTGGAAAGCTTCACCATGTCTGGGTGATAATACTTGACATGACTTAAAGAAGAGATTTAATTTGTCTCATGGTTTAAGGGGATTCGTTCCATGAGCAGGTAGCTCCAAGGCAGAAGGATCATAGTGCAAGGTCATAGTGGAGCAAGGATACTTAGTTCCTGATGACCAAAACACAGAGCAGCAGAACAGTGTCAGAGAAGAAGGGCGCAGGACCAGAAATAGAACCAAGGCCACTCCTCCATGACTCACCCAGACATACCCAGAGGCAGCTCCCAAGCCAAGCAAGTTGACACACTTAAGTGTAACCACCACAAACAGTGTGTTTCCCCATGTCCAAAATTACAGAGCTTTTTTTGTGTTTGTTTGTTTGTTTGTTTGTTTTTGTTTTTTAAGACTGGGAATTCTCATTTGCTTGCTGAAAATTAAGATGTGTTTCAGAATGGATCAAGTTGGAATGTGAACGCCATTAAATGAACTTATTTTGGTTTAACACCTATAATTGGAATTTTAAAGATTTCTTTTAATTCTGTCCCACTAAAGGTGTGTAACATTCAGTAATCATTTAACTATTTTATGCTTTGTATCACTTTGTGGGCATTACCACTTTTGTGAGAGGTTTTATCTTCATTTTGTAATGAGGAAACTGAAAGTAAGAAACAGTCAGGGGTTGGGGATTTAGCTCAAGTGGTAGAGCACTTGCCTAGCAAGAGCAAGACCCTGAGTTTGGTCCCCAGCCCCCACCAAAAAAAAAAAAAAAGAGTAAGTGCCTCTATACTTTTGCATCTCTAGCTTATGGCAGAACTAAGATTTAAAATGATCCATATTTTTAACCATTGAATTAAGACACTTTGTGTATGTGGCTGATTTAGTTCTGAGATCTTGTCAAATTAAGACTCAACAGTTTTACTTTTCCTTGATGATCACTTCAGTAAGTTTTTGGAAAACACTCAGTATATTCTTTAACAAAAAATTTTGAGCTGCTTATCTTTTGTTGTGTCTTCAATACACACATGTTCTGGCTATTGAATAATTTAGTTTTGCCTATTGCCAAAGAACTTCACAGACAGGGCAGGGAATAGAGTGACTTCCTGAGAGAAAAAGGACATACTTTTTTTTTTTTAAATTCAATAACTATTTGGAGTTCTTTTCTTATAATATTTACTGTATAATTAGATTTAATAGTTCATTCATAACTTCAATAATGCCTAAGGGATTCAATTAAACTTTAAATGTTTACCTGAGAGGTAAAAGTTGGAATTTTTATTTGAAATACCTGCTTCTCCATATTTGTCTTTTAATGTCTGCATTTATATTTGCCAATATGTTCACAAATACAAATCTGCATGGCTAGCTGTTTGCTACTGCAGTTTGTAAGCAGTAAATTTGTTCATAGGTCCATTGTGTAGACCAGGGTTTTAACATGGATGCCTGCTGTGTTTATTGATCTATTTCTTCATCATTCCATATCAGGCAATCACACAATTCATGAACAGTCTGGGAGGGAAAAAAACACACATATTCCATCAGCAGGAGACTGAAGTAGCCATGCACTTAGAAGCTCCACTAAGTATTTTAGCCTCATCTGTGTTATGTAGAATGATTGTGAAGCACCACAGTGAGACTTTTAAACAAATCAAAATTACAGCTTTCTTGTTCTAAAATAGAAATGTTTCTTTAAGGAATCATATTGGTATTTGCCTAAGGTGGTTTTCCTCTTCCATTTGAATAGGATGTGAAATTTCCTAAGTCCAAATTAGGTGGTTAGCCAAGCAGTATTCTGTAATGTTCAGTCTTTGCTCTCAGATGTGTTTTTTTTCCATTTCATGGCTCTGCTGAATGTCTGAACTTCTGCTGTATATTCTGGGCCAGGCAATGTTCAGCTATTCTGATGTCACCTCTGCTCCATCTACTGGAATAATGATTTTTACTATGTACACTCCTTAGTGAAATCATTATATTTTTAATAGCTTTTTAAAAAACTTTTTCCAAAGCATGGTGCCAAAGAGCATTAAAGTTATTTAGTGAAGTTGAGAAACCTCACAGCAGAATTAAGATGAAACTATTAAATTAATCCTATCCAGTCGTGCCTAAATATATGCAGCCAGCACATTCTTTTGTCATGAAGAAATAGATAACTGTTTTGCATTGAGGGATAAACTGGTGGATGAGGGCAGAAAAGTAGGTGAATTTTGAAATAAAGCTGGAACACAGAACAGTTCTGAAGTATTGATTTGCCTTGATTTCTGATCTCATAGCCACAGTGAGCTCTTTCTCTTATATCCCCTGACCTCTTGTATCTTTTTACCATTGCATATACTCTTCCTTCTTTTTAGGGCCCCCTTCTTAACCATGCTCAGTCTTCTCACAATTTTCAAGATTCCTGACAGTTCCTTTTATACGTTTCCTGATTCACCTTGTCAGGAAATAGAAAGAGCTCTTTTCTCTGGGTTTCTATTAATACCTCCATTCTATTTCTTTAATATTTATCACAAAATAATAGTCAGTGTGTATATTACTGTCCATATTAAACTCCAAACTCCTTGAAAGTCAGTGGGGTTGATGTTACTTATCATCAACTTTCTTAAGAAGGGGAAGTCCCAATATTTGGAAATCATTTGACTCTCCAAAATGCTTGAATTTAGTGCTCAAATCCAGAGACGTTACGGTGAAGCACTTAATTTTTGTATAAAAGTAGGTGAACAGTTTTAGGTAGGTTCCTGAGGCAATGGGAACAAGTGTAGTCTGAAACATAACAGTAATGTAGACTGGAACATAACTGTCGGCAGGGAGGGTCACCCTGAAGGAGTACTATGTTTAGCTAATCAGCCAAACGTTGGCAACTAAACACGACTCAGGTTTTGTGTGTGTGTGCGCGCTCGCGCGCGTGCGTGTGTGTGTAGGGGTGGTTCCCTGAACCCAGAGTCTTGTCCACTAAGTTACATCCTAGCACTTTTTATTTTTTGTTTTGAGACAGGATCTCACTAAGTTGCCCAGAATGGGTTCAAACTGCAGTCCTCCTCCCTCAGCCTCCTAGAGTACAGGGTTTTACAGGCATTCTCCACCACACCTGGTTCAGAGGCATGTTAAAAGTACGTAAATGTTTACCTTTAAACTAACTTTTCTACAAAATATCCTATTCTGAAACAAAATAGTCTATAATAAATTCTTTGTGCTGGGTGTTGTGCTTAAGACATTATGCATGCCACATATGAGCTCTACAACTGAGCTACATCCCCATTCATACAAAATAAACTATTGTTTGCCAGTGATTTTAGGAAACAAAAAGAGATAGTATGGTTTCTCTAAAAAGTGACCTGGGATGACAACAGATAACACATTTGGAAGTAGCCTGACATCTATTTTACAGAGAGAGACCTAAGAGTAATAGTAAATGCAGGACATGATTTTTTACTATAAATGAATGAATTAAAGAAATAGAATGATGTACTGTTATCAAACTACAGAAGAGTCAGTAAAGCAGTTGATTTTAATCCACTATCCCTTTCCCCAAACTGAAAGTTATTTAAAATTAACAAGGGCTGTGAAAGCTACTTAAGAGCTCGCAGACTTCCTGCCAATTATTTGCAACTGGAGGACACAGAGACCTACAAGTCTTGAGCGCCAATCTCTTGCTTCAGCACCTACAACCATCACAGAAGGAACAAGCAAGGACCCTGTTCTGATTCCTTTTAGTCCTTATAAAGAGAAAAAAACATGTTTCAACTGTATATTTTAAAATATTTTCTTTCTCTTTCAATAAAATTAAAATCTTTCCACAATACAATGTAGTTTGTCTTTTCAAGGAGGCAGCATAATTTAAGGAGGGACCATGAGTATCATGTTTGGATCCTTGTTCAATATTTTCTCATCTTTATTAAATATATTAAGAGTAAGGAATGTAAAAATAATAACACACAAAACTAGTACAGAGCCAAAGACACAGTAGATATTTAATGATCTCTTTCTTTCCTCCTCTACCATTTCATCCTTGGAACAAGAAATTATCAGTATTTTAAAGTGGAAAAAAAAAGAAGTAGGAGAAAGTGATTGTAATATTTCAAAGGTAAATGTTAGATGCAGGATGAGTGGTTGTGAAAGGGAAGCTTCAGGTTTAGAAAACATTCTCCTTTTCACGTTTGCCTGTGCTTACCTTGGGAGTAGCCTTTGTGTTGTAATTGGCCACATGGGTAGCAAGAGGAAGCCTAAGAATAGAGCCTCATGCTTTTCTAGTCTCTACTTAAACTATGGAGATGTTTCTGTATGGTTGAATGGCTTAATAGTCATGTACTATGGATGAATGTTTAGTCTGTGTAAAATGGGGCTGACAACTTATTTTCATTTGATCATGAAATAGCAGATATTTTTCATACTGCTGTATCACTTAGTTTAAAAAATAAATTTAAGCATTTTAAAATAATACTAATTATTTGTTTTCCATGGGCCTTATAAAGTAGTTTTCTTTATCTGTAAAATGCTTATGCTTATGATTTATAACAGCTTTGAGAAAAATATGTATGTGCAAGTAATTGTGCCAGCAAACAATGCATTTAGTTATGACTGAAGTAGTTTCATCCACATATTTTTTTTCTTTTTGTAGTAGAAAGCAGAAGATTAGTTTCTCCAGAAATTATGAATTAACTAGAAAAATCTGTTTTGTGTGTATGCTACCACAATTATTTGTGTATTTTGGCAGTTGAAATTGGTCTAGTATTTGCATTATTTTATAATGGTTACACTCAGCTCTGCATTGTTAATTTGCACTCAAATGCTTTGTCTGGAATGTGTCAGATGTTTTAAATGGTATGTTTTTAGGTAGGAAAAAAGATCATGCATCCATATCACAATTTATATGAAAGGCCCAGATGCACATTTAATTGCCTGTGCAAACTCTTTCTATGCTTCTAAGAGACATAGTATTTTGAACATAGTATGTGATGTGAACATAGTATTTCCCTTATTAATTGGCAAAGACGGTTACAAAGATGCTTGTGTTTTATGCTTAAAGTGTTTTTGTTAACTGTAGGAAAAGAGGAAGACACAAATAAGCAAGCAGGAATTATATGTATTACACATTTTGATGGCTTAAAGGTTCATTAAAGATTAGTTTTTAATTAAAATAAAATTTTATTTTTAATGAATCGATATGCCAGTAGAAGTTTAGAAGTAGTGCCCAACCAAATATAGTAAACTATTTCTTCCTCTGTGCTATGAAATGCAGTAATTATATTTAGCTAATACTTTGTATTATAGAACGTTTCATATACCTTTTATTGAATCTCCCTGTCTCCTGTAAAGAAGATAAAGCAGACAATAATTTCTTTCCATTTTACATGGAAGAAATCTGATGCTTTGAAGTGTAAAGCAACAGAAAACTGGAAGAACTGCAATCGGTACCCATAAGTCCTGTCATTCTGATGCCCTCCCACCTTGTATCTCCAAGCTGCTGAAGCCTGTGCATGCCCTACACTGCCAAACATTTCTCTTCTTGTTTGCAAAAAAGTCTTCCCATTACGGAGCTGCATTAGTGGTTTTGCAGTGAAATATAAAAAAGCCAGTCAGACTTTCTAATTTAGTGGTAAATTTCCCCACTTAGCCAATATCAAATACACTGGCTGAGTTCATTCCCGCAGAGAAATCACTCATTTGTCTGCAGTGGGTATTACAGATAATATAGATAAGTAAGGCCTGGGTTTAGTGAGCTTTGATTTATTGATGTATTTGTGGTGGAGAATTAAACTACTCATTTGCAATCACTGAGAACAGGCAGCCAGGATTTGGCAGGAAAGCTTCTACACGCCTCCATGCGAATGGACACGGGCTTTGCCGGGCTTTTGCTGTCCTTGTTGCTGCTTTTTCATGGTTATGGTGCAGCCACCTGTTGCAGATTTTGGGCTGTAACTTGGCAGTGTTGTACACATTAGCATTCGTTTCTGTTTGAGAAATGTTTCTTGTCATAATTTATCTATACATACTTGTTTTGAATTCTGTTCAACTCTATTTTATTTGTCTCAGTTGTTTTTCCTATTTATGTTCAACTTTTGTTCCTTGCGATAAATCAAGTCTATTAAATGGGGATGGGGACAGGTGTGAACCTATTGTGTAATATCTAATTCCTAAGGATCCCATACAGCTGACGCCATACTGTAGGTTTTTTCATGGGACCTTCATACTTAACTTTCACTTTATAGTCAGATCCTGTAACCTTTACACACTAGGCATGCTATAGTCCAGCTATCACCTAGTCTCACGTGTTGTATTATTTTAAGTCCCATTACAGCTTATGTCCAGGTGTCCCCTCAAAGCCTCATGTAGTCATAGGTGGGGCTTTTTGAAAGGTGGCTGGATCAAGAGTGTGTGATGCTGGGATTAAGGGTGTATGATTACTAATCACTCCACTGATTGGTTTGGCACCTGCCCTAAGCCTGGTATCCTGTATAAGATATAAAGGGCAAAATAAAGCTGCTATTGTCACTTGTTGGTTCAGTTGCTTGCTGCCTTCTGCCGGCCCTGCTTTGCCATGAACTGTTTCTCCCCTGCAGTGCCCCTTTGCTTTGCCACCCTGTCTGAGAGCCAG
Organism: Hystrix cristata; assembly: GCA_004026905.1. Classification (NCBI taxonomy): domain Eukaryota; kingdom Metazoa; phylum Chordata; class Mammalia; order Rodentia; family Hystricidae; genus Hystrix; species Hystrix cristata. The sequence continues at coordinate 43,692 of PVJO010000924.1, read as the reverse complement.
CTGACTATTCACTGAAACCCCTACAAACTGTGAACTAAATAAACCTTTCCTCCCTTAACTTGTGGGTGTTGGGTATTTTGTTTGAACCATGAGAAAAATAACTAAGACAAACCTCTTATGTATCTAAAGAAAATAATTGTTTCAGATAAGTGGTGCTATACCACAATCCATTTTTAAATGCTTAGCAGCACTGACAATTATCACAACAGAATTTGATTATTTTTGATGGGAAAATTTAACGGAATACTGCACCCTATTTTTGGATTATCTTTTTAAAGTTGTTTGATATTTGTTCCCTCTAAAGATAGTTGAAAAAGCAACACGCCTGCAGTTGTTTATAGTACGTGGAAAACAGTAAGCTCCTAAGCCCTACATGTGGAATAAAATTCATTTTTAATCTCTTAGAGTAGAAAATAGCAAACTAAAATGTATTACGTGACATACACATAAAATATATATTGCAAACATGTACAGAAAAAGAGAGAAGGGAATCAAGAGATGGATGGAAGAGGGAAGGAAAGAAGGGAAAGAGGATTAAAAAAAGAAATTAGAGTGTATTATGTACATTTACCAATTCCCTACAAGGAATGTAAACATTATGTACTACAAATATATACTAATATAAATAAATAAGTACACAAATACATACATAATTTTTTTTAAAAAAGCATCATTTACAGTATTCTAGAAGCAAATTTCAGGAGCATTTGCTTCTTAGATTGTTGTGTATAAATGGTCATATATGTTGTGATTATCATACAAAGATTATAATGGAAGTTATTACATTTTAATTCTTCATTCTATGTTACCTTTTACAAGTAGATACCGTTTCATATTTTAGAAAGTTTTACAACTCTGAACTTACATTTTTGAATATACTACCTCCAAATTGATAATCATGTACATTATGTATTTTTAAAGCCCTATTAAAGTTTTCTATTTTTGTTATTTGGAGAAAACAATGTATCTGGGGTAAATTTTATATATATATATATAACATATATATATGTAAGTGGAAGGTACCTTTCACTTTATTTGAGACCTCCACATATAGACATGTTGAAAAGTTTTAAATTACTTCAAAGTCACTTGTTACATAACATGTACCTGTCATTTAGAAAATTTCTAACATTTAATATGTAGTAATTAGAAAATAAATCTGCAATGATATTGAAAAAGAGAAACTATTGGGACATATTTTTGAAAAAAAAAAGATTTGTAATTCACTATGTTTTGAAAAACAGCCTTGTGCTGCATGGAGAGAGTAGTGAATTGGGAATAGACGGAGGAACGGTCACATGGCTGAAGAAATCTTCCAGTTCCCCATTCCAGTTATTCAAAGAAAATGCCCTGTTGAAAAAGACTACGGGTTAACTGAAAACTTTCCTTTTCTATTTGCCCAATGTTTAAATGCTGAGGGAGATCACTGTTATGTAATTGTAGTAATACTGTCAGGTCATAGAGTCATTTTTCTCTCATTCAAATCATGAAATGATTATTCAGGTTTCTGTAATTTCATGGATAGATTATTGCCACTTTTCTTTGTTGGCCAGATATTCTGATGACATTCAGATTAAGCTTTTGATATTAAAAAAATGACATTTGTCTCTTGTTTTTCCTCTTTATTGATACCTTGAAATAGCTAAGTAGTAGGCAATCTGAAGCTATTTGGAGATATTTACCACAGATAGCATATCACAAACAATATTTATGCTATATTCACTCATGGTTTTTAAATGTGGCATGGTATGATCTCAATTCTGTTTGTCTTACCAAACTTTTGAGCAAAATTTCTAAAGGTTGGCATGACAAGTACACTTGAAATAAACATAATTTCAATTTGAAATTCAGAAATTGCTCACACAGCTACCTACAAGTTAGTCATTTCTTGATGTGATTATCTGGACATAAAGCTAATTTGGGGCAAAGGAAAAACATTTCAATTCAAAATAAAGACAGTATAAGACCTGGGTTTGTGGCTGATTTCACTTACGATAAGGTATCATCATCTTTAAGAAGATACTATTGAGAGAAATATGAAAATTTATGGACATTTGCTTGCTTTCCATCCTCCTGGTTCTTCCCGAATCAGACTTTGGAAAGCAGAATTGCTTGAAGGAAGTGTAGTTCTTTTTGTGCTGCTTCTTAAGTCTTAAAAATCAAATTAATTTAACCATAGACCTTTGCCTCTTAAATGTCCTTATTTGTAAAATGAAGCCTTGCAGAGTATAATGGAAAAAATTAAATAATGTAAGTCAAATAAATCATAAAGCAATTATGAACAGTTGCCATTTATTGAACTGTTTACAAAGTGCCAATTACTCCACTAAACACTTCAAATGCATTGTATTTACAAAACTTTATGAAAGTACTAATGTGTTCTCAGTATAGAGATTAGTAGAATATGGTTGAGAGTTTACAAAATTTGCCCAAGATAACCCAATAATGGAACTTAATTCTAATTTAAGTTTGAGCAGTTCCAGAGCTCAGGTATTTTTAAGATGTACCTGTTACCATGTTGCTATCTAAAACAGAACTTGATTTTGAAGCAATTGATTCAATTAAATTAGCTCCTTCCCCATTTTATTTAGGCTAGTATTAGGTCAATGCTAACTATTTAGTAAAAGAAAGAAGTTGAAAGAAATACTTTTACTTTCAGTGGGTCCTAAGTCAGACTTGGGGTCCTACAGTGGATGACATCCTTCAGGATGTCAGTGCATTGCCCCATAATCCTTAGGCAATTCTGTAGCATCAACTCAGAGAATGTTGAAACTTACTATTTAGAAAATCATATAAATGAGTACTACCCATGCCATACAAAGTAAAAACGTTAGTATTTGTGATAACAGGGCCATTCAAAAATCTTAATGTCCTTGCTTTACAAAACAGGGCCATAAAGAATTTTTTAAAAAGAGACTTTCCTAATAGTTGAGATGTATAATTATAATATGTAATTTACAGTATTGTATATACATTTACACTGTAGTATTTAAATCTTCTTGATCTAAGAGTGTGGTTCAAAATAACTGAAGTGAGAACAACCCTAATTTCAGGAAAGATGAAGCAATGAACAATGACTTTCTTCCTAGTTCTGCTTTGAATGTTTGAATTCACTTTTAAACCTATTATGAACTAGCCTATTAAAATACTAGATTGACCTTGTTTTATTAAATTAAATATTCAGCATTGATCTATATATTTGACCGTACCCTGAAAATATTGTTGGACTTAAGTTTCTAATTCTGTTCAGAGGGACATAGGAATGTAATATTTAATGTAGTTAAGATTTTAGGATTTTATGCAGCAAAGCAGATTAGTAAGACAGAAAAATATTGAAGTAGCATTTATCATGAACTCATTCTTTGATTGTAGCAGAGAAAGTTCAGTGAATTTTCAAAGTATCCAGTGTTAATGGGGTAGAAAATGAAAAAATACCAATAAAAATGGTACAAATTGATGAAAGCTGTAGGGTGAAAATAATTTGAAATTGAATTTTTAAAGGTCTGTACATCAATCTTCTTGCTTTTTCTTCTGGTTAGAAAACTAAAACAAAGAAAAAATTAAAACTGCAAACAATTTTAGAGCCATAACATTCTAGAGATGTTTGACTACTGAAGTTAACTAATCAGTCTTTCCCCTTTTCTTGTGAGACAAATGAGGAAACTGAGGCTGAGAAAGAGTAAATAGAATCTTAACCAAGCGATGAGCCTTGAGATCTTCCACTGTAGTCTGTTCTCTGAAAGTTTTTATAGAAACACAGAGGTCATTACTGCGAGAGCCAGGACTACCTTCCAGCCATGTCTTTCTACTATTTGGTATTTTTATCAAAGTTAAGATTAAATATCATTATTTACTTAACCTGCTGGATCCTAAATAGAATTAACAAGTGATAATTATCCTGAGTACTAGCAGTTGCCAGTCTTCCATTCAATTCAGTTTTAAACTAGGCAATTCCTCTTTATGAAATTTATGAAAAAAGTCAAACAAGATACATATCACACTGCTGTCTGGTTAAAGTTGACAGTTATCAAAGGTGAATTTGCAGGTATGTTGGTCATTAATAAAAGTGGCTACCAGTGCGAGAAGAAAAGTAAGATCAATGATTGAACAAAAGTAGAAGTGGTAGGCTTCTTCTAGTTTAAGTCTTACGACTAGGAACAGCAAGGAGAAATTTATTTGTATGCTGAAAGATAATCTGAAGCAAGTAGAGATAAAACTTGTTTAAGGAACTTGGAAATTATGTATGTACAAATTACTCCTACCTGTCTTTGTTTTTTCCTGTTTCTTTGATGGCATGAAAATAATACAAAGAAGAATTTAATGGCTAGGAAGATTAAAGCCAACCAAGTGATTTAATTTGGAGTGAACAGAATACATACACACACATAGAGCACGGTCATTCATAAACCTAGCAAACCCACTTAAAGATATTAGATACTACCCCAGATGGAAAGGCTCTTTAAATAGTTGCAGTGAGGAATATTTTTGTAAAGTTCTTGAACTTAGAGTCTCATGCAAAATGCAGTAAGGACAAGCTTCATTATTAGCACAGAGAGAAAATGCTCAGGTCTATCTTTTGAGGGTCATGTCAATAACAGGCACCCTTTTCTTTGGGTCATATGTTTTTCCATCCCTCCACTGCTGTCCTCAATTCCCTGTAGTTGGTTTGTATTAGCATACAATCCCCTGTGGTTCTGAGATTTTTGGAAACTTGCTTTTTTTTAATACAGGTGCTGAAAAGGTGAAATAGTAGTGAGCAGAAACCAAACATATTTGTATTTTTCTGTGTTGACTACCATGTTGTTTAAGTGATCCTTCATGGTAAATACTTGTTGTGATGTTCTCACCTAACAGTGTGACAGTGAAAGAAGGAACGAGAAGAGAGAAAGAAAGCCACCTGGTACTGTGCAGCAGACTGTAAGTAAGTTATTGCGGCCACTTTAATGACACTTGTACACAGAACCACAGAACCACAGGACAATAAACTTCTTTCCACTGCGGGGTCTATCTCAGGATCATATGAGGTAAATAACCCTGGACAGTGTTAAAGGTTTGGGTATTTTGTCCACAAACTCTTCAACTATTAATGCATTTCAGAAGCAATTGCAGAGGAAAGAGTCTTTTACTGACCCTGGAGAAAGCCTCTTTGTAGCCACACCCCCCCTTTATCTAATTTTGATGCCATTATTCAAAACTTGCATTCATTTTTGATACTGTATTGCTTGTACGTGGTTGGTTTTGGTCTCCAGAAAATGGTCACTGTCATGCTTTGATGTGGCTCTTGGCCCACGTGTGGCATTGGGATTGTGAGATGACCTTGCAGAAAGTTATTTTAATGTAGCCTAGTAGCTGCTAGCATTGTTAGACTTCACTGTGTTTCTCACTGGATCCTTGAGGATTATTGCTTTCTTTGCTTTATTGTTTAGAGCAGTGATGGCAAACCTTTTAGAGCTTTCAGTGATACAAACAGCTGGCACGTGTGCCATAGACTGGCTTAGACTCTCATGATATATGAGTCAGAAATGAATTAAATAATGGGGGTAGGTGAAGATGTCTCGTGTGCACATCATGTATCAACAAGCAAAGCCTTGAATCTAATATTTTATTTTCCAGGCAACATTAAAAGGCACTTGTTGCAAAGTACCCTTTAAAAGGACCTAGACAATCACCAGGACATATCTTATTGTCATGATTTATTTCTACCATTATCTTTATTTAAATGCCACCTGGATCTTCTCATCAGGTCTGGATTTAAAGTCATCCTTTTGAATCATTTATTTAACAAATATTTATTGAGCGCCTGCCTTGGAACAGACATGGTTCAAAGTACTTGACCCATTTCAGGGAATAAAACTGAAAAAAAACCCTTGCCCTTTGGGAGCTTATGTTTTAACAGAATACCATAAAATAAACTATGAACAACTGAGCACACTGAAATTTCTTTACTCTTTGTGGACATTAGGCAGAACCTTCATGGACAGCTTTGCATTTTTCCATAGGAAACCCCTGGGAGAGCCATTAATCTCACTACCCACCTGAAGGTGCTGTCTAGAACTGTATGATGCAAAACCTCTGCAGTCCTGCGTGGAAACCCCACTGGCCGCTCTGCAGGTCAAACAAGGACAGCGACCTTGGCCTCAGTCCCACGTGGCTCCATAAGATCGGAGAGGCCTGAATTTCCTTAAGAACTGAGTTTAAAACTTGGTGAAAATAAAACATAATTAAGAACTTTAGTAATACCTACTTACTAAAGAGTTGATCACAATAAAAACACACATTCGGGGCTGCAGTGGTTAGAATGCTTGCCTTCCAAGCACAAGGCCCTGAGTCTGATCCCCAGCACCAAACAAAACAAAACAAAACAAAACAAACAAACAAAAAACCATTCGATTTAATAACAAGTGATAGAGAAACCAACAGCTTTCTTAAATTTTCCCATGTCTCTTTAGGAAACATGATCAACCTGTTAGCAAGACTACTTTTCCTGTCTAGCATGAGTTTCTTCCAGTAAACATTATCAGACTTCTTTCGCATCTAATAGATTATCTGATATTGCATCATAATAAGCTTTAATTATAAAAATGACCTTTTGTAGGCTATATCACCAGGTTCTAATATTCAAATTCTGAATAGAATTTCTTACTTCCCATCATATACCACCATGCTGCAGTGCCCAATTTTGCGTGCTGCCTATGAATAGATTCTTGCCAGTCACGGTCCATTGATGTAATGATACCCAGTGGGAAGTTATGCCGTGGCAAGAAAAATTGACCAGGACTGCCTGGCCACAGCTTACCACGTTTATTCACAAGATACTGTGTCTGACACTGGGGCATGATAATATAAATATTCAGATGTAGACTTTTCTTGGAGCACTATTTTTTAATTTATGTTTTTTGAATCATCAAAAAATAGATCATGAGGAATATCTAAACTCAGAAAATTCTTCTATTATTTATTATATTTTTTATTTTTCTATAAAATAGGAAGATAATTGTTCCACTGAGAATAAAATACAAAAGTTTTGGCCCTGGTCAAAATTTAAAAATTTGTGGTTATAATTTGATACAACAAATAAAGTAGCTGCCAATAGAGTGGAAATATGAAAGTAAAGAGGCTATTAAAAACAATGTTTAAGCATACCATATCTACAGTGCTTTGAACCAGAAGTTGTTTCGGAATCCTACTGTTATGAATTTCGTATTTTTGAATTAAAATTGGTAGTCTATGGAAATTTTCCAAATATTCAGAAAACTCCCATGTCTGAAACACTCTGGTCCCAAGCACTGTAGACAAGGGGCCCGCTACTGAATTACCTATAGGCTGTTTTGATATGTCAAGTAACAAAGCTAGGCCTAAACACGTTGGTGAAGGCAGGGAAAAGGAAGTTGCAGTGTACATAGTTAACGTTTCTGGCAAGTTACTGTTTATTTACTACAGTGTTAGCAATTTCATTGTGCCTTCTTTTAGTTGGAGGGTAATAAATTTTTGGAGAGGCAGTGTTTTTGCTGGCAATGCATCATTGAGTGTGCAAATCAGATAAATTCTTTTATAAATAATAATATTTGGACAGTATAATCCATATATAATATGGCCTTTAGCTGGAAGGTAGTACAAGTTAGTGGTTAAGAAAATGAACTTTTGAATGAGCTAGAACTGATTTTAGCTCTGCTAATTATTGCTAGGGGTATTGGACATTTCACATTAACCCTAAGCCTAGTTCTTTCATTAATAAAATAGAAATTTTAGCACCTCTCCTAGTGCTATTGTATGGATTAATTTAGATAATATAAGGAGTTTTCTCCAATACTGTATCCAAATTAAGTGGTCATTTAGTTGTTGCTATTACCATTATTTTACAATTTTAAAATATATTTTGTGGGTTTTACAAATAATCCTGTTTTGCTCAAAGAACAAAATAGATTATCACATTTATTTTTCTAAGACAAGAGTAAGCAACAGAATATGGTGCATAGTTTTAAAAATTTGCAAGTCAGTGAAAAAGGATTTGATTTCTTCGATGGAATGAGTTATTTCCTAGTCCTCTTAATTAATGTGCTATATATGTGTTTGGTTGAACCTTTTTTTAAATTATTTTATGATTAAACTTTTCAACCTTTGGTTATTATATCCCTATTTTCGTTTATACTTTTTCCAGCATATTTTTCAAACAATCTTTTATATTTTCAATTAAATGCAAATAGCATTTTAATAAATAATATACCTTCAAGTTCGTTAATTTCTGTCTGTAGGTTGTTTTTCTTTTTTTAATTTTAGGTTGAATGGCTAAATTTGGTTTAATTTATGTTCATTTTAACATAAAGGCAACTAAAGGTATGGCATAACATCTAATCCCTATTTGGATCATTGAATATGGAAGGAAACATTTCAATTTTAATTTTTTCTAAACATTTTATATTTTCTCAGTGGCCTCATTGCTTGATTACCATAGTTTTATTGCTATTGTCATTGAGAGTTGTTAAAATGCGTTTTTAAATTATAGCTATATTATGCTTCTTTCAGGAAATGTAGCTTGTAACATTGTTGTCCAGATAGAGGTTATTATTATTATTTTTTGGGGGGGGGGGTGTTTGGTTTTCATTTATTTGGTGGGATAAGGACTAAATCCGAGACATGTTTTAGCATAATGGTGAAAAAATTCCTACCTGTTTTGTTTGAATGTTGCCACAAGTCCAATTACTTATGTAAGCTGCTTTTTATAAAATATTTAAGTACATCGTTGCCCTATCTATTTATTTTTCTTTAGATTTCAAATATTTTAAAGTGAGTAAACTTTTGGGCTTATCAAGGACAAAAAATAGAATATTATTATATTTGGAACTATTTTTATTTTTATTTTATTCTACCTTTTTAATATTTTATAATATGATTTATACTCCATCATGACAAATTAACAAAGAAAAGCACAGAAAATAATACTTGGGAATTTCTATATTTTCACTTTTGTTAGTAATATATATATATTTTTCTTCTTAAGGGGCATTCATTTCATCCTTTTGAAAACAATTACATTTTTCTGTGACTTCTTATTTTTTAATTCATTTCAACTTATTTAAAACTAGTTTTCACATAGCTATCTTTATCCTACATTTTTCTTACCTAATTTTCTTACCTAAACTCTATTTTTTATTGTCTCATAAGAGTTAAAAATTTCTTGTCTTCCCAATACCCAAATTTAGCCTTATATAGGTCTCCATATTTACGTATAACATAATTATATGCTTTTCTATATATGTTGTAATATGAAATATTAGATGCCTATCTTTAGAAAGTATATATCAATGATAAAATTAGATATGAACTCATATTTATAACAAGAGGGAATATGTTATGTCCTATCCATCCCAAAACTTAGCAAACTACAGCTCAGATAGACACACACTCGAACACATATACCATGTTTGTGTATGAAGGAAATTATATATAATACACTAGCTAGTTTCTGAGTATTTTTACCACTGTGAGTTAAAACCAAGAGACTAGAAACTTGGTATTGGACTTTACCTGTACTCATACTGCTTGCCAGTTTGGAATGGTATTCAGTAGGTGACACGAGAGTGACGTGTAATCATTAATTTAGATCAGAGTCAACAAATATTAAGATATTAAATTGGTGAAAAAAATACTAGTTTGGAGGTCCAAAGGTGTGAAATCTATTTGGGTGATTCTCTTATTTCTTAAGTATGAATAGATAAGATTGGTAATATTTTATAGATTAATTGATTACAGTATTCATGAGAAAGCAATTTGAAATTCAGTAGTTTGCTTGTCTTAAAATATATTAACGTATAAATATTTTTCAATTTAATTTTTGCACATAATTACAGTTTTTTGTTCATGTAATTTTAATATTCCTCTTGCCGTATTTATCGAAGGTGTAATTATAATCAAATGTTTTTGGTAAAAAATTATAAATTTCATAAATTTACATCTGGGCCTTGTCTATACCAGGATTAATTTGCAAACATGTATTCTGAAATAATGTCTTTTATTGTTCAAATAATTAGTGTCTATTTCTGTCACTTTTATCATTAATTCATTCTGCTGTTTAAACTAAATATATGCTGCATTCCCAGGCCTCTGGTTGAGTGCTAGGATGTAGAAAAGAGGGGATATAAATGTATAGCCAGGGTTGAATTACACAGAAAGAGGTGGAAATCAAAGCGTCTCCATCTCTGAGGAGTTGACTATGACTTTAAGATGGAGGAGACACCGAAGTATGTATTAATATAAAACGAATTCATTTCTACTGAATTTAACATAAGCTTCTACTTAGCCCCCTGCACAGTGCAAGGCATGTGGCTGTTCTTAAATGAGGGAAAGGTAGAAGGTTGGTGTGCTGATATATGAAAGCATATATGAGCATGGCTTGTTTAGGGTGGAGACACAAAATGTTGCTAATAAGTAGAGTGTATCAGATTTGGTGATGGCCAGAAATGCATAATGAAAAAGTGAACTGGAACCTGATCATAAGTGCTTTCTGTGTTTTACTAAGTAATCAGATTATATCCTATACACAAATTGGAACCCCTGGACATTTAGAAGTAGGAGAGTCATATCTATCCTGTTATCTAGAAACATGTCTGTAATGACAGTACAAAGGAAGAAACTACTGAAATGATTGCCATAAAATATAAGAATACAAAACTCTAGAGTACAAAATATAAGAGTACAAAATTCTAGAGACACTCTTAGGGGGCAACTGTCAACATTTGATGTTGACTGGCTTTAAGGAGTGATGGGGAAAAATGAAAAAATGATTTACTTCATGCACAAACCTGATGAATTCATACTTTTTGTAAACACACATAATCGAGCATTGTTCTAGGTAAGAGAGATATGGAGACTAATCAGACGCAATTTTCCCTTAAAAATCTCATTGGTTTGTATTTCTCCTAGGACCATTTTAGTTTTTATGATCATGATGGTAACTAATGTATATTTTTCTGATATATATAATACTAATCTATCCAAAAATGAAAAAAAATACATCAGTATATTAATTTTAACTGTTTTCTGAAATCTTTAGTCTTTAATTTTCAAAAATTTTGATTTCTTTGGACTGGGATGTTACTCTCCATTCCCAACTAAATGACTTCAAGTGTGAAAATTTGCATGCAGATATTTTCAAGAATAATGTGTTACTGGATTAGAGAGAAATGTATTACACCCCTGATTTCTTTGCAGTTTTCTTTGGTATGTTTGTAGATTCAAATTGAGTAGAGAAGATGTTAATTAGCATGTGGATTTTTTAAATTGTCTATAATAGGAAGCTAATTGATGTTTTCCTTAAAGAAAGAATTTAAGGAAATGTGATTTGAAAAGTGCAGTGTTGTTAATCGCACTGATCCAAGCAGCGGAAGCTATTGATTGAGCAAAATAAGCAGTTTTGATTATTTTACTTCAGGCTCCATTCTGAGATACTGGAATTAAGTGATAATAATAACTACTTAATGCATGGTAACTCTGACTTAAGTGTGGGCATACTTTTATAAGGATTAACCCATTAATTTATGTAATCTTAATTCTGCATTCTGATATTGGTGGGTACAGATAGATGCCTTACTGTATAGTATGGTAAAACTAAGTCAAGAACACAAGAGATAAACACTTGAAAACAATCACAGAGTATGTTTTACTGATATAAAGCACTGACGGGTAATCTGTTAGAGGAATGGGTAAAATCAAACATTAGAATGTTTTCTACTCTAAAGAATAATTCTAAAAGGCATTGCAAGAATTTAAGAATAAGGGTGAGATATCAGTGTGGATCTGAATGGTGGCTCATATATGTATTTGTAGGGAAATATATGGGATAGCCATATAGACAAATAGATTGGTAGAATAGCTGTAGGTCTATGGGTATTGTGAAAAATATACTAATACCACAGAGGGTGTATAGACCTAATGTGACTATGGTCATGCACAAAGTTAGATAAAAAGGAGACAGAGGACAGAGACTCAGTGGAAGAAAAGATTGATCCATAGAGATCAGCTGAGAAATACAGGCCCTCAGAGAAACTTTTGGCCATTTAAAAAGTGTGCAACAGAAAGTACTGTTGCAATAAAGACCATATATCAGAGTAAAGGAAGATTCCTTTCTTTTATTAGATAATTTGTAGGTGGTAGTTGTAATTCCAAATTCAACATCACATTGGGGACAAAGTATACTGTCAAAGACAGAAAGAAGAATGTTCTACGAATGGATTCTGCAAGGGCAGGGCTTCAGTCTTCCGTCTGTAGCCCTCTGGAAGATCACTCATGTCTCAGTCACTGTCTCGTTGCTGGGATGAACAGCTGACACCCACAGGTCAATGAAGGAGAGGTTTATTTTGACTTGTGTTTTTAGTCCATGATCAGCTGACTCTAAGTCAGGAAAGCACGGTGGAAGAGCCTGGTGGAAGAAAGCTGCTCACATCATAGTGGCCAGGAAGCAGAAAGAGAAGGGAAAAGCTGGTGAGGGAGATACACTCTTCCAGGTCATGTCCCCAATAACCTGTCTTCTGACTGGAGCTGACCTCCTTAACAGGAAGTCAGATAGATTGCCCTGTGATTAACTCGCCTCCCCAAAACCTCACGTATAAGTGAGTGAGGCCTTTGGGGAACATTCTGAAGCTAAACTCTAACAACTCAGAAGACAGATTCCCCACCACATTAGGTAAGGGTATTCATTTTGAGTAGTCCAACAATTATCTTTCCTTTTCTAGGCCCTAGCTTCTGAAGAAATGGAGGCTAGGGAGGAGGGAAGGAATGTGAAATTGGTAAATATTGCTTAACTGAATGAACTTGAAATTAGCCCCTCATCAATTTGCATGCCACTGTATTCCTGAATTTCCATGATTACCTCATGAGGCAAGTATTTTAAATAATACTTCCTTCGTTGGGCTCACCCTTGAGATCTTCACAAGCTCTTCTGTCATTTCTAAATTACAGACTTTTCACCATTTCACGTCCCGTGTTCCCAGTACTGCCCATCTAGCCTAGAGTTCCTTGCTGTATGAATCTCCCTGCTTCGCACATGACCCTTTCATATGGAATTATAGCCAATGGCAGCAACAGCTGCTTTTTTCTGGGCATCTGTGTGATTCAGAAGTTCATCTGTTCTTGCCGTGACAAATAGGAAAGTATGCCCTGCCTAGTGCTACTGTCTGTCTGCAGTCATCTTCCCCTTCTTTTTAGGTGATTTCAGGAGCAGATCTGCTGGTTACTTTCCCAAATACAGTTAAGTTGAGAATGAAATGCCTTAATCTCCTTCTTGAGGGGCAGTCCATATCCTCAGTCTCACAGTAATAGGCAACCCTAATGTTGATTTTGAGGAGAAACCACAATCCATTCTGAACACAGATTTCCCATGAGGCAGAAGGCTTGAAGAACCTGTTTCTTCACGGATTCCACAGAGATGAGGTGATAGTTGCTGTTTGCAGGGCTGGTTTTGCCTCCTTTCAGTAAACATGTGTCTTTTCTCTGCTTTTAGTGACTCATAACAGTTTTCTTTGAATGAGGAGTACTCAGTAACTTTGTCAGTTCATCTCCAAGACAGAGTTTCACATAACATCATGTTACTACACCTTCATTTGCTATTAAATCTGGGTGCCTTTAGTTATCCTAATCAAAACACACAAGCTTAAATATCACGTGGTTCCTCTTATATGAGAAACAGAAGATATGAGTAAAGAACAAGATAATACATAGGTAATAGAAAAAGGAGAGATTTGCAAAAGGGACCAAGAGATGGAAGAAAGGAGGAGGGAGAAGAAAGGAAGTGGATAAAAAAAAAATAAGATGTGTTATGTAAATATACCACGCCGGTACTAGAAATGTAATCATGTATTGCAAACATGTACTAATAAAGAACAAAAATTGAAAAAATAAGAATTAAAGGAATACAAACACAAACTTTTAAATAATGAGTAAACATCTGCTCTCACAGTTCTTGTCCTTTCACATTGTCCAATTTCAGGGTAAAAACTTAGAATTGCACATAAATTTAATTTAATGATTGTATTAGTATTCTTTAGAGAAACAGATACAATGGTAGATATATGACTATGTAAGAGCTTACAATTTGGCTTCCTCGGGCTTCTTACAAGTCAGGCGTGGAAGTGTGCGGAGGGTCCGTCTGCAAGCTGGAGATCCGGAGGGCCCAGCCGAAGGTCTGGAGGTCCGAAGGATCCAGGCGAAGGTCTGGAGGCCTGAAGGATCCAGGCGAAGGTCTGGAGCTCCTCCAAAGGAAGAGAAACCGATCCAAAGAAACCGGCAGGCTATATCCCTCTTCATTTCCCCTTTATACCATCTAGAGAATGGGCCTCCCTAGGGTGGATCTTCTACACCCTGGGGTGTAGAATTGCTAAACCAATTTAGTTAAGCTTCTCTTACAAGTTGACACAATCAACCATCACAATGATTTTACAAATCTGGTTTTAATCTTCCCAAATGCAAGAGTTAAGCTTATGCACCAAAAAGTGACAGCTGTCATTAAAGGAAGGATAAGTGCCCTCCTATAGTCCCCTAGTGTTACTGTTATGAGTATAATCTGTTTAAAAAAAAAAAAAAGAAAAGTATATTTCAAATGCTTTAAAAGCTTTATTGAGATAATTCATGTAATGTGCAATTCACATTTTAATGTATTTCCATAGCTTTTTAAATATTTGAAAGATATGTAACCATAATCACAACCTGATTTTATAACATTTTTGTTACTCCCATCAAATCACACACACATTAGCAGTTACTCTTCATCTCTCCATAACCACCAATGCTGGCAACAATCAATGTACTATCTAAGTATTTATCTTTTCTGAGACTCTCATAAAAATGTTATAATACAACATATGATCCTTTTGAGTGGCTTGTTCACAGAATATTTTCAAGGTTTATCCACCTATCACATGCATCAATACTTCATTTATTTAGGGTTGAATAATATAAATAACTTGTAAAAACCCTCTGTTGCAAGTTGGTTTTTCCATTTTAAAAAAGGGTATATGGAATTTAACTTGCAAACGGTTTATTGGTAAACCTGTAGTAAGTATCTGTTTAAGGAAAAGAGTGGAGATAAGATTGTAACGGGCATGCCAGGCCACATTGCAGATCTCCCAACAGGGTCTGGTAGAGTAAAGATTGCTGTTAGAGGAGTCCTCTGGAGTGAGGATATGGCCAGACTCTTCTGCCACCACAATTTCTCAGGGGCAGTCTTGCGAATAAGGCGACCTCATCTGGAAATCTGAGGCAAAACCAAATGACACTGTTAACTAATGACACTTCTTTCAGCGGGGCAGTAATTTTTTCCTTAGAGGGCAATATGAGGGCCATATTCCTGTAGTTAGCATAATTAAAACAAGCATCTGTTAAAAATAACTTTGGCTATGTGGTCATGCTGAATTGAAGATATACTTTCACTGCAAGTTCATTTCTTCTCTTCACCCCTTCAGGAGGTTCTTGAAAGCAGAGGCCACACCTTTTTTGAGCCAATATTCTTCAAATAATAATCTTTACACACATCAGCGTCCAATAAATGTTGTTGATTGACAGGACTAGTCAATCAAGACAAACATTTCTTATTTGAACATGAAATCTTTCTATCTTAGAACTCAGTAAAGCACTGTATACCGCTCATATTTGTAACTCTGCTCAAAGAGGTAATGCAGGGAGGCAAAGTCCATATGAAAATTGGCCCAAGGCTGTTTGGTCACTTTTTCAAAGTTTATACAATCAGTTTAGTGAATCCAGAAATAGAAACTGTCATTCAACACACTGTCTACTACTCACAACATGCTGGTGAACCACATCCCACAGTGAGTGGTCCTGTGTAGGTTATAGGCTTTAAAGACTTACATCTTTGTTAATTCCACAGCTCAACAGCTATAGAGCGCCTCATTGAAATAGTCTTATGAATAACATTGAGCTATGTGGTTCACTTTGTCCCCTAGTGCCTAAAATCTTTCTAAATTCCATATACCTTCTTGTGAACTGGAAGAGTATTCTGTACCCACTAAGCCATGAAATTTGCCATTCAGAAACTACATATTCATGATCTGGGAATCTATAACGATGCATTAAAAATGACAGGAGATCTAATCTCCAGGCACTTGCAGACATTGCTTTTACCTGTAAGAGAAAACTCCTATTGAAGATGGAAGCATTTTCTTCCATTTCTATGATGGATCATTATATACATTTTATGAATAATGGTGGCAGTATAATAAAATTAGGAAATTCCACTTATTCCATTATGAGTGATTTATTGCTCCTCATGCACAATAAACCTGCATCATTGTTTGCACAGAATATACATGTTTTAAAACACAGTTCATTTCAGAAGGTACAGCACACTGAGAGATCATAAAGAAAGCCTTTAGCAAATTTCCCTTACATTCCTTTGGGATAAAAACCATGGAAACAGCTTTGGGAAAAAGTAGAAAGCCATACATCATGAAGATTTAATGAGCAAAAATTTTGCTTTATACACTATTACTTTAATCACAATAACAATAAAACAATCATATATTTTGTCAACTATCATAATCTTTTCAAAGAACAGAATAGAGTCAACTAACTATTCAAAATATCCTTGATACTTTGGACACCTACACAGAAATTACATACTGTCCTTGTAAAGGAGTTCTGTCTATGAAATACATTAAATTAGCAGAGTTTATAGTTTGCTTTAAATAAAATATAGATACTATATAAAAAGAAGCATAATATAATGCTTGTCACCAAGTATCCTCCTTCCTATATTCTGACATAATGAAGTGGTAGAAGTTATGAATAAAATTGGATTTCAAGGCCCTAAAAATTAAAGGCTATAAAATATTTTAAAAGAATAAATTATAGTTGGATCCTGTTATTGGTTTTAACATACATTTAAATTGGTTATAGCTCATCAAAATTCCTGATCTTTATAGGAGGCCTTTTTTACAGTCATTACTTAAAAGATCATCAGATGGAAGTAGAAAAACAAAAGGACACTTCTTGAAGATGATGAAAGTCAAATATACTTAGTAATGGTCTAATGTAGATCAGCAAAATGCTACATATCTACTGTGGAAAAACAATAACTGGGCTGTTAAACTGCAGTTTTCTTTCTGTCCTTATGAAAGGATTGATTTCCTTAATGACTAAAAGTCAAAGAAATAATAAAATAGTGACCATAATTTCAGCTCACAACCTGCTCTGTTCTACATGCAGGTTGGTCCATCGATTGCAGGTTGAACCTGTCCTTTCCACATGTGCATGCATGTGCACACCATCCTCCATCTTCATGTTCAGTAATCCTCATCGTCAGTTCTCTTCTCAAAAGTTTGCAGATAACTATGAGGGAAATTAAACTAGTCTTATTTAGAAGATAATCCTTCAAGGCATCTTTCTCAAAGAGTTAAAATTATGATATTACAAGGATACGGGCATGCCATATCCACGTTTATAGTAGTACGATTTGTAATAGCTAGATCTTGTAAACAACACATCTGCCCCTCAACAAATGAATGGGCAAAGAAAATGTAGTATTTGTACACAATGGAATATTTCTCTGACATTAAAAAAAGGTAAACTTGAGTTTCTAGGTAAATATCTGCAATTTGTGAACATAATATTAAGTGAAATAAGTCATACACACATGCTTAAATATCACAGTTTTTCTTATATGAGAAAATCAGTATATGCAAATTGGGAGCAAAATGGAAGATAGATAAATAGGAAGTGGGGAGAGGTTTGAATGCTTCCACAAATTACCTATTCCATTGATTAAAAAATATTTTAATATATATGCTAATTTGTTTCATTTATACTACTAGTTTTTCTTCATTCATTGAAAAGAGATTTTTGTGCTAATCTCTGTTTCTTCTTTGTAGAGACAATTTTTTTGTCTATATCTTGTATTCTGAGTAATTCAAAGATAATGATATACAGGTATTAACTATTGTTATCTCTTATTATTTTGTTATGAAATTTTGATTTAATTTTTCCTAAAAGACAAAATGAGAAAGAAGAAGGGAAAGTAAAATGAGTAAATTGAGAAAACTGCTTGTTACATTTTGGAGGGGTAACATTGAGCACCTGGTGACAGTCATGAGTTTTTTAGAGAACAGTGGAGACTTAGGCTGGAAAAATAGACAGGATCAGTGCGACACAGGAGTGCTTGCCGGGGTGCAGCAAGCCACCTTGCAGGTCTTCGAGAGGTGGAGAAGGAATGCTTCTATCTGTTACTGATGGAAGTACAAGCGGATACTCCATGTGCTTTGTCTTTTACTTAATACAAAATTTTATGTGGCAGGAGATAGGGTTCCTGTTTCCTTTTATATTTTTTTTAGCATCATTAAAACTGTAGATGTACTTGAGGCTTTTCTCCTTGTAGGGAAGTGCGAAAATACATAGCCATTGTTTTTGACTGTCAGTTGCTCTTTTCGTTTCACTGCTGTGAAGAGTTTATTTTTATTCAAGCTGTTAAAATACTAGATCAAAACCAGGGTTTAAGTAGCAAATAGATGATTCAGAGAGTAAAATTGCTCCTTACTGAGTACAAGGTTATATTTCAATCAATATTGTTCTCAGAAGAATGAAACACAATTCAAGTAGAATATATAAAAGGAACCAGAGGGGCTGGGGCATAGCTCAGTGGTAGAGTGCTTGCCTAGCATACCGTAAGATCTTGTGTTCAATCGCCAGCACCACCTAAATACATAGATACATACATACCTACACGAAAAACTAGTGCAAATGTTGTATTTTGTGTGTTCCTTTTTTGAGTATGTATTTTTTATAGACTTTAGTGGCACTTTCTCACTCATGCTGACTTTTACAGTTGTCGCGTGTGCAAAAGCAATTTCAGTATTTTCATTGACACAGAAAACTTTTTATAGACATCTCTGAATATATTCATATTTATTAAATGCATGTGTATAAATTGTAACGTATTAAGTGTTTATATATTATTTCGTGAATCGCTCACTAAATTGAACAATAATACAGTTAAATTCAACAACGAAATGAATGGATCCTATCATATTCAGCATAAGATACTTGGATTCTCTTGGCTGATTTTACTCTATTTTCTAGATTAGATTATACTGAATCTGATATAAAGATAGGCTGAACATACAGTTGGTCATAAACTTTTGTAATGCTGTTTGATGGAGTCAACATTTTGTTTTTATTTCATATGATTTTATGTCATTTGTATTATCCTAAACATTTGGAACTTTTAAAACTGCCGTGTTTAAATGTAGAATACAAAACATAGTTGGTGCGATTTTTCAGTTGAGGTTCTCACCAGGTTGGGGGTATTTGCCCCAGTTTATTGAGCAATTGTAGTCTTTGGTTCCTTTTCTAGCTTGACCCCTGCAGGATGCTCTGGCTTTCCAGGCTTAGTGTATATCTGATGAAGGTGAGGACTTATTGTACCAGGGACGTCTGGTATTGTACTTTGTGCAGAAGGATTATGGCCAAATCCTAGCCAACCTGAACCCTCTGCAGACAGCTTCACATCTAGGATTACAGTCCTTTGTACTTGGTGCATTCAAATAGTGTGCCTTTTGTAACTGCAGCAAATTGCCAATAGCTAGGCCAAATTGAGCACATATATCTGTTTCTTAAAGTGTGCACACTTTTCATTTTAAATAACTCAGTGAGTGTCACAACTCTCCTCTTTAGTCTCTCAAGTTGCCCTGTTTGGGAGCATCAACATTATCTGTTTAGCCCTAAAATCATTTGGGCTCCTGCCATGACTAGATGGGTACGTTGGAGAGGGTGTGGGGGTGACAGTTTGTCTCTATCCAAACTATGGAATTCTTGTGTCGGGTTTGGAGGGCTTTCAGGGCATCTGTTTTTTTACAAAATGGTCCTATCTGATGTTCTTGTACGGGCCAAGTTGAAGACCATCGCAGTAGTACTTTCTTGGATCAGAGGAGCAGTGTATTTCATTAGATATATTAAGTAAACAATATGTACTAATTCAAAGCTTGTTACAGTAGTTCTCAAAGAAAGGAAAAAACTATATATCACAAAATCTGATTGAATGATTACTGTGTGCACCTCGCGCATGTTACATTCTTTAGTCTGCACATTAATGAAACATTTTGGTGTTCCCGTCGTGGGCCCTTGACCTTCACCACTGTGTAATGTTGCTCCCTTACTGTTTGCATGTCCCACAGCCTCACTCTACTGTTTTACTCTGGAGTGTTTACTTCATAGAATTTTATTTTTTAAAGCTTAATTGTTTTATTTACTTTTGATTGCATTTTCCTCTTCTAGAATGTAGAATTCATGAAGGTAAATTTCCTTTTGCTCATTGTAATATCCAAAGACATAGATTAGTGATGTTTCCACAGCCAGAACTCAATTTAATTCATTTTCTGAATGAATTTCTATCCATCTATCATTATCCTTAACTTCCTATTTCCTCTTTTCTGTTTCCTACTCTTCTGCTTAGAAAATTTTAGAACTTAAGTCAAATTTTTAGGGCCCTACAGAAAAAAAAAATAAAATCTGTGTTCTTATAGTTACTGTCACTCAGTCTGGATGACTCTTGTCTATAAGGGTGATTTTAGGGAGAATAAAATGCATGATAAAATTTCTTCCTCATTTAAAAAATATCTAATCACATTTGTAATAGTAACTTTACATACCTCACAGAAGAATTATAATGATTAATATCTGTTTAGTAATTTCATAATGACAAAGCACCCTGACTGAACCTCCAAGGGAAAAGAGTTCTAAAATGTACATAATTAGTATCTTAGCTTTTTCATTTGTCAAACATACAAAGAAAAAACCTATTCACATTCAGAAGGTTGTTATTGCGATTAATTAATGTTTACAAAACGATCATAATAAAGGGCAAACACATTTCCTTTGCCATTTCAAAGGTGAAAAGGGAAATTTTATTTGATATTTATAGTTATTTACTTATATATCTTGAATGTTCAGAGTAATTCCTGTTTCTATAATTATTACCCTAAACCATATACCAGATCACACTCTTTTTACTTCTGCACGTGGGCAGATACAATTGCCCTTAGTTCTTTGTTTCTATAAAGTGGAAATAAGCAGTCAATGCACAATATATTAACTCTTTTTTTCTGAAGGTAACTTATTTTAGCAAATTTACAGGTTGTTTTAGTACTTTTGTTATTTTTCCTTTGTCTAGATGATAGACTTTATTTTGTCATTTGGATATGATTTGATATAGAGATACTGAATTTGACATTTTCTATCCAGGCAGGTATGGATTTGATGCCATCGCTTTGGTCCTTTGGTTCTGTGACTGTTACACATGGCTTTGTACTGCTACATTTCAATTAATGGGTATTAAGATGCAGGCTCTGAGAGAATGAGACACAGACTACAATCATGTTGATTTTCTGCTATAATTATATGTATATATTTGGCATATTCTATTTGAAATCTTTGACATTACAACCAAGTGCTTATGATTTTTAAATGAGTTCCAAATGTGAATTTTGGCTTTAAATTTGTTGGAAAACTCTATTTTCCTATTCATGTTTACCTCCTCATTACCTCTTTACCTTGTGTTTTCAATAGAATACAGTAAGCTATTCTCTGTTGATAATCTTTTTTCCTAATTTAATGCATGTTACACAGTCAGTGATTGTGTGAAAGCATAGGGATTACATTATTAGCTACAGTATTTTTATACCAACTTCTAGTTAGTTAACTGGTACCAAAAGTCAGGGACACAGCTAGGAACTCTGTTTAAATTAGCATCAAGCTGTCATCTGATTATTTTTTGCATAATTCCTTGCTTAGCATAAAGCTTTATGGAAAAAGCAAAGTTATACTTTTCATTCTTTAATGAAAAGAGGATTTCTTCTATATCTCCTTCCCAGACCTATCCCTGTCCCTCCCTCAATGGCTAGAGACTTAAATTTCCTGTTTGTTCATTTGCTTTTTGGTCTAGGAAATATTTTTGCTAATAATAGATAAGAAATTTAGGGAATAATACACACTGACTACAAAAGATCAGATATAAAACTGAATTATAAATGGCATAGGTCCTTTGTAGGTTGAGGAGGATATACAAGATTTGAAGATTAGATAAAGGGTTATGACCCACTATAGTGATAAAAATGAAGAAAATATCACTTAGTTTTCCTCTGTTTATAAAATACAGAAACTAAATTCTCTGGTATCTTATACAATTATAAATATTCTGAAATGAATCAAAATATTGGCTCCTCATTGCGATTGTTAAATCATGTAGAGATGAGCTGAAATCTTTGAGGGTTAAAATTGGATTTGAGTTTATATGTAGTGGTGTAAGGTGATTTATCACCACAATCATCTATATTATATGGTAATTTATGTTGATTTTTTATTAAATTCTCTCTGTTGCATAGAAAGATACAGATGCAGACATACGTGTATTGAAGTATAATGTCTCTTATTGTTTAACAACACAGGTCAACTAGACACCAAAAGACTAGTCCAAGTAAATAACCTCTATCCGTAACTGGGTTAGTTCAGGTTGTTTAACAATATGTTATTAAGGTGTATTCTATTGACAATTCATTTAGCATCAGACAACATTTATTTTCTGGGTCAGTCTGTATGGTGGGCATCATGATAGGTGCTGTGAAGCTTTGTAAATAATACACAAATCATAACCAAAGCTCTGGTCAAGTCACCTGTGGGTTGATCACTCTGAGTAGTTGTAAGTTGCATGGTATTCCTGAACGAAGATATACAAAGCCCGTGGCTGTTTTATAGAGCATGCTACCCATGATTGTAGACAGTACTTTCCTAAAATTTTAAACCAAAACAAAATAAAAGTATAAGTATTATTGAAAAATGGTTGTCTTATCACAAATTTATTACTATGGCTACCTCTCTCATGAAGAGAACGTCACCTAAATAATTATATCAACTAAATACAGTTTAGTCATTTTGAAAAAAATATTCTATTAGTTCTGTGTCTTTTTCATATCTTATCATATAAAACACAAAAGTACCCAGTCTAACTGGACACTTTTATATCAGCATAGAAATTATATGAATTGCATAGGTTGGAAGATACACTTGAGTTATTCAGATTCAAAATACTATTGCTTTCCTGTTCAAAAAATTATTTGTTTAACAATGCTTTCCTTTTATAACAAAGAAGAGGAAAGCTGGAAAGTGTCTAATGTCTAATATAAATTATACCAATACAATTATCGTTGCTGAGCAACCAGAGAAACATGAAAAGTCCAAGCTGCAGAGTAACAAGGGACCAATTTTTTTATGGTTGTGGATTCATTTTCCTTTTTAAAGTAGTGTGGGAAATTTTGGTTTTACAAGACCTTAAAATATGTTTCATGTTTCACGACAAACAGGTGAGATTCAGAGAGTAAGTTTTTACCTAATATGATTATCCTAGTATTTACTCAGTAAATCATATTAAAAAACTCTATTTTCCTATTTTTAAATTTCATTTTAGAAAGATAAGGAAGTTATGAGTTTATAAAATATAATTATTGACTGTATGAATTCAAGCCAATATTGATTATAATTTTCTCTCACGTTCTACTCTTATTAATGAGGGATAGGGAATGAGAGATAAGAATTAAGAATAAAAGAATTAAGTGGGGAGTTTTCTGAACCCATTGATAATCAATTGCTGGAGGCTGGTTACAATTCTTTTCCAAAATCATTGGTTAATTACTAACCCAAAATATCTTTCTCTGTACCTAAATTTTACCATCACAGAAAAACCTGCTTTGCATAGAGGTTATCACATATTTAGACATTAAGATCCTTCCAAAATGGATGCCATGCAATTTAAAATTTTTACTTTACAAAATGTATATTACTTCATTAATAAAAAAAATTGTATTCGAGTTGTTATGAAATAAGATACTGTTACTGAGAACCTTAGCATAATAACGTAAAAATTATATATCTTTTAAAAAATTTTATGCTCTTTCTATTTAATGGTTTATTATTTCTTAGAAAACCAAAGTTATGATCTCCAGAAAACCACATTTCTCTCATGAAAATTTGCATCATGGAAAAGTTTCATAATAACTTGTAAAAGAAAATAATAACAGATTTATATAATGGTATATCACATTTTACATTTTCATGTACTGTGTTAGAATATTTTGCTATAATTTTGGAGTATATTGTAATGAGTTCTTTATCAAGATGCTTTAACAGGTCACTCAAAATCTTGCACTTGTCATGTGACATCTCTCATTTTGTTAATGGATTGTGATTGGCGGTTCAGATATTTATGCTAAAAATAGATGTGTAAACTCATATCTTTGCCACCAATAAATAATTCATCATAAATATTTTTTCACACTGAAAAATACTTTAATTGACATTTTGAAAAATGAGATCATACTTTTCTTAAAAATTTTCTAAGTTTTTGATTTCAAAGTTTTATGCATACATATTTAAATCTATATATTCATTTAAGAATATCATAATATATACTGATCTTTATCATGTGCACAGTTAATTCTCTACTGTTCACAAGTCATTTTTGGTGGAAATTACAACATGAAAGTCTTCTTTCTCTTTGACTTTTACCCTTGTATTCAGCAAATAATTATTGTTCCTCTACTTTGTACAAGCCCATGCCAGGTGTTAAGGATACAGGATAAACAAACATGGCAGAATTTCTCATTTCATGAAGTTTACAGTATGCTGTAGAAAAAACATTAAAAAATAGGACAAAAATAAGTGCATAATTACTGATTATGACAGGTACTGTAAATAATATGTAGGAAAGGAGCCAGTGGAAATGTTGGGGTACCTAAGGAAGGACGTAAAAATTGCTTATCACTCAGGGTTATGTCTCAAAATCTCTTAAGTGGTCTATAAAATATGATATATATAACTTCCCTATGTAATGCTGTATAGAAGTCTTACAACATACACACTAAATTTGACTAAAGGAACTAAGGCAGAAACTCATATGTAAATATCAGGACATTAAAAAACTGATGCTAAAATCTATAGGGGGAAAAAGAGTACAGAAGTAGAATTTTAAAACATAATTTTCCTAAAAAAAAAAAATACTCTTCTTGGGACTAAGGATTTAGCTCAGTGGTTAGAGTGCTTGCCTTGCAAGCACAAGACCCTGAGTTCGATCCCCAGCACACAAACAAAACAAATAAAACAAAATGAAACTCTTCTTAATCTCATCTTCTCTTTACTATCTTGCACCTCCTCTTTACTGTCTTGCATATTAATAAAAGAGAGGACATTGTAAAAGATTAGTTTTTCTGAACTCATAATGATAAGCTGTTTTTTATTTATTTGTTTTAGTGAAGCACGTTTGAATATGATTTGGTCATTCATGTTCAGTATTACCTGAAACAGCTTGGTATAAAAATAGAAACCTTTGGCACAACTTATGCTATCCTATTAACATCTGATATCCACTGAGTATTTCCTTGTTTGGAAGTAAGATGTCATGTTAACATTTCAGAAATTAAAATGTATTTGCTCAAGATTGTATGGCAAAGTCTCCATTGTGCTGTTTTCTTTCTTTTTTCTTAAATCTGTACTCATTAATTTTTCATAGCAATTTTGTTACAAAATTCATTCTGATATAAAGATCACTGCCTAAAGGAGATTACTGGAGAGCCCAGTGAATTATTTTACCAAAGTTTACCATCATAGATTACATTTATAATTTGAAAACAAATGAAAATATGGGATATTTTCTTCAATATACAAGCAAAAAAGTTCTACTTCAATTATGTAAGTATTTAATGTGAAAGTATATTTTAGCCTAAATTATCCAGCTAGCTCCTATAGTTCTCTATTCATCTATTTTGGGTTTAAATTATTTTATAATTGTTTAAGTGAGTAAATTAACTTTGTTCTTGACTGTGTAAAGGTCTTTGGTGCTTTTGTAGTAGCAGTAATAACTGGCATAGAAGTTTATAGTTCAAAATAATTGTTGGAAAATAATCCTAGTGGTGTTCACAAAATTGGGATGAAGATTTAGGTATAATGCAGTTTATCAAATACAATATAATCAGACAAAATTATTGATGCTTTAGAATCATCTGGTAAGCCAGGCAGAATAAGCATCATTGTCCTCAGTTATAGATTAGGTAACTGACACAAAAGTGATTGGATAAATATTGATGTAGTCAAAAGATAGTAAGTAAAAAGATTAAAATTTAGTGTGAGTGTTCTGAATCCAGAGTGTGGATACAATCATTTATTAGGAATATGCTTGTACATTTTAGTGTTTCAGCCTGTGAGATTTAAAATTTTATTAGCTCACATACTTGCATTTTATGAAGTGCTAATTTAATTGAATAAGAATCGATTTCATACATTAGCATTTTTACTAGCCTACTTTTTCCATGAATATCATCATAGTCAGCCTTTGATATATTCAACTTCTGCTTCTATTAAAAAAATTGTATACAGAGCTTGCACAGTTAAATGAAAGACGCTGAAAATCCCATTGGCTAAGACTCACAGTTGTTAGTAATAGGTTGCAGTTCCTCCCCGCACAATGCACTCAGCCCTGTCAATATAAAGCATAAGGCTAATGGTCACCCCACTTTTATCACATACGGCGTTCAGTGGGAGAAAAATTTAATTTGTGTTAAATACTTTTTCTTTGTTGTTTTCCTGTACATATTTTCCTTTTGTAATTTGCTTGTTTGACATGAAGCTGTGCTAATAGCTTCAGCAAGTATTTCTTGGAAATTTGTAGCTTGCAAGTACATGTGACTTGTTCAACTACTAGAAGTAGAATTGAGCAGATCAGGCTTGAGTGATAAATATATTTATTTGTTTGTTCCACGTTGCATTTGCTTTCATATTGGGATTTTTTTGTTTACTTTTTAGTGGGAATGTAGGAATTTACTGAGATTTAAAACATCTGTGTAAAAATATTTTCTGTTTAAAATAAATCAGGAAAGAGAAGTTCTTTTCTATTAGCCTTAAAGTTAAAAAGAGTAACTTGTTTCTCATATTATTTTCTTTGTTTATGTAACATATGTATATGTATAGTATATGCAGTGACAGAGCAGAATGCATCTCTAATATAAAAACCAAATCAAGCTACTATGTGGTTTTTCTCAAAGCCATAGAATGTTAAATTTTTTCATTAATGATATCTGACTTTTGAATTTTTATATTGGTGCATTTTCCTAAAAATCTGTGCCATACATGAAATTTTCAGTGATCTTAAAACTGTGGAAATTTGTCAGGGATGAATAAATAATTTAGTATTTGAAATTCTTAGGTATTAAAAATACCTTAAAATTCCCACATACGAATATCATTTAACAAAAACAAGTTCACTATGAAGAGTTAAAATTTATGAAATAGCAAAGAAGAATATTCATTTCTTCTCCATAATATGACATTTTATTTATTTAGTTAGTTAGTTAGTTAGTTAGTTAGTTAGTTAGTTAGTGGTGTCGGGGATTAAACTCAGGGCCTGTGCTTGCGAGGCAAGCACTGGAAACACTGAGCTAAATCCCCAACCCCCATAATAGAAATTTAAAGTTCAGAAAATCATGAAAAAGTCCTCTCTGTGTCTAATAAAGTAGTTCCTTGCCTCATGTTGTATGTCTTTTAGTTCTAGTTCTGTGGTATATGCCTGGATGTTAACAGTAAAGTGAAGCAAAGAGAAAAAGAAGGCAGAAGTGAAAGTCGATTTCTTATTGAACTTTAAAGTTCAATCTACTGAATTCCAGATTAGTCTGTTTATGAAAATATATGAGGTTGATATTGCACTCGTATGTACTGTATCGCAGAGGTGATAAATGTCAGTAGAGCTGGCATTAGAGTAGAGATGTTCATTAACAGTCATGGTAAAGTAAACTGAACATTATAAAATTTTCATACTCCCAGGAACTAGATGCTATTTTTAATACTTTCTTACTGTACATTTTTACTGCTAGATTATTTTAGTGAGGAAACATTTCTGATTGTTTAATGAAATATGTAAAATAGAATTTATTTTTGAGAACACTTTTACAACCGATTTTCTAAAATCATATTTATTGTGTTAAGAAGTAAAAAATAATACATTTTTATGTTGGTGGTAATAGTATGCGTGTAGATACACTTATCTATGTTTCTGTAATCCATTTAAACATTGATGCTTTGTTTGTGCAGTATAACAAACCACCAAAAAAAGTATACACACTTCAGAAAAAGAAAACTTTTTATAAATATTTTAATAATAAATTTATTGAGACCTCATGAGATTAATACTAGTTACTTTTGGCCTCTACAATTACAAAAGGTGCTCAAAGTGGTGGCCATTAGCTTCCAGACATTTCTCAGTACAGTGAATTACTTTTTGGGTGGCCTTTGTCACTGAGATTGAGGCACATGCATTTTCAATTTCTTCTCTAAGGGCTGGAGGTGTAGCAGGTTTTCTAGGGTTCCCCTTATGAGGGTAACACCTTCAGCTGAAAAAATCATACTATTTTTCTTTTCCTGAAGTGTTTTCACATTTTTTGGTGGACTCTGTCATTTTGTAAATTGTATTTCTCAGTATAATTTAGAGGCACAGATTTCTGTAAGTCTTTTTTCATATGTAATACTCAGTTACATAAGCTATCACGTTTGTCTTAATGGCACATTTACATAATAGGCCCCCGTTGATTTTGAGTGGCATAATGAATAATAAGTAAATATTTTGTGTAGGTGTAAATTTTACAAAGCCTGGTAAAATCTTTATCATAAACCTGAATCATATATATGTATATATTCAGGCTCCATCTACATTGGAAGTATCCTAAGCTGTATTTTTCTTTTTGGTTGTTAGAATGCAGTAGCAGCAGTTTCTATTGAAAAGGAGTTTTTACTTTATGATAACAGAAAAATTTAAGGAATGAAATTTCTCGGCCTTGTATTAGGATGTAACCTAAAATAGCATGGCAGGAACCTAGGGTGCTATTTTATCAGAAGTACCAGTATGTTCAGATTTTACCAGTGTCACTTTGCAGCAGCACGATGATGAGCACTGACCTTTTCTATAGTGACCAGATGCTTATAAAGCTGCCAGAATTCTCTGACAAGACTTTTTAATAAGTCAGTTTATACAAATTTTTTTCACACCATCATCTTTAAGGAGCTGGCATCGTACATAACATACAAAAGAACTGCAAAATAGATTGACATTTTTATTCTGTAATAATTGATTGATAGTATCTAGATAGTATTTAGGTAGTATTTAAATTAATTGACATTTTTTGATCGACCCTCATGATGATCTGACCCAGGTTTATGTTTTATAAAATTGTTCATTTTCCTTAATTGTATTCTCATGAGTCTATTGGTACATGTGTTACTCCTAGCCAGCTAGTATAACAATCCCCACAAAGTTGCTACACTCCACACTTTTAAAAAGTAGAATTAAATAAGAAATACTATTTTAACTTCTTTGCAAGTGAATTACAAATGCACCCCACCTTATTATAGCTCACACATCCCCACCCCACTATACTGCATTATAACCAAATATATTTCTTATGGAAGTTTAATAAAAATGTGAATTGGTGTGGGGAAAGAAAAGAGGCTCAGGAACAGGGAAATTTATCTTTTGCAAGTTTTTATGCATGGAGTTCTGTAATTTTCTATCCTGTGAGCCATCCTAATGAAATAACTAAAGGACATTTCATAAAGTGGGAGCAAAAGATTCCAAGCTTATGTCTATCTCAGAGCTCTCAAGATGACAGAAGTGCATATAAAATTTCCTAACAGGGCACTTCCAGCACTTCCTTGTAAATTGAATCTTGGCTCTCATCAGTGTCTTGACTCAGTTTAGGTGGCAATTTTGTCTCAAAATAAACATTATTAAGATAAAAGTATTTTATTTCTGACAAATAAGTGAAAGATACATATTTTCCTATACTCTAGTGATATGCTTTTCTTCTTTTGTCTACAAGTTGGCCTAATAATTAGTAATGTCCAATTTGACTCCAACTATTATGTTCCAGAAAGAAACGAATTTTAAGAATTCTTCTGCAAGTTTTATTGCGTCCTTGGATTTACATCTTTATAGAAGTAAGTGGCTATCCATTTATCAAGCACATAGTTTAGATGAGATATTAGTTTGCTAGAGCTACTGTAACAAATTACTACAGCCTTGGTGGCTTATATAGTACTAATTTGTTTTCTCACAATTATGTAGTTAGAATTCAAAAAATTATTCCTTTAATAAATAATCTAAGATAGATATTACCAATGAGGACACTGATAATTGGATTAATTTACCAATGTTTTCTTTAGAGCAAACCAAGAAGCAAATTTTGAATTCTAATGCTATTTATTAAATCCTTCTTGTTTTATTCAAGCTGCTTTTCTTTCTTCATTCTCTTGACAGTTCTTTGCTTACATTTCATGGTATTCGTTATTATAACAGGGAACTTCTAAAACCAGCCCCATAATGAGAACACACTGGTGTCCCTAAACCACAGCCTTGGAGTATTAAGGACTTGGCAGGAAGTTTTATGTTGGCCTATCCTAAAATTCTTCATATTTCAAAGAAAACCAACATGGATAATGCAAGATGTGGTGGTATGATTTTATTCCATGTTTTTAGTCACTAGGTATTTTACAAGAGGCAGAAACTTAAAGCTACTGAATTTGACTTTAGCTCTTTTTTAATTTCTTTGCTGGAAGCAAACATAGCCAAAAGAAAGTGAATGAACTGAGGACTAGACAATCCACACAAATCTAATGAAATGACAAAAGTCACCCAGAATCTTAATAATGTCTTCAAATTATTGTTAAATTTTTTATTTTATTACAGAGTAATTGCCAAAATATACCTGCAGGTGCTTCATATGAATATGTAAATTGCATATGTTAATGTACTTCTTATTTAAAAAAAGAAACCCGTAGAGCAAAAATTCAAAGAAGTGCAAGCAATAAAACTAGACACAAATACTTTCTGAAAGAGGATTAAAATATTTGTTATCATCCTCCATAAAGTAATGCATTTTGGGCTTTGGTTTTATAAGTGTAGCCTTTAGCAGCTTATAAACCTTCAATTTACCAGTTTACCTCATCAGACAGCATTTCAGAATTATTTTCTATCTCTCAAGCATGTTTATCTTGCATAAACGATATTATCTGAAAATGTGTTTGTTTTCAAATTGTGGGTAGCTATATGCTGGCGGGATATAATAAAAAAAAACTT
Organism: Hystrix cristata; assembly: GCA_004026905.1. NCBI lineage: Eukaryota > Metazoa > Chordata > Mammalia > Rodentia > Hystricidae > Hystrix > Hystrix cristata. The sequence goes on along the minus strand of PVJO010000924.1, from coordinate 12,533 downwards.
CATATAGTATTTACACAACAACTTTATTCTACACAAAATGCATGATTGCATTTTGGTCTTCAAAATGCAATGTCCTGTGTTTCTTTCACCTGATAGCCATTTCAGATTAGTCATTGATTTCCCTCTGTTGTCAGTACTAGATTGCATGCTCTTAAAGGATGCAGACTGTACACTCTGTTATACATCTTTACCCCGTGGTGTCCTTTGAAATGCCAAGAACTCTCAAGTTGTTTAATAAAAATCATTGGGTTGATTTTCATCTTTGCTGCCAAATAGAAGAGGACAGGTGCCATTTCTTCTGGTTTTAAAATGGCCAGACATTCCTGGAACAAAGATTAGGAGCCATATCTCTAGCTTCTAAGTTCAATTTTGAACCCTTCAGCTGAATGCAGTGCTTTCTCCTTGAAAGTGCAGAGGTGGATGAAACTCATACTTCTGTGTGTGAATTGGGCTCCTAATAGCGACTATCTTTTCGTTACCTGGAATTCATTTGAAATCATGTGTATTACCTTTTAAAATTACATAAATATTGTAGTGTATTTATTCTTATGTTTATTTTCACGTGACAAGAACATTGCATACATTTAACATCAAATAAAACAGGTGTGCCAGGCAGCCGTGCTGACTTTGTCCTGTAGCTCCTGTTATGTGCTTCCTCTACACAGCACACTGTCTACAACCTGGAATGTGCATTCCCTGCTTTAAGAAGCCCAATTGAGATCATTCACAAAGGTGTCTTTGCTCTAGCATTCACTGTACAGAGGACTTCAGGTCTAGAAATTCATGTGGATATTATGAAAACCTTGGACTCTTGGATAGGGTGATGAGTTTCACAAGACTGTAAATTCCTGTTGAAGCCTGTGAGGGTAACTGGAGGGTGAAAGAGAAGGATGGGGAGCTTGGACAGGCTCTTAAAATCCTCTGTGCCTTAATTCATAAGAAGCAGCTTAATTCCCATCTACTTTTTTTAGGATTTCATTTCTTGAAAACTTTTTTTTTCCTATTTTTGTTTTCTATTAGACATTTATTTTTATAATCACTTTATTTTTTCAAATAAAATTCTTATTTAAAACAAAAAAGGAACAAATGTATCAAAACATAATGCTGCAGTGACTTAGAGCTATGAGAGTCATACGTATACCATAGGCCTGACTCCTTATGTGGTATCCTATGCTTACCAGATATCATAAAGCTTTTTTGTCAACTGCTTTAATAAAGCAAATTCACAACTTTTTTGATTTAGTATATTACATTATGAGACACATCTCTTTGATATCATAAAATGCATGTGTTTCCCATCTATAACTTTCCAACAGAAGCCGCGTTAGTGTGAAATTAGTAGGGCTCAAACTACAAGACTCTTGTGTGAATCAGTCATTTCCAAAGCTCTTTGAGGGGTTTCAACAATAGTTCTCTGGATTATTATTTCTTAATATTAGGAAAATTAGACATTTCTCCATAATCAAATAAGACAGCTATGTATTCCTACTCCAACTTCTATTCCATTACACTTCCTGTCATTTTAGGTGGTTGGAGAAGCTTAAGCTTCAGGTGAGAATGCACTTAGGGCTCAGTGGGGTATATTTATATAGCTCTTGGTAATTTTCATGTATATTTAAGCTACATTAGAATGCTACCCTTTCTAATGCATGGGATTGGCTGTCAGAATATTATCACTATCCTGCAAAACAAAGGTGGTTGTACCTAAGATCTTTCATACCAGAAGTATGCAGAAAGTGGATATTTTAGTATATAGAGTTAGAAACCTGTTGATCAAATCTGTTAAATCATCAGATTAAGCTGACATTTCTCAGGCACAGCTTTTCCTTCTCAGGAATGTTCTAGGCAGTGGAGCATATTCAATCATAAATGCATAAACACATGCCATACATTTTTTTTTCATTTTTCAGGGGAATTGCACAGATTATAATTTATCAGAATTTCTGTGGTTGTAGATGTATGAAGATGTAGTGATACAATAAATATTGAGTACATCTGTGGCAACTCATAAATGAAAGAAACTTGGTAGAGGTTTTCCTTAATTTTCTAACAATCCAAGACCTTTATATGCTATTTGCAATGATTAAATGTGAAACTGAAAAATAAAACCCAATTTTTACTAACATATCATTAACAAGCAACAGATTTCATCATACATGACTGTATTAGTTATCTTTATAGAGCCAATGGTTTGCAAGAGAGCAGATTTAATACAGGACATTTACAAGTTAAAACATTGACCCATAAGCCAAATGCAGGAAGAGTGCTGAGTGTCTGTCTATGCCCTGGGGACCCAAAAGATCCAATCAAGGGCTGGGAGCCCACAGCACTGTCCCATGTACGTCTGTGTCTGCAGATGACTGAAGAAATCTTTACTAGAACCAGGATACGATGCTCGATGCTCTCAGCAGAGATGAAGACCAGAGGTCCCCGAAGCAACAGCAGACATCCTTGCTGACCGAAAGGCCCTGAGCTCCTTCTTCAATGAGAATAGCCCAATCCCCTTCAGGAGAACCAGCCACAACAGAGTTTCTCCTGTGAAACAGTCAGCCACTATCTTCTGCTCCTGATTTCCTTTATGCTATATTTACAACAGTCCTCAGGTGGATCTTTGTAAATGCAGCAGGGTAAATGCTTGCTTTCGCCGTGCACGACTTACTGTTTTAGGGCTCAATTCATGGGGAAGGAGACACACACCACTCACAAAGATCAATTGAGTTATTTAATAACAATAAAGAAAATAAGAAAAAAAGGGGGGGAAACTCTAGGAAATCATAGCACCAATCCATCGTTTCTATCTCTGGTAATCTGCAGCACAGGAGTAGTAGTTCAAGCAGAGATCTTTTGCTAGAGAAGCAGCAGCTACGTGGGACATGAGAAGAAAACAGCAGTCGTGGAGACACAACCAACAGCAGTCCCTATCGACGCACAGAGACATTCAGCAGCCTCAGGGGCGCGAAAGAAGAAATTGGCAGCCATTGTGAGGGCGCAACAAAAAGCGGGACCAGCAGCCCCCACTGGCGCACACAGGAAAAATATCATCAGATACGGGAGCGAAAAACACCATTAGCAACCTTGGCGGGCGTGACAGAGGGAGAGAAGAGAGAGAGAGTGAAAGTGAGAAAGAGTGAGAGAGCGCACATGGGTAATGCGCCCATATTTATCTATGCTCTGACAAAGGAACGCCCCCCTCCAGGAAATGGGCGTGCACGACTTTACATCTGGTCACCCCCGGTCTGGCTAGGAGCCAGGATGCCCCCAGAGTGCATATCAAAGTAAATTCTTTGTTGATAGTAAAACTGTTCCTGCAGTGTTAGCCAGACCTTGGAAGAACAGGCACACACTGGGAAGGTTAGCCCTTTATCAGAACACAGGCATTCAAACTGACTCTCCATAGCCATGTAATGAATCTTACAATCTTCTACACCCAAAACCACAACTCAGTCCAGCTGAGTGTTCCTGCTCAAGTTGACCGTATCAGTCCACCATACTGACCAAAACTACTTCCTTCTCTATTGTCTGTTGAAAATATTACAAAATCGCTATCACAAGATAATTAAAAAGGCACTTAAAGAAAATACAGTCAAAAAATCTAAGGAAAAGAGTGCTATACAGGTGTGCCAGAAGGTTAATTTATGAGAAAAATAGTATTATATTATTTTTCTGGATTATTTTGATGTATGTGGTGTGTCAGTTTATTAAAAATTTGCCATTTTCATATTTACTTTCATGACTAATTTTGCACTCATAATCTTTTATTATTTTGTATGGAAGGACATTGCTCACAAATCACATGCATTTTATGCCCTTAAGAAACTGGATTCTTGGCCTCCAAGTGTTCAGTAACACCCAATTAGGTCTTTTATCTGGTTTTTCCTAGGTAAACATCTCTGGTGCTTTCCAATTTGATGTGCTTTCTACATTTCTCATCAAGGACTGATTCATGGCCCCTTTTGTTCATAAACTAATGACTCCCTCCCCTAAAAGGACTGTGATTGAGCAGAATTAGATATTTTGGAGAGGGGAGAGCATGGCTTCGTAATAATAATGGTAAATTTGGCATTAGAATCATATAGGTTTGCATTCCAGAATTTCAGTTATTAGTTCTATTGGGTAACATATTCCTCTTTTAGTTTGAGATTCAGCTCTCTCATCTATAAAATTATAAATGATAATACCTGGCTCGAGGTTGAGTAACATCATGAAAAATATTACTCATAAATCACCTAGCTTAGTACTTGGTGTGTTGTAGATGATCTGGTAACGTTTGCTATTCTTTTTATTAGTGCTTAAACAGAAACACATGCTCTGTTTTGTAACTTTTACAGAGACTGGAGACAGTTTGATTACAATTTTTAAAAATGTGATGTTTCTCATTTTACAAGTAGTAAAAGGCCTGGTTTCCCCCAGTAAGCTATCAGACAGATTGAGCATTAGCAGTCACTGAAATCAAGCCTAGCTAGGCCTGAAGGAGTTTCAGGCAATTATGCAGAGTTCTGCCTTCCCAGAGGACCCTGGGGTTGTCAGCTGACTCTGGAAGCTTATGGTAGTACTTCTGGTGTCCTGTGGGCCTTCTCTGTTCAGTCTGGGCACAGGACCAATTATCTGGAAGGAAGATAAGAACATGAGACATTCTCAGGACAAATTTATTTGTTTATAGGCTAATTATCCAGTTTGAGAATTATCAGTAGCTTTACTTCTGACAAGCTCTCTTTTGGTCATTACATATTTAATACTTTAAGCAGAATAGGAACAGGGAGGGAGAGATTCATAAGGATAAATAGGTTAATTTAATTTTGCGGGGGAGGGTTGCTGGGGATTAAATTCCAGGCCTTGCACTTGCTAGGCAAGTGTTCTACCACTGAGCTAAATCCCCAACCACGAGGTTATTTTTAACAGCATTGAAAATAGGTTTGAATTGAGGAAATGAATAAATCATGGTTAAAATTAATTGTAACAATAAAGATAACAATAGTAAATGGCAAATATATATAATCTATATATATATATTCTATATATATATATATATATATATATAATTATATATATAAATAATCTATGGTGTTTACATTCCCACAGCCTAGAGGTGTGTGTGAGTTTCAAGTAAAGTACAGTCTAGGGTGACAAAAATAAGTACAGAGAAAAATTTATCTGTGATAAACACACACATGTATGCAGGATGCACTTATAACACCATATGACAGCAGACAGACCAGAAAATGGTGGTGAACCCAACAGCTTTACCTAGTGTATAAAAGCTATTCCATTCTAGGTAATTTTTGCTTTGTGAAGATGCTAGATCATTTTTTCTGCTACATCAAAATTGGAAATCTGGATTTTAAGGGAAGTCATATATTCTAAAAATGTCCAAGTATTTTTAAAAGGGAAACGATACTTTCTGGAGCAAATATAAAGATTCACACAACTGAACTGACCCGTGCTTGTGAGTGGTATTACTGTCAGCAGACCACAGACAGGCACTGGGATCTGAGGAGAGGGAGAATGGCAGGCAAAATGAGATCAGAGGAGAGATCAGTGACTGAGCTGGATTTTGAAGGATATGTAGTATATTTTGTGTTCATTTGTGTGTGTGTGTGTGTGTGTGTGTGTGTATCTGTGGAATGTGTGGATGCATCTTTGGTTCAGAAAGTAAATATGCATAAGCAGGGATATGTGGAAGGGTGATGTTTTCTTAGATAGGTTCTTAATACTGAATGCCATGTAGGAATACCGAGGGTCTGGGGAGAAAACTGGTGGTCAGGATGGCTGGATAATGTTCAATGTGAGCTTTCTTTTGTTTTGTTTACTGCAGACAGTTTAAATTTTGTGTCCTCCCCTATCAAAAGGAATTTATAACTTTTCTTGATGTATGTGAAGTGGATATACAATACCTTTTCACAAGCAAATAAAGAGAAGAAAAACAATAAAAGGTGGAAGACACTAACAGAATTCTTCTATGCCTATCTTTTATTTAATTATTGTATTTAACTATAATTTGTGAAATTTTGGGGGGGATGTGCTGGGGATTGAACTCAGGGCCTTGTGCTTGCCTGGCTAGGCAAGCACTCTACCACTTGAGCTAAATCCCCAACTATACTTTGTGAAATTACTTTCTGGTAATGGTGTTAAATACTTGTAAAAAATTGAAAAATATATATATATATATGAACGCATGCTTGCTTTTGGAAGAATTTACTGTCATCGAAGTGAACGTAATTTAAAACTAGATTTACCTTTCCTCTCAAGTGTCTGGATTTTTGCATTTTTGTGTTTTGTGTTTGTAAAGATGGAGAAAATGCAACTTCTTCTATTCCTTAAGAAAAGGCATTGCAGTTTTCCTCATTGTGGGATCCCAATTAAAACGTTCCATTCGAAGGATTTTTTGTCAACCAAAATTCTTGTTAAGCAAATGCTTTATATTTTTTCCTGGAGCAAAAGGCTACATGTTCCTGGGGGGAAAATTTGCAAAAAGGCCACTGAACCCAAATATATAACAACATATATTATTTCTGTATCTTATAACAGATTGTTTCAGAAATATTTAATACATAGGAATGCATTGGTCAATAGATTTTATGCATATCATTTTAGAAAAAAATAATACTTTAATATCTTTAACCAAAAGTATGCTCTTCTAGTAGATACAAAAGCAATTTCATTCTCACATGTTCCTGCTCTTTTTAATTATAAGGGAAGAAAAATTAATATTCTTTGTAAAAAATATTATTCTTCTTGCAATATCACTTAAGATTCTTTTGGGGTTTTAGTTTTGTTTTTCAGTCTCGTAGGAAGCAAGGATAAACTTGAGTGATTTCTGTAAAATAAACTTGAATTGTAGTTATTTTAAAAAATCTATCAATTTTTAATCTTTTCTAATGCCAATTGGATTGAATCTTCCATTTAATACCTCCTATTATTCCTGGGAATCAGGACTATAGGTAAGTATTAATCATACGAGTTTCAATGGATCAGTGTCTATATCAAATTAAGCTTCATAAATGGATGTATTGCTTTTTTATGACCATAATTGTTTATAATTTTATTTAATAATGTGTCATTTCTAATACATAGTACATTAAAATTATAGCACTGGAAAATCACATATATGGAATTCAAAATGTCAAATATTATTACACATAAGAATTTTTATTTTACTTTGAATAATTTATAGAAAGCAGACATTCCATCTGTAAATATGACATGATTGTCTTTGTTAAGAGTACAATGTTACTGATAATTTATTTCCTTTTACAAAATTTCTGGAGAGTATTCTTTAAGTACCATATTTAATCTGATAAAGCAAGCTTCTAAAATATATATAACAGATATGTAATAAATATCACATTACAAAGGTATGAAAGGATATGACTGATTACTTTATTCATTATATTTTTGTGTTGTATACACTTTCTGCAGACATTTACAGTAGTTAATGTGTCATATATCAATATGATTGGTTTATATGACCAACAATGAACATGACAAGGTTAGTTTAGTGTATTTATCATCAGTTAAAACAGAGCAGGTAGATCAATAAATTAAGGCCGAGTTCGTTAAGTGAACCACCTTGTGATTACGTTATAGAGGCCTTAGTTTCTGCAACTGGAAGAACAACCTTTCAGTAAGTGTATACTTTAGTCACTTCCGGGATAAAATGGCAGTACTGTTCCTCTAAATGGGTGAGTGGAGAACGCTGGAAGTGATTTGTCTTATAAGATGTATTTGTCATTGTGAAAATACAATCTTTTGGTGAATAATCTTAAAATGTGAAGAAAGTCTGTATTGAGCAACAATTAAAGAAATATAAAACAAATATTAAACCTGTTCACGTAATTTGCTATTCTTTTTTGTTCTGTGTAAGTGGTTTTTGCATCAGCCACACTGGCCTTTTTCAATTCCAAGAAAGGGCCAACTTTTTTTTTTTCTTTAGTTCTAGACTTTCCTTTCATGTTCTCTAGTATATATATATTAGCAAGGGTTGTCTAGGAAAACAGAACCAATAGGATGTATATAGACATATGTGTAAGAGGATACATATTATCAGAATTGTTCACGTGTTATGGAGGTTGAGAAGTCCCACAATGTGCTGTCTTTAAGCTGAGACTCAGGAAAATCAGCGATATATATAATTCAATCTGAATGTGAAGGCCTGAAAGCCAGAAAAATAAAGAGTCCTACCTTACCTGAGGCCGAAGGTTTCATAATGAGTTAGTTTAAAGCCGGGACAGGTTTAATTCCTGGAGTAGGAAAGACCCACGAATAGGAAGCTGCACTGTCCAAGGTCAGAAGAAAAAGATGGCTGTTTCAGTTTAAAAGGGAGAGAATTCGCCCTTTCTTTGCCCTTTTGTCCTATCTAGACCATCAGTGGATTGGATGGTTCCTGCTCACATTGGTAAGGGTGGGTTTTCTGACTCAGTCTACTGATCCAAATGCTCCAAAATACCATCATGTATTTACCCAGAAGTATTATTCTGGTAGCTCTCTGGGCATCCCCTTAGCCCAGCCAAGTTAACACCTAAAATTAATCATCACACCCAGTACGCTCCCCTCCCTGCCCCTGAAACATTTCTGTGATTGATCCCTCAATTTTTTCTTTCCATTCAATTGCTGCTTCATTAAACATCTTTTGACACTGCTGTTCACCCCTCAACTTGAAAACCTCACTAATCTTTCACACCATATCCTGGTCTCTCATTATATAATCCTATTACAAATAGTACTTATTTGTTGGTTGGCTTTTTTCTCTTCTGTCTCTCCAATTAGAATATTACCTCCATGAGAACAGACTATGTATTTATTCAGTATGAATATGCAGGCTATATATTCTGTGCCTGTGATAGGCAGCAGTAGAGGTACCAGGAATGACTGAAAAATATGGTAACTACTTAAATTTTTAAAAATTATTACAGTAAAAACACTTTGCCATTAATCTCCATCAAAATACTCCTCCTCACTTCAGGCCCACTTATCCCACGAATTTTGCCACTTTCTGAAGCAGTTCTGGAACTCCTCCGTCATGATTGTCTTTAAGAGGTGTAATTAAAGATACAGTGACTGCTGCTGCATAGTATAACACAGTGGGCAGGCAGAATTGTACAAACATTACGGTGTGAGTGCACCTCATCCACCTTATTGAAGGCATCTGGCACTGCTTGACTTGTGGCTCTTCTCTATGCCAAAATGACAGTGAAAGGTAAATGTTTTAAATTGATGCAGGACATCAGGGTAGCCACAAAGTACAAGTAAAGACACTTATGACAAATGATTTTCAGAACTGCTTCAGAAAGTGGCACGAACAATGGGATAAAAGTATGCAAAGCGACAGGGAGTATGTTGAGGAGGGTTAAAGGCAATATATCTTTTACTGTAATATATTTTTTAATCTAACCACACATCATACTTTGCAGTCACACCTCATAAGTAGTTATGGGTCACTGAGAGCTAGAGTAACTGGGTCGAAATCTAGATCTGTCATTTGTAACCCTTCAACCAAATCTCTTACTCTATTTGTGTTTTATCTGTAGAATGAGCATAATAAAACAAGGATTTTGCAGATTAATGAATGCAAATCATTTGGCATTAATAAGCCCTCATTAAATGTCAGCACACTAGATATCACAGTGTCTAATACATAATAAGTCATAAATAAAAATTTGGTAAATGTATGAATGAAGGAAGGAATGAATGACACAATAGAGTTTTGGTGTCAGAAAAACTGAGGTTTGAATGCCAATTTATCACTTAATGCTGAGCAAAATTATTTAACTTTTTGAATCTCAGTTTCTCAGTGTATAAAATAGTGTTGATTTTCTTCATGTTTTTGTAATAATAAGGTACTATTTATTGTATGTTTTATGGTTTATTTTTCAAGAAATCAAAGGAAAAAATGTCCATAATTTCAGACCTAGAGGCAGGAACCTTGTATATTTTTCCCACTCTAGGACTGTTGTTTTCAAATACTCCTCCCTAAGTCACCTTGTGATAATTACCCTGAACAATTCTAGTTATTAAAACTACTCAATTATAAGCAACAAAACCAATACAAGCTAACTTTAATCTAAAATAATAAACAAATAAGAGAAAGAGCATTTATTATAACCAGGAGTGTGAATAAAAATCATTCACGATAAGTTCACAACTTAATTTTATTTTCCATTCCCTCTTCATAATTAACAAGTTCAGTCTTCCTCCTTCCTGGTTAAAAACCCTGGCCATTGTCATGATATTCCTTCTCCTTCCAATAGGATAGAATATTCCTAAAGTAGCATTAAATTATAAACATAGTTTCAGTTTGCTAGTTAGAATGTGCTGGTATATTAGTCTTCTGTTTCTTCTATAACATTGCCACAAAACAAAATTATTGTTTTATTGTGTAGGTGAGAATTTAAAAACAAGTCTCACTGGGTTAAGATCCTAGTTGTCAGCAAATCCGTATCCCATTCTGTAAGCCTGGGGAAGGATCTGGTTCCTTTCCTGTGTGATCTTCTAGTGGCTTCTTCCACATTCATTGGGCATGGTCCCTTTGTTCATCTTCATCTTCACAAAGCCTCCCTCTGATGCTTTCTTGTCTATTTCTGTTCTACTTTAGGACCCAGATCATTAGATGGGGCCCACCAGGAAAATCCAGGGCAACCTCCCCATTTCATGATCCCCTGATTAGTAATCGTATCTGCATGTATGACCTTAGTTCCCTTTTGTTATATAATAACATAAGGAGGACATCTTTGGGGGCCATTATACTACCTGCAACATTTGGTCTAAACATCCAGACTTTGAAATTTTTCTGTAAGTATAGCTTTATCAGGCATCAGCCAGGACTGTTCATTTTTATCTTCCAAAGTTCACAAACATACTTTATATTCCAGAGTTTTTCACTTGGTCCAAATGAAATCCCACTCCCAAGAGCTGAAATTCAAAGGTATCATTCTCCTAGTTTTCCGCTAAAATGAGGAATTGCTCTCACAACACATCAGTGACTCTCTATAAAGAAAACTGTTTGTCAATTCCTTCAGCAAATATTCCCCTAAATTCTGTGACAAGTATCAATATAATTAGTCAGACTAAAGAGTCTGAGAATCATCAAACAGATATTCAAGCTCTATTCTTTATGAATTTAATTGATGTAGCATCAAAGAGGTCTTCTTAAAACAGTTATTCAGCAGGAATTATCTATGTATCTGCATACATAATAGTAAGCCAAAAAAAAAAAAATAGTAAGCCTATGTATCATAGAACTCAAAGGCTAAGATTTTAGAAGGACTAACATTAATAAAAAGGCATTAGTAATACACACTACTTCTACCTTCTTAGCTATTGCTTCTGACAAATCAGTCTCACTTCTCTTTGTTTCATGAATAGCTACTGTTCATTGGTTCCTGTTCTCATGTGTGAATATAATTTTGCACATAGTTCCTGAGTTTACCTTTTGTGAGGGCAGCCTTAATTCTCTCTTAGCCACAAATCAAATCTGGAGCTGCATGTACAGAGCCCAATCAACTGTAGACTGCAGGATGAATATGTTACATAGTATCACAGGCACTACCCATATAGATTTGTAGATAAGGGACGATCATTATAATTTTGGATGACACTCTACAAACTGGATGTCACCGTGGTCTGTAAACTGGATAATAACATCACAAGACCATCACTATAGTAATCAAAGTGTATTGAAACCTTTTATGATGGAGTCCTATATTATCATATTGAGCACTCACCTCAACCATTTAAAGAAGTTTTTTTCAAATGTTATCTCTGTTTTTAAAGAAGAAATGACAGCCAGAGAAGTAAAATAATTTTCTCAAAGATACAGTGGCAGGAAGTAAAGGCCGGAATTTTAAAGAAAACAAGCATATTTCAAAATGTTTTACATTATTACAATTATATTTCTATTCATGCCTATGCCTAGGACTATGTCTACGTGTATACCTCTCTGTCTGTATTAGATCTGTCCCGAGAGCCCTCTCTTTCACTTACCTCTAAAGGATTCATATGTAAACATTAACACCGACTCCTCTGACAGTGGGCCCATTTGATGTGCAAATTCTACTTTTTCTGTCTGTATATTTCAGTGATCCTAGCTTGTCTGTATCACAAGAAGGAAATTTTTATTTAATATTTTATAAAAATGAGAAATGTCAAGTTCTTATTCTGGTATGTCTCTGGAGTGTGTCATCTTCCTTAGATGGCTTCTTGCCTATTCCTTCTGCTGCTCAATCAATGTGTCCTACTGTTTTCTTGTTCTAACAAGAATGCAGGAAATCAACATGGTAGCCAAGACACTTGTATTATTCTGTGTAGTAATATGGGCTTATGAAACACAGCTGTGAAGTATCTGCTGAGTGGCATTTATACTATTTCACTGACTCCCACAAATACAGCATCTAAATTTTAGAGATTTAACACAATTGTTTTCTTCTGGGTCCCTTTTATTCAGTGCATTTTAAAATTTACAAAACTTTGCTTTCTTATTTTTATTTCTTTTTATTGACTTACCAAGTACTCATTTATACAGTACAACATTTTTCTTTATA